>CM077481.1:6373322-6841335 GCA_039654755.1 Calcarius lapponicus
GTGACTGCAAGGAAGACTGAAGTCTGCCATTTAGTTTGCCAAGACATCTGGCAAAAACATTATGTACAGCTGAACATTTCATCACGTCTGCCAAGACATATTCATTTTGGATTAATTTTAAGACAGCTTTTAAAATGATGATGAAGGATTATGCCGTGCGCTTCAGCGGAATTTAAAAAAAAATCATCTCTCCACTTTAAATCTCTCATTCAAATTGTCCCAGTTTGGCAGCTCCACGGTGTATTGGAGTCATGATCTGGAGGGATTCACCAATAGTGACATTTTCATTCATCTGAGTACATGTCAGGGCTGTCACAGTCCATGGGTGGTAGCAGAGCCTCCAACACCAAACACTCCGTGGAGATAATTCCCTTGCAGGCAGGCAGCACAGCCCCAACATCCGAAACGCATCCACCAGCAATAACCCAGCACTGATGACTGAATGAATACAAGCTGTAATCTCAGCTGGAACCTCGCAGTTTGGGGTTAACTGCCCCAAAATGCAAAGCATTTCTGCAGAGCTGAACTGCCCTCAAAATGCAAAGCATTTCCACAGAGCTGTTACTCCAGGGACATCCCCGGCATTCCCAGTGAAGGGATGCCAAAATCAATGCCAGGGGCTTGCAAAGGAGAGATGTGGCTTATGGGTTGCAGCTTTTGAGCAGGCCCATGCAACTCTGCAGCCATTTCCATGGCCCCATCAATTTCTCTGGGCACCCTGGGCCAGGGCCTGCCCACCCTCCCAGCCAGCAATTCCTAATTCCCAATAGCCCAGAATCTGTCCCTGCCCTCTGGCCCTGGGAAGCCATTGCCTGGCTGCTGTCCCTGCCTGCCTTGTCCCCAGTGGCTGTGCAGCTCTCCTGGAGCCCCTGGAGGCCCTGGCAGGGGCTCTGAGGTGTCCCTGGAGCCTTCTCTGGTGCAGCTGAACAGCCCCAGCTGTGCCAGGCTGGCTCCAGAGCAGAGGGGCTCCAGCCCTGGGATCTTTTAATTCCCTTCTAACCCAAACACTCTGTAATTACTTTAACCTACCATCTCCATGCCCAGGCACCTCCCTGCCCTGCTCCTTAGGAGTGGCTGTTCCCAAAGTCACAGCAGGAAGTACAGCTCTGCTGCTGGGGTCAGTGGAGGTTGCAAGAGCTGCCCTTTTGTCTGTGAAATACCATTATCTTCAGCTGGCAGAGCTGTTATCAGCTGCTGGTGATGTGTGCTGATGTCTCATGCAGGAGGATGGCCTGGAGCATTCCCCTGGTGATGTCACAGCAGCCTGGGGATGTCCTGCCAACAGGCTCCTTCCCTGAAAGTGAAAAGAACAGGGAACTTCCCAGCCCTGTGATCCTTTCCCTGAACCTGTCACACACATCTGAGGGTCATGACTGGCCTGTGCAAAGGCACCATCAATGAGTAACTCCTAAGAGTTAAAACCTCAGCCTTCTGGCCAAGCCCAGAGCAATTCCCAGCCCCATCCAGCCTAACCTCCAGCACCTTGTGGCATCCGGGGCTCAGTCTCCAGGGACACCTGCACCACACCCAGAGCTCACAGCCACCACAGCTGCTGCCAGGACCTGCCCAGAGCTCAGGCTTCAGAATCCAGCACACCAGAGCTCACAGCCACCACAGCTGCTGCCAGGACCTGCCCAGAGCTCAGGCTTCAGAACCCAGGGGCTCAGGATGAGGCTGGTGTGTCTTGCTCCCAGGTGTGCAGCTGTCACCTTCAGCACTGCTAGCTGTGAGCAATAACAGACAATAAATATGGTAATAATATCTCCCTTGAATCTTAAAATTAACAATGAATCCAGCACAAAAGCAGCTGGGATGCTGAATTTTACAGTAATCCCAGTACCAATGGTACAAATTTTTAGGTAAGGTGGCCAAAGGGGGAGTGGGTAGAAATAGGGAAGGATTTGCAGTGGTCAGATGATTCTAGGAAGTGAAATGCATTAGAAAACTCCTGCTCTTCCAGCACAGAAGGTGGAGTTTTTGCAGACCAAGCCCAATCAATTACAAGAGAGCCTGGGGCTGACTAAATATGAGATTTGACCTTTACTTGGCTGAATTAGACAACATATGCAATGATAAAACCAGTAGAAAAGGTTGTACAAAATCTTTAGAGTTTCCAAAGAAGGGAGGGGAGTTGTTTGCTTCTTCCTTTCCTGTTTAACTGGTAGATCAACAATCTGGTGGCACGTACAAAACAGCTTGGGTTTTTTCCCCCTGTAACTTGCCAATACTCTTTGGTTTTAGGCTATTAGGGTCAAGAAACACCAAGAAATCTGACAGCTTTTTGGACTGCTTTTGCCAAAGTGAATGATGTCCAGTGCATTTATCTCTTCCAGCCGTACCCCCTCACTCCCATCTCTCTTTCACAGCAAGAGCAGAGTTTCACTCCATTGCCTGAGGCAGGAGGATTTCTGCCTCACCAGGGACATGTGCATGAGGCTCCACAACTCCCTCTTCACCAACAACTTACACAGCAGCTGAGTTTTCTGCCTGTTTGGTCTTCTGGAAGGGATGGTCCTCTGAGAGCAGACCTGCCTTCTCCTGCCCAGCCCTGAAGTGATGGATTTCCATCTCCAGAGCTGCTCAGGGAGATCAGGCAGGTGGTGACAGCAGTGATCAGCACTCAGAGCAAGAATATTGTAATAGAACCTCAGAATGGTCTGGGTTGGAAGAGACCTTAAAACCCACCTTGTTCCAGCCCCTGCCATGGGCAGGGACACCTCCCACTGTCCCAGGCTGCTCCAAGCCCCATCCAGCCTGGCCTGGGACACTGCCAGGGATCCAGGGGCAGCCACAGCTGCTCTGGCCACCCTGGGCCAGGGCCTGCCCACCCTCCCAGCCAGCAATTCCTAATTCCCAATAGCCCAGAATCTGTCCCTGCCCTCTGGCCCTGGGAAGCCATCCCCCCTTTTTCTGTCCTTTCTGGCCTCTTCCCAAAGTCCCTCTCCACCTCTCCTGTAGGTACATGCAGGTATGGAAGGCCACAGTTAGGGTACCCCAAATATGAGTGTGGTCAGGAGAAGGTCCTGGTGCAACATCCACCCCACACCCCAAAACCAGAGACACCATCAGCTGAAATGGACAGAAAAGGGAATGTGAGGGTGCAGAACACACCAGGTCGGGTCTTGCGTGGACAGCCCTGTCCCTCCTCTGCTTTGCCCCATGACTCTGCATTCCCAGTGCCCCTCCAGGCCACGGCCACTGTGACCATTAAAGCTGAGCTGGCAAGAGGTGACATTCCATGTGACACTGCAGCATGACATGTTCCTTCCTTTACCAGACACTGACTTGAACGCTGATTTGCTTTATACAACAAATAAATTTACACTCTTCTTAATTGCACATCATGGAGGACATTATAAAACCTCGATCAGGCTGGGCCTGATGATCACACCAAGACCCGTGACATAAAACACACCACGCTGTATTTACTGTTTCATCTTTATTTTTGTAATTATGCATAATAAATCTTTCACACAAAGTAATGAAAAGGATCCCTAAGGTGAAGGAAAAACAGAGTATTTGTGACCATACCAGACTGCAGATGTCAGGACACTGCCAGGCCCATGCCACACTCCAGCTCTTGGAAGAGCCAAGGGGGCCAGCATGAATTTCTGCCTAAATCTTGGTCTGGCTCTGCTGTTTGGCTTTAGGTGGTAACTCCAGCTGTTCCAAACCAGCTGGGACCCAGGAGCAGGGTATTTCATGAAACACACAAGGAAATTACGCCATCAGAACAAACCCTCTGCACCTCAGTGCCACCACAACGGGAGGACAGCGAGAGAGAATTTTCTGTGCGACACCGATGATGGTTCAGCAGCTGCCGGACCTTTTCTACCAGGCTGCTGCTTCGTGTGCTCCTCTCCTGCAAAAAGCCCTTTCACAGACAAATCAGGTTTTCTGCAGTCTGTCACCTGGCTGAGCAGTGTCTGCCCTGGCAGGGCCTTTCTGGTTCTGCTCACCCTGGAGTGTTTAAAGCAGATGAACATTGAGCCAGCCCAGCAGCTTTAGAATCCACGGTTTAAAAGTGCATCTTCAGACTGACCTTTCCAAATCTGGGCAGCCCTGTTGATTCACAAACACTCTTAGTCTTTTAATAAAGACAAAATTACAAATCACTACAGTAACCAAGAATAGTTATCCCCTTTTGACGTTTGCTCAAAGACCAAAACAAAACAGAATAAATCCAAAATACAGATCAACTTATGTGCAGCTCAGTCATGGTTCATTTATTTCTCCTATTTGCCTAAGAAAACACTGCATCTCCAGTCTTACCATCGTTTTTTCTCAAAAGCTTCTGCCATTTCAAAGCCCTAAATGCTCATGGGCTCTATATAACCCTTTGCAGCTATATTTAAATAAATTTGGAAAGCTTTTTTTCTTTTTTTGTTGTTTTTTTTTATAAGCCAGCATTTCCATTTGTGTAAGACTCAAATGGACTTCTGTCTCTACATAAGCAGATAAAAGGAAAGTACAATCTTAGCACATCCTTCAGAGGGATGAAACGGTGCAAGAAATTCTATTTAAAGCCATTCAAAGGACTTTCTGAAAGCAAACGCACCCGATTCCTCAGGTCAACAAACAGAACATGCTGGAGCAGGCAGTGAATACAGAGGGTTGCCACGCATCTTCAAGAACTAATTCCTTGAAATTGAAGTTTTGGCATGCAATGCACTGCTGACAGTCCCCCACACAGCAGCACGTGGGACAAGGAGAGTGGGTGCACGTGTGTGCAACAGGCATCCCCAAAATACGATCCCCATTTTGAAAAATGAGATTTCTTTCAAAATCACACCACTTCTTTTGCTTTTCCCACTGCTGAAACAGGTATATCAGGAAAGGGCACTTGAAAACAACCAAAAAAGGGAGTAGTATTCTACATTCAGATAAATTTATACTTCTGCCATAAAACTTTAAAAGCCAAGAGGAGGTTTTCAACACAGAGCTTTGTCAAGGATCCCCAAAACACACTGTCACCATTACGCACAGATTTACAGGACACTGGTCTATTTTACAATCTTGTAATTATTTTCTTTGGACTTTTTTTCCCCCTCTTCCCTTACACATTCGATTTCCAGGAACAATTTTGCACAGGAGCACAGAAAAACAAGTCTGTAAGGGACTTGACTCCAAAAGCAGGTGTTTCTTGCCCTCTGGGAGAGTATTTGTCAGTCAAACAACAACAAAAACAGAAGACTTGCTATTGAAAATCCTCCCACAAACATCTAAATCAAGTGTTTTGAATCTGCCTGGGAGCTAACCTGATTAAGATGCTGTTTGCTTAGTTCCCTCGGATGACAGTGTAGACAGCAATTTAAGGGCTGCAGCCTTGACAGTGCCACAGAAACGAAGGGCTGTGAGTGGAAACAAGGATTAGGTAACGAGCACCCCATGGCAGCATCCAAGAGACCATAGAAAGCTTGACCCAAGGAAGCTGCCTGCTCCAAAGAGCCAAAAATACAAACACTGCTTCCAAATCAAAGCCTGCAATCTCATTTAGCCTGTTAAGTTAAAAGGACGATCAGGTTTGTGGTTGGTAGTAACATCATACCCCATGTGTAAGGCCTCATTTTCATCAAACAAGCTCTAGGTTACGGACTATAAACACAAGGTTGCCTACAAACCATCAGTGCCCCACACCAGTCAGTCCCAGCGTGAGGCTGGGCTGGACACTGGCTCTGGGGTCATGGGGGCAGTTGGAGGGGTCTGGTTGGAAGGGGTGCAGAGGTTCAATTCCTGTAGGATGGAGCGGGGCTGGCCTGGCCGGGCTGTCCCTCAGCCCGAGTCCATGGTGAAGAGCTGGATGTCACGGGGGTTCCAGTACAGGGCCACGGCAGAGTTGTACACCAGGGACCACACGTAGGGGATGAAGAACTCCTCAGGCTGCTCCTCCTCCACGTACTTAAACTTCAGCTCGGGGAACTTCTGCAACAAGAAGCCAGAGTCCAGTGAGGGAAGGTTTGCATGTCTGCTTACAAACACACAGCCCACATAAACACTGAAGAAAGAGCTTTGGTGAAAAAAATAATGGAAGGAACTAAACCATTAGAACCCAAGGAAAATATTTATAGGATAAAGAGAACATTTATAATTTCTTCTTTGAATTAAATGCTACATTAGCATATCGTATTCGAGCCTTTTACCTTTGGTCACAATGCATTTGCCTGTTAACAGACTAAACACGTGAATCCTTTACAAAACACAAAGGTCTCAAGGAAAACTCATTTTTAGCAGCCCCTCAAAAGCCTTCTTGCTTGTGCATGTACAAACATATTTATTGCATTTTCCCTTAAAAAACATCTTGTCATTAATTGTACTTGGCTCCTTAGCAGGAGAATCCTCTGAAAAGGCTGAAAGCATAAACACAGCTTATGGTATCACAGGATCACAGAATATTCCCAGTTGGAAGGGACCCCCAAGGATCACCCAGCCCAGCTCCTGCCCTGCACAGACCCCCAGCAATCCCACCCTGTGCATCCCTGGCAGTGCTGTCCAAACCCTCCTGGAGCTCTGGCAGCCTCGGGGCTGTGCCCATCCCTGGGGAGCCTGGGCAGTGCCAGCACCCTCTGGGGAAAGGCTTTTCCCTGATATCTCACCCAAACCTCCCTGGCACGGCTCCAGCCGTGCCCTGCGTCCTGTCCCCAGCCACCAGAGAGAAGAGACAGACATGCTGCAATCTCAAGTTACCATTTTTCTCATTTTTTCCCTCCCAAAGCAGTGCACACTGCAAACCCACCAGGTTCACTCTTGGTAAGTGTGTATATTGGAAAGAGCTGAGTCTACTTTTGCATTGTGCTCTTCCCTTTATCCACTTCTAAATGTTGCCTGTGTCTGAGCTTGGCAGAGTCTCAGGCAAAAGCCACATTACAATGATCACTGGGGTAAGATAAAACATGACCCATTTTATTATTTATAAGGCTGTGGCTAAGACTAAGAATAAACTCCTCCGTGTGACATGATCAGAACAAGCACAGCAATGGATAAGGAGCCTCTTTGCCCATTAATAATGAAGGGATTCCCTATCCTATTTCTTGAGCTCAGTGTCCTGTTTCCTTGCCTTAAGGGTACAAGAATTCTGGCTGGATCAGTCTCCTTTGAGGAGGCATTTCTTGGACATTTGGTTTTCAGGGTTAGGTATTTAACTTCAATGCTCCCATGTTATTTGTACTCTTGGAGTCAGAAAACATGTATACTTGTAGAAAAGTTGTAGAAATATGTGGATGCGGCACTGGGGGACATGGGTTGGTGGTGGCCTTGGCAGTGCTGGGAGAGCAGCTGAACTACAGGATCTTGGAGGCTTTTCCAACCTACAGGATTCTGTAGTATCTCTGTTCAAGGAACTGAGGCAGCTAAAAGGTAGGGCTGTTAAAGGCTCCTCTGCATCTAACCCCTGTTGAGTTCAAAGCCCAGAATCTCAAAGGTACATCAGCAAGTTTAATTTCCTGTGCCAGACATGCAGTTTGTGGTAGAGAACTCTCCCACAGCTGTTCTGTGCACCTAAACCACTTTCCACTACCTCTCTACAACCTCTCTTATCCAAGTCTGTTCTGACCAGCCTGTCTAATCTTTTGCATCACTTTGGTTTTTTCACTCTTAGGCACCTTAGACCCATACTCATCCCCACCTCTCACTTCCATCTCCCAGCCTACTGCCATGCCAACTCCCTTCCACTGCATCCTTATCCTCTCTCTTTAGCATACTTTTCTCTTTTGTACTCACCTCACCTTTCTTTTCTCACCAGCCTTGTGAGATCCTCCTTTTTATTGACATTCTCTATCCCGTTCCAATTCAGCTCCCAGTTCTGAAGTTGTCCCTGTCTTCCCCCTCTATCACCCCCCCAAACAAGCCCTCATGTATATTTTCATTAGTATTTATTTTGTTTAAAAAAGCCCTGACATTCTACTCTGCTTATCCTCAGTGTAATCTTCCCCACTTCCTTCCAAAACTTCCTGGCTTGTGGTCAGAGTAGACAGGAGCACGTTCTGTTCAGCACTGCATCAGCAGAATGAATGGTTCAACCTCACAATTACACCATGGCAACACTTCCAGCCAGAGGAAAGTCTCACACAGCTGCCACTCTTCACCCCAGGGGTGGCATGCTTCTCACCAGGGATGCAGCCCATGGTAGCCCTTCTGGGAGGGAAGGAGGGGAAAGTGATTCAAGATTCTAATTTGAATTGAATTAAACACAACTTTCTTTTTCACCTTCAGGTCACAAATGTAACTACTGGCTTTGCAAATATTCGTGGCAGTAGCCTGGGACCATTCTTGGGCTCTTGTGCAGCTTAAAAAACATATTCAGCCTCAAAACAGTAGGCAAAACTACATCAGAAATTCCAACAGCTGCATCTGAGATGCTCAGGTCTTACTATCCCATTATCTCTCAGCTGGAAGGATAGCACAAAATGGCTCAGGTAGCATTCATATTTTCAGGCAATAAGCCATGCATTGATTTTATTATTCAGCCTCTCTTCAGGCTGATCGATGTTGCCATTTATTGCAATCGTACCGCAGCAATTTAATAATCAATTTCAGATTAAAGGCTGAGTGTAACTCACTGCAGTCAGCCTGGACTCTCTGACACTCAACATGTGCTTTGAACAGCCTGCGGGGGTGTCCTGGAAATGCAGACAAGGAGAATGAGATTTTTAAGGAGAGCAGTAATACACACTGCCACTACATATACACAGTTTTGATTGAGTCCATATAAAAAGAATGTAGATAACATTAGGAGTGATGGATTTTTGAGGGTCCACCTGTACAGCAGGCTCAGGACAGCTCAATGCATTGCTGATGAGACATGAAAAATTAGAATTCCAGGCCAGCAATTCAAACCCACATTCTTTAGATGACTGCAATGACCCACAGCTGTGTGCTGGCCATGTTTTCTTATTCATTTAAAATGAGAAATCTTAGAGGTCCAGCATGGAGAGAACTGCACCAGCATCTTTGGGGTGTGGATGCAGCACTTGGGAATATGGTTTAGTAGTGAGCACAGTCCTGCTGAGTTAATGTTTGAACTCAATGATCTTAGAGGGCTTTTCCAACCTCAATGATGCTGTGATGTAACTTGCAAGATTAACCATGGCAGCCGTCCACTGTTGAGATAAAAAACTACCCAGACTGTTTCACTAACAGGGTGTTCACTGAAAACAGAATTTGTTAACAAACAAAATCATCAGAAGTTTCTTCTTTAAGAGAGTGACTTTATAGCAATTTGTAACAGCAGGATTTAAACAACATGTAAAAAGCTTGAATGATGCCGAAAAGCTTTAAGATTTTCAAAAAGCTTTTCAAGATTTTCAGGTGACAGTCCAAGGAATGTTTAAATTCATGTTTGTGCCATTTGTCTCCTGTATGTCCTGCTTCAAATGAGTGATCAGGAGCCTTGGGCCCTGGCTGTGTGCTGCAGACTAAAGCAACCAGGCCACATGGGTCTCAGGGCACACCCAGAAATAACCCAGCCAGCAGTGGTGAGGATTTTATCATGGTTAACAAAATTGCCAAACTGGCACGTCAAACCTGCAGTGCACAAATCTATTTTCATCTGCCTAGCTGCTGTTGTGTTCAACTTACTTCTGGAAAGACACTGGCACCCTAGCTGGTGACACTCCAATGAACCAGATTTTTAGCACCACTTAAAAAGAGAGACTGTGCTAAGGCATCTTAAACAGCAATCTTAATGATAGAGGAAAAACCTTGGCATGGGATGAATCACCCCTTTTTATCCTTCACTGTCCTGTTTGTTTGGATGGATAGTGTAGAAAGATGGAGCCCCTCTGCTCTGCAGCCAGCCTGGCACAGCTGGGGCTGCTCAGCTGCACCAGAGAAGGCTCCAGGGACACCTCAGAGCCCCTGCCAGGGCCTCCAGGGGCTCCAGGAGAGCTGCACAGCCACTGGGGACAAGGCAGGCAGGGACAGCAGCCAGGCAATGGCTTCCCAGGGCCAGAGGGTAGGGACAGATTCTGGGCTATTGGGAATTAGGAATTGCTGGCTGGGAGGGTGGGCAGGCCCTGGCCCAGGGTGCCCAGAGCAGCTGTGGCTGCCCCTGGATCCCTGGCAGTGTCCCAGGCCAGGCTGGATGGGGCTTGGAGCAGCCTGGGACAGTGGGAGGTGTCCCTGCCCATGGCAGGGGCTGGAATGAGATGAGCTTTAAAGTCTCTCCCAATCCAAACCCTGTTTTGATCCAATATACAACAATGTTCACTATTTAAATTACTGAACTCCTTGCCTTGACATAAACAGGTCCATTGGAGCCATTATTTGCATTTCTTGCCACCCCATAGAGAGACAGACAACCCCAGATAGTTTAAAATAAATCAGCTTGAGAAAGTCCTTGAAAACGTGAGAGACAGAGGTAACGTTACGGTTTGAACGGCACAGTTTAAATACAGACACCACTTATCAGCTCCAGTGAATCACCCCACCACATCACCCTATCTTGTTTTCTTCTGCCAGACAAAGCAGAAGTCAGATTTCGTGGTTGGGATGAGGGTACAAATGAGACAGACCGAGAACTTTGCAGACTGTCTGCATTGTCAATCACATGATTCAATGAAAACCACGGGAAGTCCTATGAACAGACACAGAACTGCATGCAGTAACGCCCCCACCACAGAAGTTCAACAACATTGGGGAGTTTTGTTGGGTTTTTGTTTTGTTGGGTTTTTTTGGGTGTTTTTTTTTTTTTTGTTTGGTTTGGTTTTTTTTCAGTTAACGTTGAGGAAGGGAACATCACGGCCAGTGCACCTGGCTCTGCTCCGGACAGCTCAGTGGCATCTGAGCTATAAGGCTTGAGCCATACATTAAATAAAACATCCCTTCCCTCCAAATGAACCCTCAGAGCTGCTCCAAGGCTACAGTGTTATGTCAGTGGATGATCTCCACTCAGATAACGCAGGCAAGTGCAGATGGAGCTGCTTTAAGAGCAATGTCTTTGCTTCTTCCCTGATCTAGATGTTCTGCTGGATGAAAAGAACATTCATCAAAGATATGGGGCAGTCACTGTGGAAAACACAAAAATTAAAGAGCTGGATTAATAAAAACCCAGAAAATCCTCTTTTCCTCAAGTTCTGGTTGGAAACTCTGGTTTCTGAAACAGCAATCAAGCACGAGTCAGTATTTTCAAAAGCAGGTGACTCTTTGAGCAAAGAAGTGCTGTTTTCAAAGGAGTCTGAACACATTTGAGAGTCAAATTCATGTGAACTTTACATCAATCCAAAGCTTCAAAGTCTTTCTGAAAATGGGATTTCTCTGTGTTTGAAAAGCTTACCATGAATCCTGTTCGGTAACCTAATGACTTGATGGCAAATTATGTGTTTCATATTGTTTCTGCTAAATATAGCAGTATTGCCTGCAGAGCATCTGTAGGATTGGACCTCATTAGCAAAATACATCAAATGGCAGGGGAAGAAAAGAGGGCTCAGGTTCAGCACTGTAACAAACCTCTATTATAGGGTCTATAATGAGTATTTACCCCAGCAAGAATCATTCCTAAAACCTGCCTTGCACCAAACATACCAATCAGTGAGGATTTTGGGCAGAAGAATGACACCTGTACTTGACTGCCTAGTCCTCAAGGCCACTTGGAAATCTGGTCCCCAAAATACCAATCTAAGTCAAATTAATGGCCAACGATCTTGACAACAACTCAACAGTCATGTCTGGCACACTGTTCATGGTATGGATACACAGGTACATACGAAGACATTGATATATTTGGGTTTTATAGAAATACAAGGACTTGAATTCTTTAACAGACCACAATTTGTGGAAGAAAATGACTCAGTGCTCGCTCCAAGATACTGACAGATTGAATTTTTGCAATTACTTAGTTCTCGTGGGGCGTTAAGGCTGTTTCATCTTTCTCAGGTTCTGTTTGTGTCTGTAGTGCTTCTCTTTGACTGCAGACAGAAAGTGTGGCTCTGGTGAAGTATCTGTATGGGCTACATCACACCTGCCTGATACCATCTTTTTCTCCTCCTCGGGCTCACAGCATAGAGGATGATGGTGGGGAGATGAAGGAAGCAAACAGGAAATGTGCTAGACTAAGTGTGAGCCACACATCTTGTTCAGAGATCTGCCTAAGGAATAGGTGCTAACGGAAAGACAGTGAAGAAAATGGGGGCTCAGAGCATGGCAGGGAGGTGGAAAAGAAATATAAAACTTAGGGTAATAAGAGGTTCAAAAAGAGGTTAGCTCTGTGCACAAGCTAAATATAATAAGTATATTACATATTATTTAATAAATATATATTAAATGCAGTATTATTTCTAATAATAGAATGATGCAAGTTTAAGCAACTACACAAGCTATAGTAGACAACAACATTGTTCCCAGGGAGTAAAATTCCATAAGACAGGTAACCCACATTCTAATGGGTCACAATCTTCCAGGTCCAGGAGGGCAGGGGAATTAATCTACAGAGAGAGAACTGTTTCAGCAAGTTTCATTGATACGTGATTTCTGTTTTCAGATCACTTTGAGTAAAGGTTTGTGCAACCACAGCTGCAGGAAAAGAAAGGCTCAGCAGTGAATTTTCAGTGTCAGATGTGAACTACTGCCAGAGATGCAGACGTGCCTCTGGTCAGAGTTCAGCAATTACCAATTTTTTTATAGAGTACTGAGAAGCCAGGTAATTTGGGGAAAAATCAATCAAACAGTTCTGCCTAGATAATTATTGGTAAAAACACAGTTAGTTAAATGAGTTAAAAATTTGTGGCAAACCTGCCAGGGCACAAAGCTTTGCAGGGTACCATAAGAAGACTGCTTTTCTGTCTGGAATAGAATGGCAAATAATGAGTCCTAGAAATTCAGAGACACAAATACATATACACTTGTCTCTTTTCCTTCCAGGAAAGAAATACTGCTGATAAATGTCAATAGTCCCAAATTGTGCCATTTTTGTCCTCATACCAGGCTGTTATCTGCACAGGTTCCAAAAGCACTGTATAAATGGATATATCTGAGCTTAGGACAAGGTCAGGTATCTGGTATTTCAGGATCTGTTGGCTCCACATCAGAAACACCTGGACTCTGGGCTACTTCTAGACAGCACCAAAAACAAACAAGACCACTGGTCAGCAGCTATAAGACAGGCTGGCACAGCTGGGGCTGTTCAGCTGCACCAGAGAAGGCTCCAGGGACACCTCAGAGCCCCTGCCAGGGCCTCCAGGGGCTCCGGGAGAGCTGCACAGCCACTGGGGACAAGGCAGGCAGGGACAGCAGCCAGGCAATGGCTTCCCAGGGCCAGAGGGCAGGGACAGATTCTGGGCTATTGGGAATTAGGAATTGCTGGCTGGGAGGGTGGGCAGGCCCTGGCCCAGGGTGCCCAGAGCAGCTGTGGCTGCCCCTGGATCCCTGGCAGTGTCCCAGGCCAGGCTGGATGGGGCTTGGAGCAGCCTGGGACAGTGGGAGGTGTCCCTGCCCATGGCAAGGGATTGGAATGCAATCAGCTTTAAGCTTCCTTCCAACCCAAACTATTGTAGGATTCTGTGAAAATCCCTCAGTCCCTTAGTTTGAGGGATTTGAGCTCCTGCTCAGCTTCAGAGTTTCTGTGTCCACCTGAAGAAATTTTGGAATGGGAGGAAAAGATAACCAAGATGAAAGACTGAACCAAACCTACATATCACACATTGTTAAGTATCATTAATCTCTACATACATTTTATGCATTACAGTCACAGTTCAAGGATTTACAGCCCCAACTATAACTTGCTTTCCCTGTCAGGATTGTTCTCTATGCCATGTTGTCTACATGGACAGAGATCTTTCCAGAACATTTCCAAGAGGACTGCTCAACAGCCAGGAGCCAGACTTGTTGTCAGACCATGAGGGCAGAAAACAACAGGAACACTATGAGGACATTTGCAACACTGCAGAAAACACAATACATGTTTGCTTTACCAAATAAAACGAAAATAAAGAGACTGATGTATGTAATACACTTGAAGCATGAGGATGAAGGGAGGATGTGTAAAATGAGGTACCACCAACAAAAACCAGAACTTTCATTCACTTCAGGGCTTAACCTGAAAGAACAGTAATTCTCAGAAAATACAGTGTCCTTTCAGACGAAAGAACACAGGGGTCTGAGCAAAAAGTGAACAACTCAAAATGACAACAATTCAAACAAAGGATGTTTTTTACATTGGAAAAAAAAACTAACCAAGAAGAGAGTTAAACACATGGAAGGAACAAAGCTACTGACCCAACTGACAGAAACCATTCTGGTCCTGACCTTTCTCTAGCACTTGTTATGTACATACACCAACCACTCAGACAAATAAGTAAAATACTTTGTTGGTTTTTGAATTTAGGGAATTAAAATCTAAAACACTGAATAATCCCTGAACCCATTTCTCAGTGGCATTAAAGGGCACCAAAGCACAAATGGGAATGAGTTATCAATTCATAAAAACTTTTATGGATATGAAGCAGACATATAAGCCTTTCCTACCATGGGATTTGCAGAAAATGCATGTTTCATAACAGTAGTCCCTATTTTTAACACTAAGGAAGATGCAAATAAGTTTAAGCCCTGGCTTCCTGTGCTTCACCTTGCAAGCCATTATTCTCTAGATTAATGTGCAAGGCTTTACACAACCACGAAAAACAGTAGGTTTTCAGCAAACATTTTTGTTAAAACTGAAGTGAGTTTAGAAATCACTCATCACTGACACCTTTATATAGAAGACTTATAGACCCACTAACAAAAGGTTACAAGATTAGAACTAGATTTTAGATGCCTCAACTCACAGTTAAGACCATAATGCTTTAGCAGTGCCCTCAAAGAAGGGCTTAGAAATACATAAATTTCCAAATTCTCAGAATTAAACCCTGCACCTTATGTAGACTTTCCAAACCCCAAAATACCACTTGCTTCCCAAACAAAGCTCATTCAAGGCTGTATTTTTTTCTTTCCAGAATTTATGAGTGAGATTTGAGCAACTTGGAAGGTGTCTCTGCCCATGGCAGGGGGTTTGAACAAGTTGAGCTTTAAGGTTCCTTCCAGTTGAAAACATTCCGTGATTCTATGATTCTATGAATTCTGCCACTTTTCAAGTGCACAAAAGGTAAAGTTTAAGAAATTGGCAGCAATAAATCAGTTGGGAACATCTCATGAGGAACAACTCTGAAGATCTCAAATTGGGCAAAAGCTCAAGTTGTCCTGAGTCCACACATGCACATGCACTGTTTGGATCACTCTGCAGAAGACAGAAAAGGTATTTATAAAGTCTACGAAGCAAGAGAAGGCAGGGGAAGATCAGTTCTGAAGTCAATCAGATCTGGAGAAGATAACCATCCCTGGAGGGATTTAAAAGCTGTGTGGATATGCTCTTGGGGATGTGGATCAGTGGTACCTTGGCAGTAGTGGGGGAATAGTTGGACTTGATGGTCTTAGAGGAATTTTCCAACACAAATGATTTTGTGATTCTGTGATCTGTGAGATCCTAAGATGCTTGCTCCCTCCAGAAAAAGCTCATGGTACTCTCAGAGCCCCAGTATCACCTGGTCAGTGGGAAACCCTTATATGAAACAAAAAAGGCTTTTTATGGTTCAGGACTTGCCAAAGACCAAAATAATTCTTCACAGGCAATTTGTTTATTTTATTTTATTTTATTTTATTATTCTTCCACAATGTGGAAGAACTCAAAGGAGGGTGAGGTAGGGCTGGGAAAGGCAAAGTCTCCTCTTGGAGATATTGTAAGTGAAGGCAGTAGAGAATAATTAAGTTGTGTATCTGGACAAAGTCTGCTTCAACTTTGGGATAAAAAAGACAGATCTATATTCCCTTCATCAGCCTTTTTTAAACTCAAAGCCAATACTATAAATGCCTAACAATATTCCACTTCCCATGTCAGAGACAACCATCTGCTAATTATTTTCTGAAAAGTGAGTTACACGCTTTTAGTCTGATCGATATAATTTATTAAACTTTTTTTAACAATAAAGAAAAACTACTGGAAAGGATTTAGAAGGGCCTATCAAGTGCACAAATGATAGAAGCTTTACAGAAAATAACCCTGCTGAATAATGAATGTATACTAATATGTGTAGCTATATATTAAAAGACATGGAGAATCTGCTCTAGACAAATCTTACAGCCAATTATGTATTTTACATTTCAAGCAGTGACTGCTACTGTTTAAGCCAGAGCAGTTGTTTTGACTTTGATAGCAGACTAGTCTAAAATACAAGGAATGTTGTTTATCATGGAAATGCTTTGTGCTCCAGATAACATCACGGATGGCTGCCCCACCTAGGCTACGGCACCATCCCACCGTCCTGAAACAAACTCCAGATAAACCTCTCCCTGCTGCCCAGCTTCTACTCCAACCAAAGATCCAACTGTTGTGCAAATAAAATTCTCACCATGGTGTGTGCCATGCAATCAGCAGCGCAAAATGATCCAGAAGGTGCTGGATATGCATGTGACAGTGAAGGAAACTACTGGACTTTAAGAACATGACCCAAACTTTCAAGTTTTGGTAAGGCACAGAAGCCTTGATCACTCCGGCACTCTGCTTGATCCCAGAGGGATGCACCTCGGGAACCCTGTATGGACAATCTACATATCCCTGACCCAGTAATATATAAATATTACCCTTTTCTCCCTTTTTTTTTGGTTGTTGTTGGGATTTTTGTTTGTTTGTTTTTCATAGGATTGTCATGCTTAGGGTTAGGTTTTTCTTCCTCCACCCTGGAGAAGGAGCTGAAGATTTTGTCATCTGACTTGGCCCCACACTGCTCTTGCTGATGGAGATTGTGACCCATCTATGGAATTTCCAGCACTCCCCTCTCTGCTCTTCAGCATCTAAGGAGCTGGGAAGGGACTGAAGCACATTAACAGTATAAACCGCACTAATTTCACAGTTTTAAGATTTTTCCCTTTGCAAACTACTATATGACCTTTCTCTGCTCTAATACAGTCTTGGGATAATCCAGCAGAACCACGAAGGATTGAGAGGTCAAAATGCTGTTTTCATCTGCCTGTTTCTTTCACCCCAAATCTAGAGTTACTACCATGTCACAGTTGTTTTGTTTTCTCATTTATTTGTGTAGACCATATTCCCCCAACACAAAAGGTGGCAGGAGAAGAGCACAGTGATTCAGTTTGCATACTTTTCCAGTGATGAGGTCCCAGACATGCTTTCACTACACATCAGTTCAACACTGCCTCCAAAACATCCTGCCAAGCCAAAAAGAACATTCCTTTGGACAACTGGGACCACGCTCCTCTCCGTTATCACTGTACAAGGGTTGATGCACTGCCGAGGCCTTGGCTTCATGCATCAACCAGAGAGACAAGGTCCATTCTCCCAGCTGAGCTTAACACCTTTGATTTGCATCCTGGGGACTGACATTCACAGCGTGTTTCCTGGTGTGGAGGGCTCCTGGAAGGTCACTAGACAAGGTTTGAGTTTTCCTTCACAGCAGCCACAGAGCTGAGGCCCGCACCGACATCCTGCTCCGGTCCCTCCCACCCAGCGCGGCAGCGGGGCCGCGTGCCAAGCCCAAACATCCTCCCCCACCCCCAGCGCCCACGGAGGAAGACCTCCTTTTGATTTTGTACTTTTTAATCTGAGAGAGCCAGGCCTGTAAATATTACAAAAAATTATAACAATGACTAAAGAACAGAGACAGACTCTCTGTCACCAACTGTTAACTCTCAGATCAGGGCAGCCTAGGAAGTGGACCCTTATCTGCCTGAAGCTCAGGACATGCTGACTAACACCCTATTGAGCCAGCAGACCTTTGGCTTCCTAATCTCCCCAAACTGGAAAATGTACACCCCAGTGGACATACTCCCTTCTTAAGTATTTCAAGCCTCTGCAAAAAGACAGACTGTGCTGCGAGATGAGCAGTGCTGCCCCGCTGCATGCAGGAAATCCCATTTATTTGTCTTGAGGAGTGAAATGTCAAGTGACAGTAAAACCTTTCCAGCCATAGCACACAGTGCCAGGCTGCAGCCTTATCTCTGCCAGGACTGCCAGCCAAGGAGCTGGTGCCAAATGTGTACGTTTACAGAGTAATTTTGTGAATGTGGACTTCACAGCTTTATAAAAAAAAATTGCCCTAATGCCAAGAGTCCTTGAAGACAAACCAAAATAAGGGGAGGGGAGTTGTGTTAAGTTGACCTCAACAAATAACCAGGACGCCTTTTCTGAAATGGATTTTTAGGTTTCTCATTCTATGCTATATTTTATTCTATATTCCATTATGGTAATGAAGGTTGCAATAGCAATTTCAAATTAGGTATTGAAAACATGCCTTTATAAATGATAGAGGCAAGCAGTATGTAGAAAGGAGAAAGGCTAAGTACGAGCAGGACAAGGATTCCTAAAGGTGTTAAGACATCTTTACAAATCTTGAACCTGGCCAACTAGGCAATCTCCTTGACTGTCTGAGTACAGGAGCTGACAGCAACCAAAAGGGATCTGTATGCTTGGTGTCATCCTGCAGCCACCAGTTTAAAAAGCAGCACTCTCCTATAGTGAAACTGCATTTTTTTTCCCTAATGCAAACAATCACCTCAAACTGAAAAAGGGCCCCAAGTGAGTTGCTGTTTCAATAATGAATTAAAATTACTTGTGTTTTCTTACTCACTATGCTTTAGATGCAGCATTTCTAATTTGTTTGCCTTCACTGACACTTCTCTTGTATTAAGACTTATTCTGGTAAAGACTGTCTTTAGGACATGAATCAAACATTTCTAGAGAACTCCCCAACTCAGGCTGGGGAATTCTTTCATAAATGTTACCATGTTCCTCTGTTATTGAACCGATCTGCCCCCTTCCTCCCTGGGCATTCAAGCCAGGTTTGTTTACCCTGGTGACAACAATCAGGCTTTGCTGGTCTTAGCTCGGCAGCTTGGCAAGTCCTGGTGGGGCAGATAAGCACCAGGAATTCAAATCAGGTTTTGCTGCCTGACTCTGCTCAGAGCTACAGGCACCACTTGGATCTAGTGGGTCTCACACCAAGGACAACATGTGAGTTGAAGGCCTGTGCTCTCCTCTCACTCCACAAACACAAAATTTCCTTCTATGTTTTGGAGCTGTCAGTCTCCCATAGACTCCAGGGACCCTCCCTCAGTGAACTACCCATAACTATCCAGTCTCTGGTTTCCCATCTATAAAAACCATCTTTGCTGTGGTTTTTGATAGCTCACACGCTGCGGTGAAGGAAGGGAAATCTCCCTCGTGCAGCTTTAGATGCTGCTGCTACAGCATCATCAAGATGGGAAATTCTCACCCCACTGCTGCATTGTCTGCTCTCAAGCCCCTGTCAACCCCTTCTGTCAATTGGGTCAGTAGCTCATAACCCACAGGTTGGCTGCTCTCCCCACAGTTTAAACATCAGAGCAATAGCTTTAGACTGCCAAAGGGCAGGGTTAGATGGGACACTGGGAAGAAATTTTTGGCGGTGAGGGTGGTGAGGCCCTGGCACAGGTTGCTCAGAGCAGCTGCGGCTGCCCCTGGATCCCTGGAGGAGTTTAAAAGCCATGTGGATGTGTCATTTGTGGGGGACATGGGTCAGGGGTGGCCTTGGCAGTGCTGGGGAATGGTTGGACTTGATGGTCCAAGAGGGCTTTTCTAACTTAAAGGACAAGGAGAAAACCTGGGTAGAAGGGAGCATAGTAGGGTTTGTAGGGTAGAAGAGTCAACATGAGGACACAGTCAAGAAAAATCAGCCTTTGTTTGTCAGCTCAACAGATTGTGGGTTTAGAATTAAAATCTTATCATAAACCCAGCCTAAATCCATGTGGATTTAAGATTCAATACCATCATCTGATACCCCAGAACATCTACAGCGACAAAAAAGACAGGGTGGTCTAAACCAGCTGCCCTCCAAATCCTAACACCAGTCCTCAGCAATGATGATAGATATGAGAACCCCTGCTTGGCCAGGAAAAAGCCATTTCCATCTCTAATCATCCTCAGCAAGAACAACCAGCCTGTAAATCAACTGGAGACAAGCTTTGCAACTTGTACCAAAGGTTGTGACAAAATTAAACTCTGTATGGGAATGCAGCGGACACAGCCATCAGCTGACAAAGTACATCTCTTCCTCATTCTCACTTCTTGGTGCAGTTGCTCTAAACATTCAAGACATTCCTCTGATTTATGCATTTAATTAGAAGATATCTGCAACATTCCTGCTGTTTACATTTAACCCAACACTGCAATGAAAGCTGTAATTTTGTCTGGGATTTATATTCTGTACTCAAACTTATTTTGATTCCTTGATTTAAACATACACACAGAAGTGAAAATGTGTCAAAATCATGAAAATGGAAGAGATTATACTCCATTATCTAGTTCATCTGTCATCCAGGGCAGAAATTTTCTGAGGACTGTTTTTCTCAATCTGCCACATATTATGGAAACTTAATTCAAAAGACTAATTCAGAAAAGACAGCTAAACCTTATAAGTGGAAGAGCAATTGGAGGAGTATAATTAGAAGTTACATGATTTTTCTTCTCCCTTTATCTTGTATTTAGTTGTCATAACTCCTTAAATTTTGCACCTTTTGGGATAAAGTTGTTGGCCTCTGACACAAAATTTTACACTTTATTTAAAAAGTGGTTAATACTTCTTTTTCTTGATGGCGGGGGGGACAATGTTGGACTTTATTAATAAAACAAATGAATAAATTCATTTTAAATGCAACTTTTTATACTTTTCAGCTACTCTGCCAACACTGAAGTTTTGCAGTAGAAAAGGAACACATGGGTTGGAAATAGATTTCAACTGAGCAGGGGAAGAAAGGGGTCAGGGCATTTCAGTGTAATTTTACTTTATTTTGACCAAAGCTGCAAGATATTTGGAAACAACACGTCATACAAATGCAGTGCCTTTGGCACTATGCTTTTCATTGGACTCACAACATATGCAATGGAGCAAGGGGAGGCTGCACAGCACATGTGAGGCAGATTTAGTCACAGCAAAAAACATAATAAAAGTATAGGGAGGCTTTCTAGGGAGGGAAACTTGGGGAATGTTATTTAGCTTGAGGAATTGTACAGCTCTGAAGTGAGCAGGGGCTGGGCTCTGGCTGGGAGCCCTCCTGTAAGATGTGTTGGACAGGGAGTTTTGGGCTGCTCATGAGTGTGGGGCTTCTGCCAATCTCCTGCAAAGCCAAAGCTCTCCAGCTCTGGGCAGGGAAGCTCCTCTGTGCTCTCTTTCAGAAAAAATGGGATCACCCTTGAAGGTTAAGAGAGTTCAAATGATGTGGCAGGCCAGCAGTTAGCAGAATGGAAGTAGCTTTGAAAAACTCACACGTGCAGACAGTTGTTTACCCAGGTCAGAGCTCTGTTGCCATAGGGAGCAACTTGGAAACTCTCACACTTGCTTTCCCATCCTCCTGTTTCTCCAGAGCTTGCTTTCTGCCTTGTACTTGGTATCTCTTTCTTGTAGCAGCTTCCCTAAACCAATGAAATCAGTCAATCTAATGTATCTGGTGTCAAACAACAGATACACAAAGACAGACTGTTTCATGTTAGAATCTGTGTAAAGCTTAAATTTTTCTGCTCAAAGTCTCTTACTTGTGCCCTTCCTTCCCACAAAGTAAGAGAATCAGAGAATTGTAGAATGCTTTGAATTCGAAGGGGCCTTAAATTTCATCCCATTCCAACCCCCTGCCATGGGCAGAGACACCTTCCACCATCCCAGGGTGCTCCAAGCCCTGTCCAGCCTGGCCTTGGACATTGCCAGGG
The DNA here is from genome assembly GCA_039654755.1 of Calcarius lapponicus. Lineage (NCBI taxonomy): Eukaryota > Metazoa > Chordata > Aves > Passeriformes > Fringillidae > Calcarius > Calcarius lapponicus. The sequence goes on from CM077481.1 coordinate 6,395,038, forward strand.
ACAGCAACAGCTTCTTTGGGAAACCTAGTGTAAGGCCTTCACCACCCTCATAGTCAAGAATTCCTTCCTAATATCTAGTCAAAACATTCTTCTTCTAGCTTAAATTACCCCATCTTTCTAAGTGCCAATGAAAAATTAAATTTCGGAACTAGCTCTTTATTTTTAAATTGCACAATTAATTTAAAATAGATGTACAGACAGCCAATGCAGTGTCTGAAGAGCTCTGAAGAGCTGAGTAAGTTCTTAATCAGAACTTATTGCTAACCTCGCTGGTTATTTCACATTGCAATGAAAGTTCAGCTGTGGATAAAGAAATATTTCACTGATCTCTTTTGGCAATCCACACTCCCCTTAGTAGACTGGAGTTTGTGTGTCATCTCCTGACCCTTCCCCTCCACAAAGCTTGCAGAGCACCTAACATCAGCCTCTCACCATTTACTGCCTTGTGCAAGGATGCTCTTTCATATGCACAGCAACAGGACGGTATACATTCCTCATCATGGATGACAGAAAATGTCACCAGTTACATTATTCTCCTCCAAAACTTCACTCCTAACAGCAATGTTTTCTGCTCATCACAGCCCAATAGTGTCCTCATGGCTGAGAACCAGCTGGAGCACCTTTCACTGGGTATGAGATGAACATGCTGAAAGGGTCCCTCTCACCCTGACTGTCATCAGGGGAGCACAACCAGATTCTTCTGATCCAAGGAATGAGAAGATCTTTGCAGTAGATTTCCCTTGTGTCCCTTACAGAAATATTTTTCTGCTCTCTACAGGTAGCATAAAGAATTACATAATTATTTCATAGAGTCGTAGAATCCTAGAATGGTGTGGGAGGGGCCTTCAAAGCTTATCCAGTGCCACCCTAAGCCATAGGCAGGGACACAGGTTCCAGGTTGCTCTAAGCCCCATCCAACTGGTCTTGGACCCTTTCAGGGATGGAGCATCCTTCACCTCCTCAGGCAATGTGTATTTTACCTCCTTCATTATAAAAAGTTTCTTCCTTATACCTTACTCTGAATTTACCTTCTTTTAGTTTAAAATTTTTACCCTTATCCTGAGCAAAAAAAGAAACAAAACCTCCTTTAACACCTCTTGTTACATGACACTACTTCATCTTCTAAAGCTTTTGCATGTAACTGCATGAATTTTCATCTGTTGCCTTAATGGGAGCTAGTTAATTACAACCCACAGAGTGCCACAGCCAAGGCTGAGGCATTATTCAGCTCAGCTGGGTACAGGGCTGTGACTGCAGTTACAGCTCTGCACAGCAGCAAGGGGAATTCCAGTCATGGCAAGGTGAAGAAGACCATGGGAGAGAAACAGCAAACTCCTGCACTGCTAGAATTGGTTTATTTTCCCTTTCCCATTTTTATTGAAGAATTAAGTCTCAGAATCACAGTAGATATTACTGGATTGATTTAATTACATTTGCATTTATACAATTAAATTGTTACTGTTACCTAGTCCATGGTAGTCCTGGCTGGGCAGGTATTACCTTGTTTTCTGCACATTTTTGTTTAACCTTTTTTTTTTAAAACTGGTTTGGGATAGCCAAAACCCTGCCCAGCCTTCTGCAGGAGACTAACCTGCATAACAGTATTATGGAATAGCTCTTTGGAAGCAGCTACGGCAAATCCAGGATAAGGTGATTTCATTCCAGTGCAATTGTTGAGCTTTGCAAAGAAAGCAATGACTCGGGAATGAAGTGACTGAATCCAGAACGCAGCTTCCAGAAGGTAACTGGAATAATCTTCAGGGGTGGAGGGGACAGACAGTAAGCCTCCATGTAAATATTAGTCTCCATGCAGACAGCAGCTTGGGAATAGGAGTGTCCTGTGCTAGCCCACCCTTCATCCTCATCTTGGCCAATGCACCTCATTCCTGAACTGCAGAATCACTGTACTCCAGTCACTCAGCCAAGCACCACCCTCCCAAGCTACCTTGGATTCTTGTGCAATATCCATCTCTGATGCATTCCTTCATCCTGGAATGAAATGTGCTTCCCTGGATTTCAGTAAGATAAACAAGCCTTCTGTACGAACAGGATGCATCTTTCCTAGAGAACTGTAATCCAACTACAAGCAAGATGTGAAGGAGAGAATAAAAAGCGACAACATACTTGATTTTAAAACTACAGCTGTCGACATAACCTTGATGCCAGTGAAACCCTCACCAGTACTTCTGAGAACCCTCTATGTAAGGCTTTAATTATATTTGCATTTATATGATTTAATTTTACTATCTATTACTCTAGAACAGCCTATATTCAGCCAGTCCTTTATCTTATATGTGTTCAAGAGAATTAAGATTTTAAGGAAGCATTGAAGAAAGGTGAGGCTCTGGCTTAGATCTTCCAGAATAGCTGTGGCTGCCCCTGCATCCCTGGAAGTGTCCAAGGCCAGGATGGACAGGGCTTGGAGCAACCTGGAAGAGTGGAAGGTGCCCCTGCCCATGGCAGGGGGTGACACTGGATGAGCTTTAAGCATTTTCAACCCAAACCACTGGCTTGGTTCTAAACCCAAACCATGGTTCTAAATTATTTGGAACTTCCCCAGATGACAGTAAAGGTCTTTTTGGGATTGTGACGAGTTCACTCATTTTTCAACACATAATGCAAGGAGATTTGAGTGTTAGTGGCACTCTGATGGCCTTAAACATCATCAGCCTCTCACTGACAGAATGAGCCATTTCCAATCATGCACAACCCTTAGCCATCGTGGCTTTCCTTGTTCACAATGGAAAGGACCAACATTCTGAGATCCTCAGGAGTATTTATGACACACTACTTTAAAATGGAAAATTATATTTATACTACTAAACCACAATTTTTTAAAAGCAAGGAATGCTAAATTCGTAATATTTTTACGTTAACTTGAGTTGCAGACACAGCTTGGAAAACATCTGAATTTTACGAGCCTCAGTTATGCTGGTAATGAGGCCAAATCACCCACTTATCCTCCCCTGCAGTGGCTCAGGCTCGCAGGATGCAAGCCATGAGCAGGGTCCCTCTCTGGCACCAGCCTCAGGCAGCTCCTGTAACAACAACCACGGCTCACAGAGTGGCAGATGAGGCTTACACAGTGCTTTCACAGGTTGTGGAGCTGTTTTCAGCCACTTTTTGTTTGTGGAACAAAGGATCACAAATTGCCATGAAGCTAAATAAACTAAGAGAGCTCTAAATACTTCCACAGTGATTTGCTCATAATAAAAAGGAGACTACCATATTAGACTGCAAAAATTCTGTTTGCAGGATTTTTGTATAAGAAGTGATGAAATTAAGTGAGGCTGCATTACTTGCTACTGCTATCAATTAATGCAGCAACCACTTCCAGACATAATAATTACCATATGTGCACTGTGCTTTACCTCTGGGCTTAGTAATTTCATACATGGGAGGTTACAACTATTGATTGCATTAAAACAGACTGATGTGTTATGAGAGACATGCTCCCAGTGCAACATGGTTGCACAAACTAAAATGATTCAAGTGGTACAGGAACAGACACCTGCATCCACCAGCAGACAACCTGCAAATGGTCATTTCTCCATCCCCTCTAAAACACAAAGATACAGTGTGTGACACAGAAAAAGTATTGCAAAAGGAGTGAGCTCAGCTATTTAGGGACAAAATTAGGGGGTCTTAAGAGACAGATGTTGACCACTGGAGAAATGAAAAATCCCCAGGAGTAGCTCCAATCAATATAAATAAATTAATAAAACCAAAACGGCTCTTTGTTTCTCAATGCAATTTGCACAATTGAGAATTTGCTCATGTTTAGGCTGAGTATTAGGAAAAACTTCTTGACTGAGAAGGTTGACCAGCCTGGCACAGCTTTCCAGGGCAGTGGTGGAGTGCCCATCCCTGGAGGGGTTTAAGACCTGTGTGGATGCAGCACTTGGTGCATGGGTTAATGGTGGCCTTGGCAGTGCTGGGGAACAGCTGGACTTGATGGTCTTTGAGGGCTCTTCCAACCCAGATGATTCTGTGACTGACAACCAGCTCTGCCCTGCAAACTTCAGAGCAGCCTGGAGTCTGGTAAGTCACAAAAAAATGCATTTGCAGTTTTAAAAGTGCATTTGTTTTTTTAAAGTTTCCTGAAAACTTGATCCATAATGAAAGACAATGACCTCCAAATAGCATCTAAAAAGAGTGGTGTTTACCTTGCCATTACACAGCTGAATTTGTAACTATACGCAAAACCAGCAACACACTCCGAAAGAACTGCACTTGGTTTTTTTTGTTGTCATCCTATATGCATAATTAAAGACATATTTCTATTCAATTCTGGTTAAGCTCCTACAAGTTATGTATAAGTTATATGTATGGCTTAGGCTTTAAAGCATCCCTTAACAACAAAGCATTGTTTATATTTTTAATAAATCTTAATTTTCACTCCTCTAATTCAGAAGATATTTTTTGAAGCAAGAATACACTGAATTCAGTAGGCAAATCTCCCATTAACATAACTCAATTGCCCTAAAATAATATTTATAAAGACAGTGGTAACTGTGATGCAAAGAGCTAAATGTAATAGGCAAAATTATCCTGCATTAGTAGTATATTCATAAAGGGTGAGAGTGTGTCAGCAATTTCCAGAACCTTAAAAGCACGAAGGAACCTGGCTTTTTTTCAGCAAAAGCACTAAAAACAAGCATCAGCACAAGGAGTTAACACATTCTTCCTACTTCTGAGAGCAGGAACGGGGCCGATTTCGTCAGTGAGGTTTGGCAGCGCGCGAAATCCTGTAACCAATTCCATTTCCTGATAAATGAACGGTCCACAGGGGAAAGTCAGCCAGAGGCTTTGGGAACTGCCGAGCGCTCAGACATGACCAAGAGGCTCCTGGAAGGAGCCAGACTGTCTCTTTGCTTATCGCCGCCCAGCCGAGCGGCACCAGCGCAACGCCGGTGCTGCCAGACTGCGCTGCGAGCCCAGGCCACGCACAGCCGCTCCAGCCACATGTGAGACCCCCAGAAAATCAGAAAATACACCAGCCCCAGCACATGCCTGACATCAGGCTCTAGGAACTCTGAGAACACATGGCCGTGTAATACGGGCGTTGGGATGGGACTTGTAACAGTCTGCATTGTTTATGTGTTTCAGAGCCAAGTGCTAGGAGTGACTCGGTATTCTGGAGCTGAGGATCTCGCCCCCACCCTTCCAACAGGAAAAAGCCAAATACAGAATGATAAATCATTCATTATTGGTTAGATTTTGGCATCAGTGAGGCTGTGAAGGAGGGGTTTTCAATTGGAGCTATAGGGTGCGTCTCCTCAAGAGCTGAACGTCACTCTCAAGTCCTAAACCGTTCTTCATTTTGAGCTACAAATTCTTTTTTAAAAGTTATCTTCATAAATGTGACTAATAGTCTTACTGAATGTTAACAGTAAATATCAGACCTAATAGCAAAATGGCAAATGTGCCCCAACCCAAGATCAGCCCTGAGTTTCTGATCTATTTAAATACCAACTTTTCAGACAGAGTTAACCTGGATGTTTGTTCACTTTCATATTATTACAAATCAATTCACAACTCCAACATTTTTACAGGAGATTCAAGTAGCTTGACATACAAAGAACTGAACTTTCAAAAGTCTAAAATTTGAGCTTGTAAAAAAGAATAAAAATACTGCCAGTCTGATGACCCCTGAAGGGAAGTTAAAAGGAAAAAAAAAAAAAGAAAAAGCTCAAATAATAACTTTAGGCCCTTCATTACCAAAATCCTGGGTAAGTTTTCAAGTGGCTTGCAGGCTTATAATAGCAACTACGTCTGCAATTGATTAGCTCCCCCAGCACAACCAGATGTCTCAGTGACAGGGAGAAAGTACTGTGGGCTTGGAGTTTACTGGGATGCACAATATCCAATCACTGAAAAACAAAATAATAAATGGGAAGGTGGGGAAAAGAAATATATATTATTATATATCTTTATATAAATATTATGCTTGTTCTCAATGTGTCTGAATCCAGTTTTACTGCATGTTCTAGTTCTTTGGAAAGCCCAGGATAAATTCTTTCTTGTTCCCAAAGAAAATGCTAGAGACTTGGTTGAATCTGTCCTTTATCACAGCATCACTACTCATTCCTTTGCTGGGATCTTGCTGGGCACTTTCTGCTCATGGCTGTGACAAATACAAGATAATAGCATAAAAGAATGACCGTTCTCTACATTCTCTATCTGCACAGGTTTGCAAACAAGGTACGTGGCCTTGGAGGAACACCAGAGGACTGTTTCAGACATAACACCTGCACGTAGACCAAACAAACTCCCGTTCCTGCCGCTCCTTCCCTGACTTTACCTTGCATTAATTAATGCATGCTTTAAACCTCAAATGAGAAAAGCGGTGGGAATACCTGAAGGAGATACAAAAAAGATTTGCTACTCTTTGGAGCATTTTGATATTCACAACTCTGCCGCCTTTAAAGTATCCTTGATCCTTTTTGGGCTGCTGCTATGCTTCTGCCAAAGACTGTGATGACTCTGCACAGCATGCATAACGAGCAAGGAACACTGCAGCAAGAAAAAGTCCTCCAGCTCTCTTCAGGATGTGGCATTAAAGTGGAGGATAACACTGCAGGTATGGAGTGCCACAGGCTGGCTGACAGAAGCAAAGCCCAGCACAGGAGGATTAGCATTTCTATCATAGAATTGCAGAACTGTTTGAGTTGCAAGGGATCTTAAAGCTCATTCTGTTCCAACCCTCTGCCACGGGCAGGGACATCTTCCACTGTCTCAGGCTGCTCCAAGCTCCATCTGGACATGGCTAGGGGCCCAGGGGCAGCCACAGCTTCTGGCACAGGGCAACCTGTGCCAGGGCCTCACCAGTCTCACAGTCAAGAATTTCTTCCCAATATTTAACTTAAACTTACAACAAATAGTCAAAGTACGTTGAAGGGATTCAGACATCAGTATCTTACTTGAATTGTAACCTGTGTAAGAGAAATTATTCACCAAGAAGGGTGACAAAAGGCAACCTATTCAGGACAAGAGTGAGCAAAAGCTGATGGATTTGATGTGGGTAACTCCCAGCTTCTTTGAGCTGACTGTGCACCTGCTAATAAAGCTCTGCCTCCATCCCACTGCTCCTTGAGCTGCTTCTCTCAATCCACTCCAGCTGAGATGGCTGAAAGTCAGGAGCTCACAGACACAGTTTTGCTGCTCAGGTCACATACAGCTCTCATGGCATGAGATCCTCACCAGGTTGCTGACCATGGCACCACTTTCTGAGCTACCATGCAACCAATGCAATCCCTGCAGAGCAGCAGCCAGGAAAATCAGGGAGAGGGCAAGGGAACATGAAACAGTCCCTCTTTCCTCCTAATACCAGTCACTGTCAACCACACACTCCTGGTGTGGCCTGCCTGGTGTCCTGCTTGCATCATGCCTGGTACCATCTCCTAAGTATGAAGATACAGCCTGACAACCTTGAGAATGTTGGAGCCATCAGCAAAACTTTCCAGTAGAAGCAGGATTTTCCCCATGAAAATAAATGCTTCAGTGACTAGGACGAAAACAAGACTGAAGTTCTCGGTTTATTCTTCATCTCTGAAGAAAAGCTGTTATACAAATGGCCTAAGTTGAAAGCATGATTACTATTTTCTGTTCAAAGGGATTTTTGGGTGCTTTACAATAAGAAACTGATATTACATGAGAAACAGTTTAAAGATCAGAAATTCAAAAGTTTGCTAATGCTTTTTTTCCTATGTTGATGCTGCAGTGATGTTTATATTACTCTTCAATAGGGAGGTGTCAGAAAAGCATTAATATGTTTTTAACTGTGTGCCAGGCAGACAAGCAAAATAAAATAGCTGGGTTTTTTTTCTTGTTCTAGTCAACAATGCCAAAAATTACTGTTTATTTTTCTCCGCCCCCATGAAAGAATTTATAACCACTGAAGTAAACTCAAGTTAAAAAGCTGGTTTTAATCCCAAAATTGACTGACAGCTGCTGTGTAAAAGCAAACCTAACTTGTTTGGGTTCTCAGGAGCATTCACATTTGAAAAATTTAGTTTCCTGGAATCATTTGGTGTTTTGGGTTTTTTTTGTCCCTTTCCCCATAATGCTACAAAAATAATTTAAAGAATGTGATACTGTATAATTTTCACACTCGTAAGAAAACTGGGGAAAGGTGGAAAGCACATCTCCTTTTCAAACAGCCTTAAGAGTAACATGTAAATATGGTGTCAGTTACAGCGTGAGTGAACTCTCTTTGGGAGTGCCAGGGAGAGGTTGTGAGTGCCACGGTGCTCGGCCTGGCAACACTCAAGCAGATAAAATACTCAGCTGTAACTCAGACCTTGTATGCAAAGGGACTCGTCTCACACCACACCAAAGAAACCCAAATCTTGACATGTATGACAGTTAAAATTCGTGCAAACGCTTGTGGGAATGGGTAACTGTATGAAGAGTTCATGTTAGGCATTTTTTTAATATAAAAATATTAAACCAAACTTTGAAAAATAAATAAATATGCTTGATAAATGCTTGATAACTGCCAGCCTATGCCAACATTTGAAACACCTTGAATTCAGCAATATGAAAATAAGTTCCGTGGATAGCAAGTTTCAAGTCAAACTGCATTACTAAGGACTGCAGTAGAATTTCTTTCTCTTTCATTAAAGTCTCTAAGTTAACTGATCCCTTCCATTACACCTGAAAATGAAGTGTTGTTGGTATTCAATCCAACTCATCAGCTGTATTTGGATTACACGTGGCTACAAACAAGGCTCTCTAAAGATTGCTAAAATCCACTTTTAACCATGGAACAGGAGTCATCATGTTTCAAAGACTTTTGATCACTTACATGCTCAAAAGCCATATAGATGTGAATAAGTGGTGGCCCTGGCCACCCTGGGGGAATTTATTTTAGAGGGCTTTTTGGACCTAAACGATTCTGTGATTCCATCACTTTGAATCCACAGATGGCAAAGTGAATTTACTTTGGCCACTGGCCTTTTCAGTGTTAAAGCAACCAGGCACATGAGTATATTTTTTGTTAACATGCTATGTATTCTAACTAGCTACTGAGCCCTACTTCCTACTAAAGTCACATTTCTGTGGATTATCATATTAATGCTTCAAAGTGAGGGTGGTATTTATTTCTGAACTAAACCCCCAAAGCTTTCATTCCCTTCTGGGATGATGCCGTTATTTTTCTTCCTGTACGGTTTCAAACTACAAAGCCAAGAGTTCCCATACAATGCATTATGTCAGCAAGTATCTAACTTCAAGCACTATAATAATCACAGTTTTTCCCCAGTATTTTTCACATACTTTAGATCTTGCCTACACACAAGTTTGCACCATTTAATTAAACAGATTTAAATGATAGAAACTCCTGCTTGGACATACTTATTATAAAGTGGTGTCATCCAGTTTAGTTTCAACTCATTCTCACCAATTTAAGTAGCAAGGCTTACATTAATAGAAAAGCACCTGCATAAGGGTTTGCCCTGGCTCAGACAGACAGACAGGTTTATAGTCCCACTGTAAGATTAGCCAGAGTCAGCTGAGTGCAGACATGTCTTTGACTGCTCACAGTTTCACAATGATAAGTTATTTTCTGACCACAAAGCCCATCAAAACTTTCAAGATCATTTTTTCCCCTTGGAATTTTGATTACCCAAAATAATATTTCCCAAGGGACGCAGAGTATATTCTTCTCTACTCAAGGTCTCTGAGAAGCTGACCTCTAAAACAAATGCCTTCAAAAGAAACGTGAGTTATTGTCCATCACTTACAGGTCAGCTCACGGAAGCAGGGAAGTCTGACATCTTAATTGAGGGTATAAATTGTCAAAAGGAAATATACAATCCATAAATACTCTTATTCTTAGCATATGGTCAGTGTTCTGGAAAGGCCCAAAAAGCACTTTGTTTAAAACTTTCTTACACTTCTGTCACTAATCCGATCTTCTTCAGGGTAAGGGTTAACAGCAGCTGAGGGTCAGCAAAAGGAAGTCTGTGTTGTAGACGCCTGCCTAGCGTCAGACCTAAGGATGTATTAGACACAATCAGCTTCCACTGTAATAAGAACTTTGACCTTTGAGCCAGAAAAAAAAAAAAAGATAAATATCAGGAAGAACTGGATGAATTTATTTTTTAAGGAAGTTTTCTGTCTCTCTTGCTTAGTGCTGTGCCTTAGAATTCTGTAATGGATTTGTTGGTCTCTGTAATTCCTCTGTCCCTACTCCTTTATGGGGTCACACAGAGTTAATTTGTGAACTATTCCACCAAAAACTCCACAGCAGCAAAAGTGTTATAGCAGTAAAACAAACACAAGAAAGCAGTACATAGCTTTTAAAGCAATTACAGATCTGCCACAAAGTTTAATTTGGATTATTAAAGACCACTGGTCTGGATCCTGAATCCAGCATCTTGCTGTGGCCAAATACCAAACACTCAGGACTAAGGACAGCAGGACTGTGGAGGAAAAAAACTCTGTAATTAGGAGCAATTCTAATAGAAGATGGGGCAATGATGGCTTCTTTGGATCAACGAGGTACATATACATGGAACACTTCCATTTTCCTTTGCTACCTGGGGTGCTATGCAGGGCTGCCCATGTCCTGTCCCTCTGCAGGTGTGATGGCACCATGACTGATCAATAGATCATGTCTCCTCTCTGGGAGGAGTTTCTGCAGAAGCAGGAAAATTCTTCCAAAGAGAGCTCAGTACCCAAGCCAAGAAATCATTTAGGTTCCTTTGGTTTTGGGGACTTCACACGCACTTTCTTTCATGGCCATTCCTGATTTCTGATTTGCCATGAGCACAAGTCTGATGGGGAGCAGCTGAGGGAGCTGGGAAGGGGCTGAGCCTGGAGCAAAGGAGGCTCAGGGGGCCCCTGTGGCTCTGCACAGCTCCTGACAGGAGGGGACAGCCGGGGGGGTCGGGCTGTGCTCCAGGGAACAGGGACAGGAGCAGAGGGAACGGCCTCAGGCTGGGACAGGGCAGGCTCAGGCTGGACAGCAGGGAAAATTTTTTTACATAAAGCTTTATCAATCCCTTGTTGCCAATGGCAGTGTTGCAGTCTCCACCCCTGGAGGGATTTAAAAGCCATGTGGATGAGGCACCAGAAGACACAGGTTAGTGGTGATCTGGGCAGTGGTGGGGAAATGGTGGGACTTGGTGGTCTTGGAAGGCTTTTTCAACCTAAATGAATCAGTGATTCTACCAAAGCACCTGTGCTTGACAGCCCCCATTGAATTCACTGCCACCTCATTCAACAACCATCTCTTTTTTATGATTTTTTTTTTTTGTAGCTAAACTTCTGGAGCTGCTTCCCCAGGGTGATGTGCCAGAGATATAAAGCTGCTCTGGTCCACTTCCCAGGCAGTATCTGCCATCACCATGATGACAATGTACTCTTCCCCTGTGCTCTGGTGCCTCAGTGATTAGCAGGTTTTTTTTCAGTGAAACAAATGGAAGCTGATGGAGTTGGAAGTACATTGTTAATAGAAGGGGAAACCTATGAGAAGTGCTTTTAACACCTAAAGTGAAACTTGTTCTGTCAAGAGACTGAAGGCTTTTACCTCTGCTCCTTTTACATATTCTGTGAAATTTTAATGCCCATCGAACTCAAATGCACTTCAATAAATATTAAATTTTGTACCATATCAAAATCATGAGAGTTGATGGCATAATGGCATGTCTGCATAGCACACAAAGAACATCTGACAGAGTGCACACTGATGACAAAATACTCATTGACATGGGGAGAAAAGGAGTGGGGGAAAAACACAAGCAGATCAGAAATGCTCATGAAAAACAAATCTTCATTTTAAGTGGCTTAGGTAATGGGAACTTTTCTTTTATAAAGCATTAAACATGGCCTCCCAAGTGTGATCATTCCATAAAATCAAATGTCAGCTTCCAGTCACTAGCTGGCATTTGAAACAAGTTTTCCCACTTATTGCAGAAGAGTTGTTGTTGTTATCTGCTGGCTAACTCCCCTTGAAATCCTGAGATAAGTCACAGGCTCCAGACACAGTCCCACTTCTCTCCCTCTCCTAATCCTGAAAGTACAGATAGGTCACCAAAGGGAAAGAAGGCAGCCTGAGAACTTTCAAAAAAATAAAGAGAAAGAAAGAATGGGGCTAATTTTCACCTATCACTATGATCTCTAAATTGCCTTTAATAAGCTTCTGCAATATAGCAGGGAGCCTGGACTGTGGGCTGCTCGTCTGCGAAGGAGACAGCTCTATCTCCACGCCATGGCTTCTGCCTCCATCCTGGGCATATTAACTCCATTTATCTCCTCCCACAGACTGAGGGAGAAGTAACCAGCTCTTGATTTCAGCACCTGCCCTTTATCTCTCTGTTTGTGCAGAAGTCTTCTAAAAGGCTAATTGCTCAGCTTGGACTTTCTTGGCCTTCCACAGTACACAGCTAAAAGCATATGCTTAAAATAATGTTAATTATATTGTTTGTCTCCCGTCAGACTGCTCCAGGACTGGAAGGAAAATCTGAGTTAGATCTCCCATTTCCCAATAATTATTTGCTAAGAAAATGCAGGATATCTTTCCTAACACAGACACACACACACACATATATATATATTTATCCATGACCTACTGCTACCACCCATGCTCATTTTGCATCCCGTGTTGCTTCCCACAGTGGAAGGGAGCAGGAGCACCAGGGTGTGCTCCCAAACTGATAAGCTCCATTATGCAGATGAGGATCGTGGCTCTAAGTGCTGTTATTTTTAGTTGACATTGATTCATGTTTGAACTATGGGCTAAGCAACAGACTCAGAACCTGAATACATGTAGCACCTCTTGAATGCTCACTTCCTCGACAAAGGCCAAGATAAGCAGCTTGGAAACATTCACTTGAAAACATCCGTGCATACATTAGGTACACACGAGAAAAAAACATCATTGTCTGAGCTGCAGGGAAGTGACTGAGTAAAAGCTCTGCCTCAGCCCTCATTTTCCAAATCATATCCATGTTTCAACTGCCTCCCCCAGAGTGCTTCAGCTGAAGATGGTTATTTCTAGGAGGCAGGAATAATATCTCTGCAGGGTCTCTTGTACTTTACAGCACTTCAGTATGCTGTGGCAAAAGGCAAGGATGGCTTGAAAATTAGTTAGCAATTAACTGCAAAGCTGGCACACACATAAAGATATATTCATGGGATTGAACTCCACAGCTCTGCACATTGGAATTACGTGTAGGTTGTGTCAACATAGATGCAACAGATTCCTAATTCCTCCAGATATTGTCCAAACTGGCTGAGCATAAGCTGCCCCCAGTGCTGGGGACAGCTTTGGGCCCCCAGGACAGAAGAGACCCTGAGGGGCTGGAGCGTGTCCAGGGCAGGGAACAGAGCTGGGAAGGGGCTGGAGCCCCAGGAGAGGCTGAGGGAGCTGGGAAGGGGCTGAGACTGGAGCAAAGGAGGCTCAGGGGGGACCTTGTAGCTCTGCACAGCTCCCTGAAAGGTGCCATCAAAGCCAGAGTGGGTAGGGCTGCTCCCACCCATCCAGACTTGCCCAGAGAGTGTCATTAAAGACCTAAGGATTAAAGCTTTCTCCTTTACTTAGCTGCTGAAGTGCCTCAGAGTTGCCAGAGCTATTGTGTAACTATATCTTCAGTCTGATCTTAATATGAGTTAGTTGAGCTTTAGAATAGCTTCCCCTGAAAACCTCAGACTTAAGTGGGAAGACCTGAGGAACAGGGAAACTCCCAGGAGAGAGGCACATGGACAGAGAACACAAAGATTCATAAGGCCATTTCTATAGGAGGGAAGCATGTGCTGCTCCTCATCACTACCTCTGCAAAGGAAGGATGTTATTTGCATGTACAAATTGATGCATGACAATACACATATACATACCTATATATATATACACAAACACCCCATCCCAAGATCAATGTCACCTTTTCTACATGGAAAAGTAACCTGCTCTGGCCAAACTGTTGCTCAGCAAAAGTATTAAAAAAGAAAGAAAAGAAAAAACAAAAAAGGAAAAAAGAAATTGGGAAAAAAAAAAAAAAAGACTAATAAAGGAAACTAAAAGAAAACAAAACGACAAAACCCAGTAGGTGTAAGTGGTCAGTATAGGAGATTGATGTGCCAGGCTGGCTTCCCTTTGTAAGTTGGTCCCAAAACTCAAGTGCTCCAGAGGAAAGGGAAGTTCTCCAAGCAACACTAAGCTTCCTTAAAACTGGAAGTACTTGACTGTTTGGTGAGGACTTACAGAGTTTGGCACACACCAAAAACTGCTGGTTTGTAGCTTTAAGTGGCAATACAAACATATAATTTTGAATACTGCATATCGTTAGTGCAGAAAATTGAAACTTGATGGGATTTCACTCCAGAAACAGCATTTCTGTAAATTGTGGCCTGACATATCAGTCAATGTGGCACACTCAGCAACTGAGAAAACCTTCATTTTTTTCTAAGCAGCGAGTTGATTTGGTGATGGCTCTGTGTCAAGAAGGGTGTAGCCTCAACATAAGAGCTTTTAATTATCTGCACATCAGAACAAGTTGTCATAGAAACCACCAAAATTCCAGTGTTCCTCTGCATTCACAGCATCACCACACAGAAAGGACAATCTGATGGGCTGGATTTGGACCCAACAACTGCTCTGGTGTTACTCAGGCTATTCCTGTACTGTGGCTCAGGACTTGGACTCTAGACCAACCTCTCCTGAAGGAATTCAGCCTGAGTGACTGAAGAAGTGCCATCTCAGGGACACAGGGAACTGCAGGAAAGACATTAGTATATGCATCCAGCCAGAAAATTCCCACTGGGTGTTTTAAAATTACCAGCATATAAATAAATTACCAGCCGTTGCCACTGGCTGTACAGACTCAGTGTGCCTTATCAGAGGATATTTTACTAAAGTTACCACAAAAGAAACAGTGCTCTCACTCTCTTATCACAGACTAGCAACAAAAATAGTTCTGCAGAAAACAGACAGTATTTAAAATACACTTGGCATAACAGAGAAACAAGATTCATCGTGTTTAAAAAACACACACAGCTCCCATTTGCTTACTTACCACTTACACAGATTTCTTTATTGCAGTATTTAAACATCATACAGCCATTAATGGATTTTAGCCTCACAAAACCTGTCAAGTTGGTAAATCCCTCAAGAGATTTGAGAGGTTCTCAGAAAGGAATGGAGGGGACTGCTCAGGATTATACAGAAAGCTCATCATCAGGCTGACCAGACTTACAGGGCCTGAACTGATTTTCCCCAGGTTGGGTAATTCTTAACTAAAGCCCTCCAAATTTATCTTTGTAGCATTTAATATAGACCAAGACAGAGGTGCACTAGAACACTAGAAACAGAAAAAGAACACTAGAGACAGAAAAAGAAATTAATCAAAAGAGAGAATTACCAGTGTTTGGTTACAGTATAACAAAACAACAGATGGAGAGAGGAGCCTGCATCTTCAGGATATGTTGAAGAAAACCTTAGCTTCAGCAAATTTTAATTCCTCCACACACTTCAATTTAATAACTAATCACAAAAACTCACCCAAACACTTAGCAGAAATTAGGAATTTAAATGAAAACATACACATATGGCAATCGAGAGTGTAATCACTTATCAGTCACTACTGAGAGGAGAGATGATTTTTTGAAGTTACAGATATAAAGGGCATATATGTGTAATTGATAGGAGCAGTATACTTTAAGTGATGAGCTCTCAAGCACTTACTCTTAGCCTGTCTTTGGGCAAAGCAACAGCTCCTTGCTTGATGATTTCCAGAACTCGCTCCACTGACAGCTCAGCTCCAGCTTGCTCTAATCGGGAGCTGAAAAAGCTGATCACCTGGAATGAAACATCACAGCACATAAATAAATAGAAGAGATCTTTGGATCAATTTATACACAAAGTTGTCATCTTCTTTTTTGGCAGCACTGCACTTCTTAAAGAATAATCACTTTATTGCCTGTGTCACAGCGAGGGAGACTTTGTTAATGTCAAATTAGCACAACTCTCAGCATCCTCTTGCAGTCATTTTTAACAGACAGATGATTTTACAATACAACACACACAGCTGAATTATTAAATTTACATTTTCAAGTACTGTGCACTGACATATGCCTATATTTCTTTCCGTCCATTCTGCCCATCAGGCTTTTGAGTTCTTCCAGTCTTTCTATGATTTGAGCTACATTGTGAGGTATTAAAGTAAAACCATTATTGTTTCACTGACTTCTGGACAAAAGGCTTTAACACAACTGTTAAGTATCTCAATATGATAGACTACATTTCCTGGGAGCTGGGTAGCACTCAAAGCCACAGCAAGTGGATAATAAGAAGGAAGTCCACCAAGCTCCTCTTCCACCCAGTATCCACCCCAAGTGCTGCACATACCTTCCACATCCTGGATTCTAGGCCTAAGGAATCCTGCAAATTCCCTGTCATCTTCCAGACATCCCCCTGGTAAAGCCAAGCTCATTTTCCCCATATTTCCCTTCCCACCGCCTTTTCTGTGACCCAGCTGGTCCTTGTTAGCTAGAACTCAGTTAGGTCAGGCTTTAACTTTTATCCCTCTCCAAGCTCAGTGGGTCACAGCAGAAGCAGACATCCCACCGGCAGTTATCCATGTGGAACATCAGAAAACTTCCATTTCTATAGCTCCTTTCATCCAAAAAGAATATACTTTGCAAACCCCATACCTCATCCCAGGGAAACCCCTTAGTCACACAAGGGATCCAGGACTCAAAACACAAAAAGGGTCTGGGGAAAAATGTCAACACCTACTTAGAGTCCTCTGGAAGAATTATAAAAATACCAACAGGCACTTGGTAAAGCCTGTCTACACCAGAGCACCTGGCTACCCCTGGGCTGGAGGCAAGCACAATGCTGATGGCAGGTTCTGCAAAATCCTGTGAGTTTTCAACACCCTCTGTGGAAAAATACTGATGCTCACTAGTGTCTGAGTCACAGTCCCAGTCCATCGAGTAATCTTCGATAATTCTCCCAAGTAGAAGCGGGGAAAAGTGTATTATACTACAAAATCTCTGCTGAGCTCTCTTTGTTCTGTAGTGAGACACAGCTGGAGCCAGAAACCATTACCCTAATTATGCCTCCCAGCTCAGCTGCTGTTCATAAAACAAAGACAGCTGATGGCTTGATTACTGTGAGATTCAAATTTGTTGTTCCTGTTTGTGACTTCCCCCCAGAAAGCCCAGCCCTTGTTTTGAGCTGGAAGATTTGCTGGGATCTCTAGAAACTCTTGCACCAAGTGAATGAGACAGAGGCAGACTAAAGTTGCTGGAAGTTGCTTTTTAGGGTTGTCATGGGATTGTGGTGTTTGGTTTGTTTTTTCTCTTTGTTTTATTTTGTTTCTAACAACAGAAGTACACAAACCAGTCAAGAGAAAATTTAGGTTTAATCTTCTGTACTGTCCCTACCATGATCTCCATACTTGAGCAGAAAGGGAGAATTTCACTGCCTCTGGCAGATGCTGCAGGTGAGCTTTTACATTCTTAGAGATAAGGACCTAGTGGAGCACTGTGATCTCTGATCCTTAGAAAAAAAGAGGTAGGAAGATGTGCTGAGTTCATAACCAAGGAGCTGGAGGGAGGGACCAGAAATAACAGAGTAAAACAGCAAGAAACAGCTTGTGCAAAGAGCATGAGGACCTCAGAGTGAGGCTGACACTGTTTTGGCACAGAGTTTGGGACAAATTGCTGGTGGAGGATACATAGCTCACAGAGGAACAAGCAAGCTGCCCACAGACTTTGAAAGAAAAAAACCATCTTCCTGTATTCAACACTCCTCTGTTGTCAGTAATCACTGGTGAAATCCATCCTTGCCAAGGGCAGGCTCCTGCAGAGAATCCATCCCAGTCGCACTGCCTTGTTAGCTCAAGTTCTGCTAAACCACAACAAAAGCAAAACTTAATATTTAGCTTTTAACCAAAAGGATAAAATACTATCATAATGCAAATACGTAAAAAAACTGAATGAAGCTCACAGATACTCCCCGAATTCTGACATTTCCTATTCTGGGAAGTCAAACCCTTCAATCTTAGCATGTTTTTGAAAGACTTATGTTTTTGTGGTAAAGGTACTAATCTTCTTTGGGTTACATTTCAAAAGAACAAAAGCAAGACAGACTTCCAGTATTTTCTGGCTATGTCAGCATTTTAGAGAACTCAGAATGGCTATTTTTGATGTGTAGTTGATGACTAAAATTAAAAATACCTACTTTAATAATGGTACTTATCTCTAGGAGTTATTTGCCCTACTACTTCAAGCAAAATATAAATTAAGTACCTCCCTTTTGGATCCTGAGAGCACAATGCCCCAGTGAGACAGTGAGGTACCCACAAGTATCCCAATGAAGTAAGAAAACAGAAAAGCAAAAAGTAAAAATAAAAGATTAATTATACAGAGGAGATCCTAAAGAAGGCATTTTCTTATTAGCTCCAGATCAGGGAAAAAACCAAAAAACATCCAGTATCACGTCTCTCATGCCCAAGCTCCCACCTCTATAGCAGAGGGTCTAACATTTTTCCTACTAGTCTAGTCAGATATAAAAATGTAAAAGCCCAACATCATAATAAGGAAGAGTAGCCTTTTCCCATGAAAGAGCTTTAATTATCTTCTACACTTAAGTAACAGAGGTGAATTTAAAATAAAAATGAAAATTTACAGATTTCCACTTCTTGTCCAATTGAAAGTAAAATGAACCAGAAAAAATAAGCTGGGTGAATAGTATTAAATGAGTTTCAGGTTTTAGTACATGTTTTAAAACCAGCTGAGCATATGACTGTATGAATAGAAAAACCCCAAATCTTGGGGCAAATAAACAAGGCTGAGACATGATGTTTTCCTGGTACCCTGAAAATTAATTTTCTTCTTAATTATTTGGGCAATTGGCCCAAGAAAACAACTGCAAAGACTGCTTAAAAAGAAGAGTAAGAAGAAACTCCACAAGCTGCTGTGAATTACTCTCTTCCTCGTCACGCTGAGCACTGAAAGGCCTCTCCTTGAAGTAACGTAACACATTCTAAGAGCTCTCTCTCCAGTCTGGCTTCCATATTAGCAGAGATTAAAAGGCACATCTAATCCAGGATTAGACAACCCTCATCAGGAATATCTGATCCCTGTCCAGATAAAAGGCATGGAGAGCCTTGCCTTGTGCAGAGTCTAATCCTGGCTGCACCTTAGTCTACCCTAAGGTACCCAGACCTGTGGTACAATGGGCACAGGGGACCTGGCTTGGGCACCTTCAGCTCAGGCCTTGCCTAGGTTTCTATTAAAATATCATTAATATTTCTATATGAAAACTATGTAGTTTTCTACAGTGATTTCCAAAACTGGTTTTAATCACAGACTCACGGAATGGTTTGGCTGGGAAGGGACTTTAAAGATCATCCAATGGATATCCCTGCCATGGGCAGGGACACCTTCCACTAGCCCAGGATACTCCCAGCCCCATCCAGCCTGGCCTTGGACACTTTCAGGGATCCAGAGACAGCCACAACTGCTCTGGGAAACCTGTGCCAGTGCCTCACCACCCCCACAGTGAGAATTTCTTCCTAGAGATCAATTTTCCATGAGAAACTCACACTTTCTCCTTTTGTTTTCTAAACAGTAAATTCACAAGGTATTGCCAGAGATAAAAGTACTACAAGATTAGAATGATTCAGAAACATTTTTCATTAAAGGCAATATTTTAGGTTTTGGAGATTACTTTTGAGATTGTGAGGGAACAACCACAGTGTCTGTTATTTTCACCCAACTATTGTTTTCAATTGGGCTGCAAGGCTGAAGTAACAAAATACTTCCCTTTACAGCTTGCCAACAGCAGAGCTATCAAGGGCAAAATGTTTTCTCCACTTGGAATCTATCAGCAGATGCTGAAGTGCTGTGAGGCCTGCAGCAGCCCAGGCAGTGCTGCTGCCTAATCAACATGACAACTCCTCTCCTTCTCTGGCAGCTAAAAATAACAGTACAACACGTTGCTGCCTCCTCTGCCTGCAACTGCAAAGGTCAGTTCTGAAAGACATAAGAAAAAATCACTTGGCAAAAAATGAGTAAGTTTTGAACCTGTTTTTGTCAATTTTGTTTCCCTTTGAAAGTGATTGAAAGAAACACTTTGAGAATTTTATTTCCAGCCACGTTCACCACTGGGAGAGTAATATGGTGTATTAATGGCACACCAAATGGAGAAGAAAAGAAGAAAACAAACCTCTCACTGTAAAGTACCACAGGATTAGCACTTCAACTAAGTAGCTTCCATAGGGAAACATAAATCACAGCTACATTTGGTATCCAGTAGTCATAGCTGGAGCCAATGAGAGGCAAAGCCAACCCTCACTTACTTAAGAAGGGGTGAAACAGCTTCATGTGATTCAATAGCAGGAGAAACACAAGAGGTTAATCAGCAAACCTGGAGTACTGTATTTTTCAGAACCACCTTGAAATGAAGAGCATGTTCAAGGACACATGAGCTTTTCCAGGTATTCTGCTCTCCACTCCTAGGGTGTAGGACTGAGAAAAAAATCAGGCAAAAAGATTCCCCCCAAAGCAAACAAACAACAATCAACAAAAGCCCAATCCAAACCCACCAAAACCTTAGAGTATGTAGCCAGGCTCTGGTAATCAGCAGGATCAAGGTTTTTCTAATTTTAAGGAAAGCCATAAAAACTTAGTTCTTAAGTCCTGAAGGTCTTACAACAGGGGTTGCTATGCCAGAGTGAAGACAACTTGATTGATTTCAGAATCTAGTAGGGAAATGTCTTTGAAGAATTAAATTCCTTGTAGGAAATTACATCAATTGAATCCTTTGCATCACTAAGCCGTTGCTCCCAACCTCTTGATGTCTATCAGAGTATTTTGCAAACAAAATTCTAGCAGCTCCTAGTTAGGCCTGTTCCACCACCTGGTATCAGTTGCTCGCTTGTAGGAAATATGAGAGCAGTGAAAGCCAAGGAGTTCTCGCCGTGGCCATGAACCAAACACATCTTTAGGAATGATAAGTGAAGAGTCTCCACCAAATTCCTGACATATCTGAAGCGGCTGACCAAATTACAGACCACCTCTGAAGTGGAGGCATATAGACAGCTCCCAGATGAAATATTTCTGCACAAGGCCAGGAGACGAACCATAGCATTCCTCTTTGTTCACCATTCAGAAGAAGAATATCCCATTTTAGATAAGCAAGATGCACTATCTCCTACTAAAATGGCTTTCTAGAATAAAAGGTAAAGTAATAGGAAGCAGAAGGTATTTTGATTTCAGTTTCTTCTGTACAGCATTAATGGTTCCCATATGTTCCCAATCAACCGGCAATGGTGATTTTTAGATTATTTATAAAAACACAGAGGCAAATAAGTAGTTTTCAATAAAAAGTGGTTGCTATACTGACAACCCTTATACATTCACCTATTTTTGCCTCACTAATGAAGCACACAGACATTATGTGTATCTCCAGAGTAAACTGATTGGTCCAAATCCTGAGAAATAGCCCAGAGTTAATGTGGCCAGGTCTGTACTGAAGGTAATCTGGGCAATTCCTGCTCTGGTCTGAGCTCTGGTGGGGCTGCAGAGGCATGCCCACACCTACCCGTGCCTGTACCTGTGCCTGTGCTGGTCTGTCCTCCACCCCAGTGCCATGCTGCCAATCCCCAGAGGTCTCCAGTGCTGAAGTCCCTGAAAACCTACCACAGTGCTTCATTATTCCTAACCTTGGAAAAGTCTCTCCTTATGACCATAACCCACAGGTATGTCAAAGAGATTATTCTATTTCCCTTCAAAGCAGCATTTTATTTGAAAAATACCACATCACTTTAGCAAATCAGCACCTTCAGAGGTTCTGTTTTCCACACCTCTTATTTCTACCTGGAATTTCTTTCATGGTGCCAGCTGAGTATGGGCACAGGTGTGCCCAGGTGGGCAATGGCCCCTGGGCTGTCCCAGCCAGGCTGTGACACAGCCTCAGGGCAGGGCTGTCCCTGTGCTGGCACTGCTGAGGCATCTCCAGTGCTGGGGACAGCTCTGGGCCCTCAGGACAAGAGAGACCCTGAGGGGCTGGAGCGTGTCCAGGGCAGGGAACGGAGCTGGGAAGGGGCTGGAGCCCCAGGAGAGGCTGAGGGAGCTGGGAAGGGGCTGAGCCTGGAGCAAAGGAGGCTCAGGTTGGATATTGAGGAAAATTCCTCCATGGAAAGACTTGTCCAGCTCTGGAACAGCTGCCCAGGGCAGTAGCGGAATCCCCAGTCTGTGGAAGAGTTTAAAAGCTGTATGGCTGTGGCACTTGGGGACATGGGACAGTGGTGGCCTGGGCAGTGCTGGGGAATAGTTGGACTTAATGGTGTTGAAAGTCTTTTTAAACCTAAATGGTTCTGAGATTCTAAACCCAGAGTAATCCAGCTAAGAAGTCACCAGCGTGATTGGGCTTAGAGGACATCTCTGTGTTATTCTTTGCTTGTATACACACACAGAATTGCAACAGATGCCTTTTTCTATTTGCACCATCAACTACTCATTATTACATCCCCAGTACACTCTCCAATTAATTCTTCTTCAAATTTTTAGCCTTTTCACCTCTTCCATGCTTCCTTTTGGTTGATGAGTACATTATGTCCAACTGAGTAAAAATAATAAGCATTTAAGTCTTTACATGTCGTATCTATTTTATACATTCTTGACAAGGCAAACTGGCAACTGTTCTGGTGTCCAAAACT
This sequence comes from Calcarius lapponicus, assembly GCA_039654755.1. Classification (NCBI taxonomy): domain Eukaryota; kingdom Metazoa; phylum Chordata; class Aves; order Passeriformes; family Fringillidae; genus Calcarius; species Calcarius lapponicus. Next base: position 6,417,711 of record CM077481.1, read on the forward strand.
CATTACAGACTTTACATGCTCTGTATTTTGGTCTGATTTCTGACGCATTAAACGTTATCACACTGTCTGTTAGTATTTCTCTATGAAATGCAAATCTGGACTACAGTTTACAGTCAGAGAATCTTTCATCAGCTGGTGGGCAGAATTTGCTGGAGCAGAGGGATGTCAGAGTGACACAGTGCATAACAGGCACCTACTGCTCACGTGAATCTCTAGAGCTATCTGACGATTGGAATAATAGAATTCCAGAATGGTGTGGGCTGGAAGGAACCTTCAAAGGCCACCTAGTCCAATCCCAGTGCACCTTCTCCTAGACCAGTTTACTGCAAGCCCCATCCAACCATCCAGCCTGGAACACTTCCAGGGATGGGCCAGCCACAGCTGCTCTGGGCACCCTGCGCCAGGGCCTGCCCACCCTCCCAGCCAAGAATTCCTTCCCAATATTGCATCTATCCCTACCCTTTGGCAGTGGAAGCCATTGCCCCTTGTCCTGTCACTACATGCCACTGTCAAAAATTACACTCCTGGTTCTACTGCAGCATGGGTACAGATAATCTTGCTGTTTATGACCAGAGAAAGTAACAAGAGAGGGAGTCAGGATGTAGCAGAGCCCCTGCAGACATACTTGGGGAGCTTCAGAAAGGTAATTTTTCTTGACCACTCTTGCATTACCAAAAGTCACATTTACAATTTCTATCTACAATTTACAAAATTTGGGCCACAAAATGTCATTGATCACAACAGCCTGAAAGCCAACACAGTTCCCCAATATACAGGAAGTTGGTGGGTCCATCGTCTTCTGAATAACCAGCCTTGGTCACAGGAAAAGCCTGGCCAGCTCACTATTCTATAGTGAGTCACTATTCAGCTCTAAAACAGGCTGGGATGGATGCTGAAATAAGAATATAAGAGCAGGTCAAGAATAGGGAGATGCTCCCCATGAGTATATCCTCCCAGCTTTCAGCAACTTTAGAAATTTATTGAGCCAAATCTTTAAAGATTTTTTTCTGACTCCTTTCAGAGCACAGCTACATTTTAGACATCCACAGCGTCCCATACAGCTGTGAGGATGGAGCTCCCAGCTCCACCACTGCAGAGAAAAGCCTGGTAAGCTCTTGGAGACAGAAACTCAATTTGGTTCTTCTCAGATCCTGCCTACGTGGCTCCCAGACAAGCTCCCTGCAATGTGTACAGTAAAACTGACATGATTTGCCATTGTTTCAAGGGACAGCAAGACCAGTTAGAACATTCTGGCTGTAGCACACACAAAAAAGACTGGTTCTGTATGGTGCTGCCAGTACTGTTTATGAAGTGCAGGACGTGACAGGGTAGACAAGGAGTCAGATGAATCTCATCTTTTATTCAGATCTACAAGCCTGACAGCTCTTACCACTTGCCAGATGGTGACAGGTACATTTAAAAAAAAAATTTGAAAAATTTCTTTTTTTGACATCCTTGCTTCTCTAACAAAGGAGCTATTTAAAAATTCAACATGCTCCCTTGGAAAGCTTTAAATAGTTTCTGAATGTAACTGGCATTATGCTGTAACCCAATATTAAATAGTTTTGGGGAGGAATTGTTTAAATTGTTGAGGAAAACCTACATTTAACTGTTACAAAGGAAAGGACGTGCTGCTGTCTGTGGGAGGCACAGGGCTGCAAGCAGAAGGATCTGGCCACCATCAGTTATCCTGGATGTGGGCAAGTAACCAGAGAAGGTCCCTATCTCAGTCAGGAATGTAGACAACTGTTATCTTCAGTGCACCATATCCTCTTTACACAACTTGAAGACATCTTGTTCTAATCATCCAGACAGTATCATGCTGCCTGTAGTCTGCAGCTGCCGAAAGTTTGGAGAGTTTTGAGCTTTAAGTTCTCCACTCCCCAAACTCCTGCATGACCAGAAAATGTGAAGAGAGAACAGAAGAGGAAGAAATAGGTACAGAGCAGGATTTCAGTTCAACATTTTAAATTATTTTCCTTTATGGGCAATCAGATATCTGTCAATCTCCTGCAATTAAAAGCAAATCAAACCAAAAACTCTGTAGATTATTAGGCACAATAATATGTTATTCACTGTTTTATAATATGTTATTCAGAGACTTAGTACCCTGCTCAGCCCTCCCTTCCAGTATTTTGCACCCAGTGGTCATAGTGTGGCTTCAGACATTGCTCAGCTCTGCAAATATTGACTAGAAGACAGAGAAAAATTTGTAACACTTCGAATTTTTCTAGCAGAAGCTCAGGCTCTCCATATGAACTTTAAAACTACTCTCAGATGCAGAAATAATTAACAACTGTTTCCCAAAGTCATGCTCCATAGAGAGTCACACTAGTAACAACTTCTTAGCCACAGCTATTTTCTTCTGTTTTCTTCTAAAATGTTTCTCTATGCAAGAGGAATGCTGCTGTGAAGAAAACACTTGGCAGGTGGAAACAACACACATTCAGATACAGGCAGGGAAAAAGACAGCTGAATGCTTGCTCTTCAGTTATTTAAAATTAATTCCCCATAATCATTAATAGGCTGGTGAGAGGAGTAAGAGAAAAGAAAAAAGATTGTTTGACAATGAAAATTAACTTCTGCTCCCCTCTTGACTGCCCATTTTTAACAAGGGGCAGTCAAGAGCTGACGTTGTTCTCCCTTTGGGAGGTGAAAGATGTGTCACAGCTTGGGAACTCCTTACCAGAGGCATCTCAAAATCCCTCTGATTCTCCTGAGTTAAAGATGTAGGAAAGGGCTGTTAAAGAAATTAGAGGGTTGGAACTAAATTACCTTTAAGGTCCCTTCCAACCCAAACCACCCTGTGTTTCTACACTGCCCAGAAGGCAGACAAGAAAAATTCAACATTTTAAAACAAACTGGTGAGAAGTGATAAATATTTTCCACCTCTCAAGAGTAAGAAGAGCTCAGATAACCAAGTGTAACCATCTCTGAAGTCAGGTATCACTCACCAGGTCTATATTTTGCATGATGTCCTGGAAGGAGGGGTGAGTCCGAAACTGCTCGAACAGATCGCGCTTGTAGAGCAGAGCGTACACCAGGTTGGGGTTGTGATGGAGGGAGTTGGTCAGGCAGGAGTTGATGATCTCCAGCATCATCCGGATCACTTCCTCAATCACATTCAGGTCTTGTGCCTTTAAGAAAGAAGTGAAAGGTCAGTGTGCCCTCCTCCATTGTAAAATATTGAGTAATAAAGGCAGTGCAAAGGTAATTATTATAATAAAGCTATTAGCTGGTAATGTTTCTATGGTGAGCAAATCTACCATCCATGTGTCTGGAAAGGAATCTGTTTTCTCCAGTAATCACCAAAATTTTAATTGAAATGCATCATACTAGTACTCAGCCTCATAGCTTGATCCTCCCAACAGGAGCCATGACATAAAGCATTACCATATTGTAATCAGTCAAATTCATATGGGTTAAGTGAACACAGTCTTTTCAACCCTTCCTATTCTAAGTAAAAGCACTTCAGCATATAATTAATTTATTACATTTTCTGTTGAGCCCCTATGCAGGAAGGAGGGATAGGGAAAAGGGAGAAAAAGTAACAGAAATAAAAAACAGTGGGTGAAAAAGCAAAACCTGGAGAAGAAAAACTGACTGTATCAAACATCACTGCAACTTCAACATCTGTCACTGTTACCAGACTTTTCCTCTTTGACTCTTTTTAAAAATTATTTTCTTGGCATTGAAGAACACTTGTAACAAATGAAGAAAAGGAACCTCCTTTTGTAGTGCACTAAGCCTTCACACTAAGATTAACTTGCAGAGCTTTTCATTTTGTCAGTACATTTGACAACTCAAACCTCCTAAACTGAACAAACTGGCATGTGAACTCCTGCCAGCTGCCTGGATTTCCCTCCTTGACCTCCACATCAGGATATCTCCAGTACAGTTATTCTGACTGCAGAGTTATCTGTCCTACCTTGGAATAGGGTAAAAAAGGGGCTCTTCTACCTTTTGTATCATTTAGGTTGTCTCCATCCCATCAAAAACTGGACTGTGAGACTTTGCACATCTAGCAAGAATGAGAACCATACTAAACCAGCTTGAGCTTTTCTGCTGGGTATGAACAATGAAACCACCAACACTTCCTCTTGCCGACTGTCCACAAAGTTCACTTTCTGAGTTATCACAAGGCACTTAAATTCTTCACAAAAAGGCAGTACTTACAGTATTTTCTTGGGCTGTCATTCAATCTGCACAGTTATTTTCTACTATTAAGCAGCACCGTAGGAATTGTCATGTGGCAGATGTATGCTCTCTCCAAGACAGAAGAGAACACAGGAATTTTCATTATCCTGTTTAGACTCAAAAAGAGCAAAATTCTTTGCTACCACTTTGTTCTGGCTGCTTTCAATGGGAAGCAAGGTGCATTTCTTCCTAGAAGTGTAGCTCACAGAATCCCAGAATGGTTTGGGTTGGAAGGAACTTCAAAGCTCAGCCAGTTCCAACCCTTCTGTGGGCAGGGACACCTTCCACTATCCCAGACTGCTCCAAGCTCCATCCAACCTGGCCTTGGACACTTCCAGGGATCCAGGGGCAGCGCAGCTTCACTGGGAAACCTCTGCCAGGGACTGCCACCCTCACACCAAGGATTCCTTCCTAATATCCCATCTGTACCTGCCCTCTGGCAGTGGAAGCCATTCCCTCTTGTCCAATCTCTCCGTCCCTTGTCCCAAATCCCTCTCCTAGATGGCCCTGTAGAAGGCAGCACCATGCCCCTAACCTGCTGCTACGTTTCTTTTGTGACACTGAGGACCAGGGAGAAGTGAGATCCCATCATTATTCCCACACTACAGTCTGGTTATTCCCAACCCTTGTGTTCTACATGTACAAGGGAGATTTAAGTGGAAGCTTTTTGAAGCTCTTGTTTGAAAAGGAGTATCTTGTGCAAGCATTCCAGTAAATTCCTTCTTTAGCAATGATACCTGACAGTGAAGGTTACAGATTTTTTTTCTGAATGTAAGTATCTCCTATTTTTAATGACTTTGCCACCTAAATTAGCATTCCAGTGTAGCTAACAATGACGGCATAAACCCTTACAAAGCTGATTGCTGTCAATGGGATCACATTCTACTATGCCAGAAATAATCTTTACTTTCAAAATGCAGGTGGTTCCTCTGCCTGTAGTTACCTAGCTATTGCTATGAAACATCATCCCAGGTAGGTGTTGTCAAGGGTATGTAATGGAAAATATTACACAAAAATAGAAATAACTACTTCAGCTGGCATGTGAAGAAAAATCCAGACCTAACTCACCTGGGGAATGGTGCCTGCCTATCAGATTTACTGCAGAATATTCTGTATTATGGTATATTTTTAAAACTCTGAGCACTGGCATACTTCTGCCCCCAGTGCAGCAGGGTGAGCTAGTGACCAAGACACTATCCTAAAATATAGAATAGATGAGTTTCACAGAAATATTATGATTCTGAATCAAGTGAGATCTATCCAGTTACCAGAAAGGTAACAAACCACACAACCACTTTTCAAAAACTAAATGGTTTTTTAATAAAAGGTGTGTTCAGCTTAAACACCAGGCATACAGCTAATTGAAAAAGAAAGCATTGCTAACCATCTTCCAATAGGCTGGAGACTCTGCTAATGATAGGCTTCAAACAATGAAAAGGTTCAGAGGTTTTTATGCAGTAACTAAATGTAACATTTTTAAGAGCTAATGGACAGAATCAAGCATCTGTATTTCAGCTACTACATTGCAGGTGCAGAATCTGGAACTACTCCCCATGAAGAAAAATAGGAGATATAGTGAAGATTTTTACTCACAACTGACTACACAAAAAAGAATTTATAAGAACAACCATGTCCATAAAAGACAGAGAAGTGGCACTGAATCCCTGTATTGAACATACATTATCAGGAGAACTGTCTGCTCCTATTATTAGAGATTGAATCATTCCTAAGGGTTTAAAAGTTTTCAAAACAAAGGAAAAAACAAGCATAAATCCAAGGACAGCATTTGGATGAGACAGTGAAGAAATGCTGATAAAATGCCATGTGGTTTTGCTGCTCTGGATCATCAGTATCAAGCTACAGACCCACTGCATCCAGACATAGTATCAAGACAGGTATAAATAAAGTTATATTACCATTTTGTTGTTGCAGTTTATCACCTTGTGTATTACATTCAGAGCAGCTGAACACAGCTGAAATGCTGAATGTGTGTGGCCAAGGCAAGGAGTAACACACCATCCTCAGCAGAGAGGATGCTTACATCCTTGTAAGACCATTTTTTTACTGGATTAGCTGCTATATGAAAATAAAAGTAAAATATTGATTTGTGAAATGTAGACATGCTTCAATCCATTGAACATTTAAAGAAGAGGAGTTAAAAGTTTCCTATTGCTTACAACTGACAAATTCAGTGTGGCACTCACATTGAAAATTACTACAATATTTCTTTACAAAGCAGGGCTTAGATAATGCTTCTGTCAACACTGATATGTACCAGTCCTCCCCTACCTATTTTTTTTTGTTTATTCCCACAGAAATAATTATAACCATCATTAAAAAGAAAAGTGGAAGCTGAAAGCTCAGTACCAACTCTGTGAGATGGGAATGTAGGCACAGCCCTCACATTACTGTGGGTAATTCTAGGTAGTCACTTAATGCTCCTTCTCAGGAGAGAAGTTAAATGTGGTGCTTTTTTGCAAAGATTCTAACTTTTAAATCAAAAATACAGATGTTTGGTCATGTTCTAGATGCACAAGGGATAAACCAACCAGTGACAGCTAAAAGACAGCCATGTCTTTTAGGTACATGCCCAGGTACATGTCTGGGTAGTCTTTTGGTAAAAGGAAAAAACAAGTAATCATGCCAGAAAAAGAATGGAAATAAGCTGAGAGGATGCGGGGGAAAACACAATGAATGAGAACATTATCTGGGGAAAAACAATTTGAGTTTGATAAACACTATCAAGGAACACACAAAAGTTCAAAGCCAAGGCAAATGATGGGCAGAGCTGGATGTTCCTGGATCTGACCATCCTGGAATATTGTTGCTTTCTTTACTGCAATACAATTAATAATTAGCATGGTATCCTCCTGGGCAAACACTTCCACAGAATTAGATACTTACATCCTGATGTGTAAAATCACTTGGAAAGTATATGGCTTTCAAATATCAAGAGAAATCAAGCAGCCTAACCATGAAACCCCAGGCACTTGCTCACAGTTAGTTCCTTACAGACATATTTACCCATCAAAAACCAAATCACTGTCAGCAGAGGATGCAAAAACTCAGTGTCACCAAACACCTCTTTAATTTATGGTGCCCCATCTCCTGGTTCCCACAACAGAACATTCTGAGTGCTCATCCTTTTAATTCAATTTGACATAGAATTTATTTTAATTATTGTGACCATAAGAAACTGATTTAAAAAGTTCTATCATGAATGAATGCAAATCTCCACCCTCTAAATGTTACCAGTTCTGAGGAGATAGAGGCATGTCTTGTGTAATTCAGCTTAGTGTTGCATAACCATCCCTCGTGGTTTGTACTGTCCAATATAAACACAGGCAAAATTATTCAGCTTTCTGTTTTCTTTCCTCCAAAGTTAGTTTATACAGAAAATAATAGCTGGTTGAAAAATCAGAATTTTGGTGACTTGTGATACTATGAAATGGCATCAATAAGCAAAGGTGGATGTGTGTTTCTCTTCCATGATGAAATTAGCTCCTTGATTAGCCCATTTTTTGACTGGAAGTCAAGCACTGCCCTTTTTCAGAGTGGTACCCAGGGTATTGCAGAGCATGGACAGTGACAGATTTCTTAATGACATTTTGCATTTCTGATCATTAACCTAGGAAGATATGCAGCACACTCAGTCACAGCTGGCACAGGTTTCTCAGAGCAGCTGTGGTTGCTCCATCCATGGAAGTGTCCAAGGCCAGGTTGGACAGGGATCCTGGGATAGTGGAAGGTGTTCCTGCCCATAGCAGGGGTGGAACAAGATCAGCTCTAGGGTCCCTTCAAACCCAAACCATTCAGGGATTCTAGTCCATGATTCTAAGAAGCATTAGCGAATAAACTTAAGTCTCATATCATGTCCACATGACAATTACAAGCTTCAGACTATATATTATAGTTATGATTATATATTTCTTTATAGCAATCTGAAATTCACTTAAATGCAATGATCTGGTTTTTCTCCCTTTCATCTGGATATACAGTAAACCCCAATCCAAAGCAACGAATAAGCCTAAAGAGGTCTACTTTCTAACTTTTTTAAAAATTGGAGATCTAACAGAGCAACTTTTCCTTTGTGGCAAGATCCATGTGAATGGTGTTATGCACCATTATTACAATGGGTACAGACACCCAGGTCACTTGTGTGTACTAAAAAAAGCCTCATTTCTCACTGTGCATTCACATCACAGCAATTTTCCAGCCAAATTATACTTCCAGCTAAATAACTGCTAATTATATAGTTAGCACAATAAGCAGGAAGAAGCATATCTGCCTAAAAAAGCAAAACCTGAGCAGGGATTGGTAAGGGAGTATGCTACAACTGCACAATGTAAATAGGGTAAAAGAGAACAACAGGACAACATATTGTGCTGAAGTCTTAATTCAAAGAAACCTGATGAAACAAAGTGGAAATGTCACATGTAATCGCAAAATAAATACTTGATGGAAATGCAGGCTGACAAAAAAAACATGTCCTAACACAATTCTGAACTTAACTGCTTATGACAATAAATGGCTTTTAGTGAGCGGGAACTTCCTGCCAATAATAAAATGCTTTGACATTTGAATTTTCAAAAGTGCAAGTTGCTCTGTGTCAAAGCTTGGTGGCTTTAGCTCATTCTGACCAACACTGCTGGTCCCTCTCCAGCGGAGACAGGAGTGCACACAGTGTGCAAAAGCTGTGAAGCAGCTACTTAAAACAGGTGGACATGATGTAACAGTTTCCTTCCAAGGAACTCCACAATTCACAGAAGGAAAACCACCTCGGATTCACCACTCTGCCTGCTAGGTCTGAGTGACCCCTTAAGGACATCAGCTCCCTTTGCCTCTCTTTGCAACTCAGAAAATCCCAGGATGGTTTGGGTTGGGAGGGACCTTAAAAGCCATCTTGTTCCACCCCTGCCATGGGCAGGGACACCTCCCACTGTCCCAGGCTGCTCCAAGCCCCATCCAGCCTGGCCTGGGACACTGCCAGGGATCCAGGGGCAGCCACAGCTGCTCTGGGCACCCTGGGCCAGGGCCTGCCCACCCTCCCAGCCAGCAATTCCTAATTCCCAATAGCCCAGAATCTGTCCCTGCCCTCTGGCCCTGGGAAGCCATTGCCTGGCTGCTGTCCCTGCCTGCCTTGTCCCCAGTCCCTGTGCAGCTCTCCTGGAGCCCCTGGAGGCCCTGGAATGTCAGGAAGGGCTGCACCATGTCTGTGTTGCTGCATCCACATTGTGGAACCACCCATCATCTTCACAGCTGAGGCTGAAGGCCTCATATAAATGTAGGAAGAGAGAAAAGGTGAGGGTGGAGGCTGCACAGGCAACTGTAATTATGGCTGTTCTCCATGCTGAGCCCCTGTCCATGATGACTCACTATAGCTCTTCATCTGTAATATTTTCAGTGAGATTCAACAATTTGTGAACATAAATTATAAGAAATTATAGTCATAAACAACTACTTCCTTCATGACGCAGATATGACTATAAAGGCAATTTTGTCAGCAATGAAAAAAAAGAAAACCATACATACCCTGCACAATTAACAGATATCAAAAGGACTAAGAATGCCAAATTAACCCCAAACAGACAACTTCTGTGATTTTTTTTTTACCAGGGAGAAACCAACAGGGAAAATTTGGTAAACTGTTTCAGATCCATAAGCTGCAGCCACACAAAGTATAGCTGAACAGACAGTTTCAGTTCATTTTACATTACTTTTTTTCCTTTCATCTGGCTTTGTACGTGCTAAAAAATACTTCAATGAATTATGTTTTTGGACATGCAGTGGTTACTACTTCTGTCTGTAATGCAGCTATTCCAGATTTCAGGGTGGTACTCTTCAATCTTTTGTGAGGAACAGACAATAGACGCTACAGGGAATTTCACCTTGATAACATAATTTATCAGCATCCACAATTGTAATGATATAAATTTCCCTTTCTCTTTATGGAGGAATATCTATAGTTAAATATTTTCAAATAATTTACTTTATTTTTAGTTAGTTTAAGAGAGGCATATGTATCTTGTTTGTATTAGCTTTGGGGAGCTTCCAAGAGAGCTGTCTGAATTTCCTGCACTTTCAGCAGAAAATAAAACCTTCAACAAAATAAACTTGCTCTGCCAAAGGAGTGTAAGAATGGAGAGGAATGAAGGAAGCTCACAAGAAAGCTGTTCTTACCCTCAGTGAGCAAAGCAACTTCAAAGCCAAGCCTTTGGTGACCAGAATCTCCTCTTTATCTCTTTTACTGGCAATACTCTTTGGCTGTTCTGTGTCAAGATTAGACAACTTTTGGTAAAGTAGGTACTACGTGAAAAAATGCAGGGCCTATAGTGATTATAACCTCAAGTATTAACCCTGCCATCTCTGATCACTGCTCAGAAATGAAAGCACTGCTGTCACACAGCAGAGCTGTTTGTTGCCAGACACTTTGCTAAATAAACTGTCCATCCTGACATTCCTCCTCTCCTTCCCAAGCAACTGGCAAGCTGAGAGTGCAAGTTTTCAGCCATGCTGAGCCAGCCTGTGTGGGAGCACACTTCCCACAAGGAACGTGGCATTTCCAGCCCATATCCCAATGCCAACACCCACCACAGCCCACGACAAGGAGGAAATGCCATAGTGTGTGTCCTGTCCCAGAGGAACAGGCCCAGGAGCAGTCTGCTCCAAAGGAAAATACACCACAGGACACCTGCCAAGGCAGCAAGCCCAACTGCTTTCCTGCTCCAAAACCCTGCTTTCCCAACTTGCACTGGCCCAGGAAATACTGAGCCATTTCTGAAGACACAAATATATCCCAGGGAAGGTGCAGCTGCTTCATTGGTACTTCTTACATGACTTCACCATACTGTGCTTATTATCTAGCTGACCTACAGCTAATCCACTGCTCATCTCCTGCTCACCCCATCACTTTCATCTCTTCTTCCAGCCATGCCCTTCCTGGGTTTGAAATTCCAATCCTAAACCACTTCACTTTGAAATATTTTAACTTATCCTCCACTTCCTTCAAAGTCAGGCTCCAGAATCAATCAAAAATTACTATAAAACTGCCCAGATTCCCTCAGTGCTTTACTGAGGCGATGCTTCACTCTCATAGCCTTACCTGTTTACTGAGGATTCTGCAATTTCCAGAATCATGGAAACCCAAAATGGTTTGGATTGAAAGGTTTATTGGCAGGCAAACCTTACACTAGACCAGCTTGGTCCAAGCCTCCTATGAATCAAATCAAATAACCTGATTTTCACCCGAACTAGCTTAGAAAAGGCAAATTACTCTGGAAGACTACCCAGGGTCAGAGGCTGGTCTAAGCCCACCAAGAAGCTGCAGTATAAGGGGATCCACCACAATGCCCAAAATACCTGGAAGTCACCAGCAGGGAACTCAAAACACTCAAAGACAGTATTCCCAAACCACATGCAACAATGACAACAGAATGCAAACAGTATTTAGTAAAACTGAACCCAATCATTGTCTAAGATCCCACAAAACCTGGGAAGCAACTGCTACTAGAAGATGACAACATTCCTACTAAGAAAACTAAAACTGTGAATTTTTATTTAGTCATACTATGCTTGAAATACTAATGAGGTTTTCTTGCTGTTGAAAGGAAATGAAGATTTCTCTGTTTCTCCATGAAACTTAGCAGTATTCCCTAGAGGTATGGGAAGATTTTGTTTAGTTTGACTGGTAGAACAAGAAAGAACAAGTCTCATATGCAACCCCAACCCCACCATACAAAGGTAAAATAGATCATCCTGATACAGGCTTTAATTAAGAGAACCAATCTACCTTGAGGAGAGTTCGAGGACTTTAAAGACATTCCTCAAGTGAAAAAGTTTCTGATTTCAACCCTACGCATTCAGCTTAGCTGCAAAATGTCACCAGCAAAACTGTTTGGAGAAGTTACACAGCAGTAAGTGCTGCAAGAACTGAAACCCTGACAATTATAATGGAATGATAACTATCACAGGATGGTTTGGGTTGGAGGGAGAGAGACCACCTTGCTCCACCCCCTCTGCCATGGGCAGGGTCACCTTCCACTGTCCCAGGCTGCTCCAAGCCCCATCCAACCTGGCTGTGGACATTTCCAGGGATCCAGGGACAGCCACAGCTGCTCTGGGCACCCTGGGCCAGGGCCTGCCCACCCTCCCAGCCAGCAATTCCTAATTCCCAATAGCCCAGAATCTGTCCCTACCCTCTGGCAGTGGAAGACATTTCCCCTTGTCCTGTCACTCCATTCTCTTGTAAAAAGTACTTTTCCACTTTGTAGGATCCCATCAGGAGCAATGCAGGTCTCATATAAGACAAAGTTTCCAATTTATGCATTAAACCTAACAGTAGTATTAATAGCAATGTAAATAGTACCTAATGAAATCTGTAGACCTTAATGAGTATCTTAGAGAAGATTTCTGATGACCCTCTTTGAAGTAAGTGACTAGCTCTCTGAAAAGAAGTAAATTTATCAATTTACTAGGAAGATACAGTTGCTAATACAGGCATTCAGTTTTGTGCTTCAGTTCATTGTTAACTCCAGATTTAAGCACTCTTAACATATTTTAATGCTTCTTTTGAATGGGCAAATAATTAATGTTAATGTTAAGGTTAATTGAAGTACAGAAACCCATATTTTTATCATGAAGAAGAATAAGATGGCAAAACATCACATCTTGCTAATGGTCAGAAAACCCCCACCAATTAGCAGTTAAAACCAAACAGTTTTTTTCATGTTTTTCCTTCTCACCTCCCAAACTTTACAACATACAATACACTGCAGTTGCAGGAAGTAACTTATCCACCAGTACCCTCACCCCAGCATAATCCCTGACTACATTAGCAAGTATTTTCTTCATCCTTGATATCATGCTTAGCAGCAACAACTGTAACACTGTCTGCAGAAGTATACATACCACTATTAACATGTCTCCTGTGAACCACCTGCTATCACTCGAGAAAATCACTCAGTAATTACAGATTACACCAATCCTGGAGTCTGCTCTGGGCCCTCAGGACAAGAGAGACCCTGAGGGGCTGGAGCGTGTCCAGGGCAGGGAACGGAGCTGGGAAGGGGCTGGAGCCCCAGGAGAGGCTGAGGGAGCTGGGAAGGGGCTGAGCCTGGAGCAAAGGAGGCTCAGGGGGCCCTTGTGGCTCTGCACAGCTCCTGACAGGAGGGGACAGCCGGGGGGGGTCGGGCTGTGCTCCAGGGAACAGGGACAGGAGCAGAGGGAACGGCCTCAGGCTGTGTTGCTGGAAGTTCAGATTCGACAGTAGGGAGAATTTCTTTCATAAAAGGGCTGTCCAGCCCTGGCACAGCTGCCCAGAGTGGAGTCCCCATCCCTGGAGGGGTTTAAAAGCCATGTGGATGTGGCACTTGGGGACATGGGTCAGTGGTGGCCTTGGCAATGCTGGGGGAATGGTTGGACTTAATGACTTTTCCAACCCAGACTTGAGAGGGCTTTTCCAAAGCAAATGGATCCTACAATTCTATGGTCTTGCAGACCAACCTTCAGTGTCTAAGCAATTTTAATTGAGAAGGTACCAAAACAAACTGAATATATATTGATCCCTGACTAAAGCTGTCAGCTTCACAGAATCTGAATTCCTAAGTTCTCATATGGCTCCTCACTGATCAGATCCTATGATTCAGCATCTCTGCTATGATACAGCAAAACCATCAATGCCTTGGAACTGTTCTCTCCCACTGAAAGTACCAATCTGAATAATTCTGACCCTATCTAAGAGAAAAAACTTCACACACAAGACTGTGTAATCCCAGTCCTCAATACAAAGAGAGACTGAATGGAGTTTCCATAATTTCCATATTATCCAAGCAGAAGATTTTCTGGTCCTGATGATGCACAGGATGTCAGTGGGAAAAGTCAGTGCTTCTCTCTACCCAGCAGCCAAAAGATTCTGTATTCCTGCCCTTGGGGTGAAAATTGCTATTGAAATTTCTGTGGGAGGCATAAGAAAGTCAGAAGGGGTTCGCAGAGCCGATGTATCCATCATTACAATTTGGGTAATGTGAAGGAGGCAAGGGAATGGTGTTACAGCTAAGGCCACACCCTGCCCCTGCTGCCACAGAGCAAGACTCCTGCTCAAACACCAAAAATCACTGCAAAGGGACACTGAAATAGGTAAGACAACAATAGGAAAGCACCACAAAACAGAAGAAAAACCCTCTTGACAATATTAGGCATGTCTAAAAACAGTAATTACAAAAAAGGTTGATTTAACCTGTTGCCGTTCATGTAGAAGGTTACAGTGTGCACACAGGAAAGTTTATATGATGGTTCAGTACTAAACAGCAGCAGTGCACGATACAAAATGTCAGATCCCAGGTATCAGACAGCTGACAAGGGGTTATGGCACAAGATGCCCAAACTCCTGTGAGCAGGAATAAGCTGCTTTACAGCCATCATCTTACACCAGAGCTGAAGATAATTCACGGAAAATGCTTTTATTCTTATGATACATTAAAAGATAGCAGCATGGTTAAAGAAGTAATTCTTTATGACACCACTCAGCACACATGCTATACTCATTCTCTCAGTGGTGTTAAATATTTTGAAAATTAAAGGGAATAGCTTAACAAAGATATGTGAAACCTATTGGAAAAATTACATTATTGAGCTTTGAAGTGGTTTTCAGTATAAGGGAGATAAGTTCTTCTAAGATTAGAAAATATAAGAAAGTGGTTTTGTTTTCCTCTTACCTTACCAATTCTTCAAAACCAGTCACTGCCAGTAAAAGTATCATTTATTATATTAACCTGGGCCCAAAAAACCTCCATGAACAAATTTCAAGAACTGCTCTCTTGAGCTGAATAAAATGGAAATTGTAAGGAGATGAGAAACAGCCTTCTGAGGGCTGACAGCAAACAAACCAAATAAATGGCTTATCCTTTAGATGAAATCTCTTTTTACTACATTCCATCTTATTTTTGAAATACATTTGGTCACAAAGACACTGCCATCAGTTCTGATAAATACAGAAGTTGCTGACCAGTATGCTGCTAAATGTTCTGAAAGCACAGAGCAGCTGCAGCCTGAACGCCAAAAAAACAAACCTTTAACTGAGATGTGGAAAACCCAAAACTCACAGAAAATAATTGCAGAAGTCTATGTACAGAGGCACTTGTTCCAAAATGAACTATGAGCAACAGATGGTATTTTCGCAAATTTTGAGACAAAATAATCTTGATGGAAATATGTAAAACTGCATTATCCAACTAAATAAAATTTCCTGAAATATTTATGAAGCCTTGTCTATTTTGGGACCAAAGTTAATTCTGTATGGCCTGGTTCATAAAGCTCAGCAGTGATAGACAGGGAGAAGATGAGAGATTACTGCTGAAACACAGTGAAGCACCTGGGTATGTTGGACATCCATCCCAGAGTCCCTCAACTCTTCCTCACCAAAATCCTGTTTGTGACTATAACTGGTTACCTATAATTTACATTGCTTTCTAACAAACTTTAATTAACTTACCACACGTTAAGATGGCTAATTTATTGCAGAAAAATAATTTTACATATCAGAAAAATTCCACAAAGCTTTTTCCCATGGGAATGTAACATGACTCTTCCTTTTGACTCAATTTATCAAAATCTAGAAGATTAGTACTGGAATGGGAAAACTTGTAATTATTTGTTCAGATAACTTTTTTTTGGCTGCATTGAGTAAGCATCTTATTTCTCTGTGAGTGCCACAAATTATCTGCTGGTGAGTAGATGAAAGACCTGCCTTTGGGAACAGCAACATCCATTTTCTCCACAGTTTATCTGGGGAGAACAGATATACTTCAGATAATGAGTCCTATTGCAGTGAATAAAGCAAATTGAACCTGCAATGTTACAATACATCTTATTTTCTCTAGAACAGGACGGCTGTTTTTTGTTATTAGCCAACATTATCTTTGAGGTCAAGGGTTTGGGTTAACACACACACAAATGCTGGAGTGGAACAGGCTCTGTACACACCGTGCCAGCTTGATAGCAACACAAAAATGCATTGGAACACAATGTCTTTGGAGAATATGTCATTCAGAGGTGGGCCACAGCTCACCCAGCTTGGGCTCCAGCCTGAATATGAACAAGAGCAGCTCTGGAAGAGCTCCACCACATTCCAGTAACATATCTGAACGGCAAATGGAAAAAAAAAAAAAAAAAAAAAAAGGTATCTTACGTGTCTCAACTTTGTTTCAGAGAAGTGAAGGCAATCAGACATCTCCCAAAAGTGCTGGGGATAACAAATACAGGAGGATTAAACAATGGCAATGTATTAGAGGCTTGTCTCCCCAGAGCCTTCTCTTCCCCAGGCTGAACACCCCTAGTTCGCCGACTCTTAACTCAGAGATTGTTACGAATTGCTACTTTTTGTGCAAAGTCTGGATTCCTGTTTGTAACCTAGTTACTATTGTTTCTATAATTAACCAATACTGTGGAAGCATTCCTACTTATAAAAGCTGACTTAGCATATGAAATATGCAACGTATTCCACTATTGATACTAATACACTTAGTTCCTAATCAACAAAGAAATGAGAAAATTAGGAGAAAGAGCTGATTTCATGAAAGGGAATTAAAAGTTGATCTTTTCAATCACACCTGTGAAAAACATTAGGGTGTCCATACAATTCAATAAAAATGAGTAACAGACTCTTATAAATTTCTGTTTCTTCTAAATACATTCTCTAAATTTTCTGAGAGGTTTTTCAGGAAGGTATTTCACAGACAACAAGAATCCACTCTTGTCAGTGGGGATAAACAAAATGTGAATTCTCCCTTCTACATTTCTTTAATGCTGTTTTCAGGCCAGGTGATGAGGAAATCAGTTTTCAGTAAGTGGCTTATTCTTCTCCATGTGATAGTTCATATGAGCAGCAGAGAGGAGCCTACCCTTTTTCAAAATCCACTTTTGGTTTTGGATTTCTGTCTATATTAATATTTTTTTCTTATCCAAGCCTTTTTCTTATTCACTTCATACCAAGACTGTCTTTTAATATGGTTGACTCATTCCCTTTAAAATACTCTCCTCCTTGCCTTCATCCCATCATTCAGTCTCCTGGCCACCCACACTGCCAATCAGCAGCAGTTGTGTAACATTATAGGTAATATTAACAACAGCCACCGGTGGGAGAATTGCCCTCAGCATGACACTGTGAAATGCTGCTCAGGGGGCACAAGACCTCTCCGAGAAGATAAATTGTAAACTGGTGAGATTAACTTGCTTCCGTAACAGGGACACAACATATAACAAATGTGGCTCTGCAGAGGTAGAAAATGGTCCCAAATTATAGAACTGTTTAGGTTGGAAAAGCCGACAAAGATAGAGTCCAACCATTCCCCCAGCATTGTCAAGGCCACCACTGACCCATGTCCCCAAGTGCCACATCCACATGGCTTTTAAATCCTTCCCGGGATGGGGACTCCACTCTGGGCAGCTGTGCCAGGGCTGGACAGCCCTTTTATGAAAGAAACTTTCCCTACTGTCGAATCTGAACTTCCAGCAGCACAGCCTGAGGCCATTCCCTCTGCTCCTGTCCCTGTTCCCTGGAGCACAGCCCGACCCCCCCGGCTGTCCCCTCCTGTCAGGAGCTGTGCAGAGCCACAAGGGCCCCCTGAGCCTCCTTTGCTCCAGGCTCAGCCCCTTCCCAGCTCCCTCAGCCTCTCCTGGGGCTCCAGCCCCTTCCCAGCTCCGTTCCCTGCCCTGGACACGCTCCGGCCCCTCAGGGTCTCTCTTGTCCTGAGGCCCAGAGCTGTCCCCAGCATTTCAGGTGTGGATGTTTCAGTTCAGACAGATTTGAGCAGCATCTCCACAGGTGAATAACTTCTTCCATTATTTTATCCAATGTGAGGCATACTATCTTCCTCCTATAGCATGTTTCTCATAATCACTGAGACTTGGTTCACCCTAATTTCTATTATTTTCTTTGTCTTTCCAGTGCCAAATCACTAATATCTGCAATGAAGGAGTCTAAAGATCTATGTTTGGATACTTTTTTAATAACTTCTTAGTACCCTTAGGTAGTAATGGATGGCGCTTTTTTTAAACAACTAAAAACATACAAAAATGTCACTGGTTAGTCTGTAAATGTCCCTGTAAAATATGAAGAGGAGAAATTGGAAATGGAAGGTACAACATGTTCCGCCAATACCTCATAGAGAAAAAGCAGCACACAGAAATTCCAATTCCAGTTAGATATTTAGTACCAAACAGCCTAAAAGGTTTGGTACATACTTTCTTCCTCGTCCATTTCCTCTACTTTATATGGCTGCATGTTTAAAAAAACAATTACTGGGATGTTTATAACATATGGTCACATACTTATGGTTTTTAAGCACTACATTTTTCAATCAAAACCTTGTGTTAGGAACACCAGAAAATTGTTTTAATGCATTGTTGAAATAGATTGCTGTTATAAAAATAAATCCTACTCTTTGGAGAGCTACTGCATTAGGTTGTTCTGTTTGTCTGTGGACGTCTGACCAAGATGAACCATCCAGGTGAATAATTGGTTTCTGAGAAACCCTGAACAATCCACTCATGTGAAAGAGGCAGCAGGAAAAGCATCTAATGACCAAATCAGCAAAGAAGGGTGCTTTGGGGATCAGTACTGCTCCTTTTTTCATCCAAACACTTCAATACTTGCCATTAGTGTGAATAAAACAAATGTCGGTTTACATGGCAGTAATAAACAGTTTTAGAGAGAGGCCTATGAGGGCTCTATCTTAATAATGTATCACATTTTCTATCTACAGCTGCACCTAAGACCCTCCTAAAATACCAGCATTTCCAGGCTTCCAGTTCTCTCAAATGCAACCCAATTAGCTGTGCAGGAGAAAAATCAGCATACAAAGTTTTCCTGTTTAACTTATGGAGGTGCAAAGGAACCACAAGATCTCATCCTTTTGTAAGACAAGCTCTTACAACTATCTTTTCTTTTAAGAACACTCATTTAAGCAGTCTTCTCAAAAAACATGGGGTTTGAGTGCAGATTTTGAACAAATGCCATAATTTACACCCTTTACTGCAAAATAATAACAATGTCCTAAAGCTCTACAACTATTAAAGATGAAAAAGTAAAGAATTATTATCATGTTCGGTTTATTTCAAATGTTTCTAACAAGCAAAACAAGGGGGTTTGAAATTTAGCAGGTTCTTCCACTTATTTGTTTTCCTTTCTTATAAACCTGAAGAATGAAAGATTTTCAATCTGATGATCATAAGATGCTACTGCCACAGTAAATGTTCTTTCAAACCAAATGAATTTTCGTCCCTATTTGCCAAAATAATGAGAATTTCTAAGTGAAATAAAGCTTAAAACTATCTGTGTAACACAAATACCAGACACCAGCGGCACTTTTGTGGAAGTCCTGGGTGATGAAAGACCAACATCCTATTGAAGAACATCATCTTGATGTTCTTCAATGCGTTTAATGTAAAAATCTTTCAATCACAAGTAATGTATTTGTAAAGACATAATAATGCAAAAGCCACCTGCAAATAACTATTAGTACTTCATAGTAATATACAGAAGTTTAAACAGACTGAACTTCACCAACATCTTTTTTCACAGGATTTTAGTATAGTTCTTCTGTTTAAGAATAATTTATGCAGCATTTTCTTATGAAAGTTTCAATTCATTTAAAGGAAAGAACTGATTAAGAATTCAGACAGAACTGCAGAATTCAGCTATTACTCAATAGAAAAGCTTGCTTTAGATTTGGGTTAGGTTGGTTATTTCAGTCTCTTCTGAAACAGCTATTTTTTGGTGATATAAAAATAGGGGGATTAGGTAGGAGTAATATTCTATAAAATATAATTCATCTGAAGGAGGGTATGACTAATATTTAGAAAAAGTATTTTTAGGCCCCTCTGCTCAATACTGGAGACAGGCAAACCCAAGAATAACCTGATATTGAAAATGTTACTTCATCAGCCATCAAGTCAGAGTAATCAAAAGGAAGGTATTATACTGCAAAACAAGGTGACTCTCCTATTAAGTGCAACCTGAACAGCTAGAATCCACATACTATTCAAAACCCACCCAGTACTACATTGCTTTACCATATGCTTTCATTAAACAACACCCTAATAAAAATTCTCTTGTATAATCACATTTTAAGTTTATTCCTCTAGACAACATGAGAAACTAAAAATTCATGCACAAAAATGAAGTTTTTTAGCCTACTAATGATGTGGGACTAAGGCATTAAAAAACCTTATTGGGTTTCCTGATGCCATTTTGAAATGGAAGAAAATAGAGACAATAAAAACACTGAAGAGACCTAGGCAGTGCTTTGGGTGGTAAGTAGGTGGTTTCTGAATTTTAAAGAAAGATTATGACCAGAAAAGACCAAGACAACAAAACAAAACTACCTTGTTTTTTTTTTCCTCACTCCAGTATTTGACAAATATGGACATATCTCAGTCAGCAGTCTCGATTTAATGTGGCAAAAGTTTCTCATTCTGCCAACAATGTATCCAGTTCTACATATTTTGTGAGTTCTTAGCAGTTACCACCGAGCAGTACTTTACAGACTACCAGCTGAACAACGTTAATTGCATCACACTAACTCTATTACAGCCAACCAGTTTATTTGGAAGTAGGTTTAATTTCATTTCTGCATCATTTCTGGAGTCATCAGATGATTGCAGGGAAGACTTCCCATTTCTTCGTGATAGCACACGTTTATAGGAGAACACTTCTGTGTGATGGCAGAGCTCTGCATTAAACTGCTCTTTAGATAATTAAAAAAAAATCAGATAGAGCTGCAGGATACCTCATGTAATATTAGATACGCAAGCACAGAACATATTATAGGACCTGATGAACCTAGAGGTCTTTTGCACTCCAAATGGCTCTATGATTCATAGAATCATATAATTCTAGAATGATTTGGGCTGGAAAGCCTTACAGATCATCTCCTTCTAATCCCCTGAACATCACAACATTTACTTAAAGGCCAAATTGTTCACATCATTAGTGAATAAAATATTTGTTTTTTTCATACTGGATTAAAAATTCTCTGCACGTAACTGAACCTAGAACATTAATAGATTCTAGATCTGTTCCATTATGTTTAAAAGACAGCAAATATTGCAGTTCATGCACCTGATTTTGCCTACTCTTTAGCAATTTCAAGTTTCTAAGATAAATATGGAACTCTTAATTATAACAGGCAATTTTTTCTTAGGAAGTAAATGACGCAGGGGAACCTTTTTACAACTCTTGATGTATGGGGGGAGACTGGGCTGGGTCTCTCTTGGGGAAACTCAAACGAAGGACTATTTATGAAGTACTTGGAGGTTTGAATATAATCAAATGTAATAACAAGATATAAGCTTCCCCCCCCCCAATTTCTTTTTTGTTGAAACCACTTTTGTAATACTGCTTTTTAATAACCCCCATAATGGCCGAATTAGAGGGACCCCAACTGAAGTCATTCATCCCACATAAAACAAACATTGCTTTTTCTTCTTAGCTTTGTTTTACAAGCTACATTACTTCCAGATGACGCTCGAGGGGCCTAGGAGTTTCAAGAGTTAGATGGTTAAACAGACAGCTGCTTTCTATTTACCATATAAATCAGGGGAAAATCAAAGAAGAATCTAAATATTGGAATTCATTTAGCCCATTATGGAGCACAAACTGAGGGGGAAAAGAAAATAATACAGAAATCTCATCATCCAGATGCAAAGTTTAATTCTGGTTATCAAGATGAGAGAAAAACTCATCAACATTTGCAGAATTCCAGCCCTCCATGAAAGCCAGCTTTGCAGAGTGGGTAAATTTACTGGATTGGGAAGGAGTCATGAAAAGTCAGCTCTGATTGGGAAGTCTCCAGCACTACCAGGCTTTGCTACTGCAGACTTTATATATATAACTACATATCAAAACATATATTTTAATACATATACATGCACACACAAAGCTCACTACATTTGTATTTTTTACATTTTTCCCTTCAAGTTGACAACATGCTTTCATTCTATGCTAAATAACCCAAAATCCAACAGATTTTGGACAGAGGATTAAAGAATGACTCTCCATATATATTGATTAATGTATCTATTAATATGAAAAGTTTGATATTACTCTACAAGGTTTTTATCCCAAATTTCATCCACCACTGATGTGCTGTTTAAATTACAATGCTGTGTACTAAATAACTGAATATATTGCCACTAAGTGGGATTATTTTTAGAACTTTTTCTAACACATTTAAGCTTCATCTGGCTAGAACAATTTTTTTTAAACCCAAAATTTAGGAGGTAAGACTCAAGTGATGATGTCTGCCAAACTACTTGAATCTAATACTATACCTACATTTAATTTTTAATTTCCTCAAATTTTGCATTAAGGAAACTGGTTTTTCTCACATCAGCAAGAAAATGACATGAACTTGCCAAAAATCAAAAATTTACTCTCTTCTTCTCCATAAAAGAGTTAAGGAGAATCCCATTGCCAGCTGTAGTTTAAAAAGCGGGAGAAGCACTCAAAAATCATAAAGAATACTATGAAATCTTTGAAAATAAGTTTTTGGTATAGATGGTAGCTCCAACAACACATGTGATGTGTTACTTCCCAAGAGAAGTTAGCATATCTCTAGTTATGCTGCTAAGTACCTCTGATTTGATAAATTGCATTAGGCTGTAATCAAATTACTAAGAAAATCATTGATATGTTTACTTAAGTAATATGTCTTGATTTGAACTGAAAGAAGCAAAATTCTCAATTATTTTATTACCAGTTTTCTTGTTTGCTAGAAACATTGGAAAACATGCTTTCATTGAATGCAAGAAAGTAAGAAAGATAAACTTAAGTGGACTCTTCCCATTTCCAATTGGATTATATGTAGTACTTCAAAACAGGTCAATGCTGCTACAAAAACAATGAATAATAGTCTAACAAAGGATTGTGTCTAACAATTAATAATAGTCTAACAAAGGATTGTGTCTTTGAGGCAATAATGACAGGGTTGGGTGTCTCTTGTCCTGCTGCCTTCTCCATCCTGCTCTTGAATCCACCACACTGACAAAAGTTTATCAGGAAAGGACCAGGACACTGGTCCAGCCTCAACAAATGAAACAAATTGCTCTTTTCTTTTTTAAAAACCAGAAAAATGCCAGCAAGTAAAATATCAAGGCCAATGGGGTCAGTTCCTTACTCCAGTTCCCAGCTCTGCTGTTACACCACAACCTGATGGCAGACTGTAGCAGATAACTCACAAAAAGAACATTAATAAAGGTAAAGGTAGAATTCAGTATATTCCAACCACCATGAGTGAGTATAAGCTTAGGGCCTGTGTATTGGGTCCAAAACTTACTGGAATATAAAGAGTACTATGGTTCAAACACACAGAATTTAAGACAATATCTTAAACAGCACCTAGAATACTTGTATGTGATTCAACCCTTGGATTCAGGTTCCATGCAAATTCTCATTTGGATTACAGAGCACAGTAAGAAAATTAATAATTTCTAAATTAAAGTGAATGAAAAAATGGTGAAAAAGGCATTTTTAAAATACATATTTGGTCCGAACAGAACCTGGCAAGAGAGCTGCTTATTAGGCAAACCTCCACCTCTCAACAAGCAAACCTGTGCAGAGCAGGCAATACTGGAATCACCCTTTTCCTTAGCTCCATGCTGGGATACAGAGGTAAAACGTGCTTCAGGACTTCTGACATTTCAGTCCCCTACACTCTTACACTCCTCCTTGCTCTTACACACAACATAAACACAGGCTTTCAGAAGCAGAATATGCTGAAGTGATGAAATCCAGCCTCAACTTTTTTTAGTAAACTGCCTATGTTTCAGGCTGGGCTGTAACATGAGCAATTGGGAGAGGAAAAAGAAGGGACCAGAAAGCCATGCCTTAACAGTTTACCTTACTGTTTCAAAATACAGGCCATGAACTTAATTTACTCTCTCCTACACCAATCTTTCCAAGGGCTCTCTTTCCCCCTTCCATCCCTACATCATACCAATAGTAAAAGGAAAAAAAAATCAGTGGAGTATCTAAGCCTCTTGGCTGTATCCCAGGGAGCTTTCCCAGCTCTATCAGCTGCATTGTTCAGCTGTTTCTGAATGTAAGGGGACAACTTCATACAGAAAACCTTTCCCCCTAGGCCTTTCCTTAACTGCAGTATTGTTTACATCCAGCAAGTTAAAAAGTTCAAAACCTATAAAATATTTTTCAAGCATCAATTTTTTTTCAAGCAAGTACTCTAATACATCTTAAAATATAGATCTTCACATGTATGTTACCAGATGCCTATGTGTGCCTATGTGTTTTGCAGACATGTATCATGCTGTTTCCTTATTTAAGTCATTAAACTATTATATCAAATTATCTTTTTAGGTATTTTTATATTTAATGCTAGAGTAATAGGATATGCAGAGTCTCAGGCAGGCATATTATGGATCATGCATTAGCCCTGAAAATAAAACAGTTGATACATTTTCATCCTCAAAAATCCCAAGCAAATAATAAATCAACTTTTCTTTCATGCACACAGTATTGCAGCGAGGGTTCAAATGAGTACAGACCAAAGATACTTCAGCAGCACAAAGATATTATTCAAGTCCTCTCAAGACGTCTCCTTCTTCCACCCAAAGCAGAGATTTCCCAACAAGCCGTGCAATTAAATACAAAATTGTTGCCTACTTGTGGGCATTGGCTCAGCAAACTGAAGGGAACTGTAAGCATCCATGTATTCAGAACATACTAATTTACCCCATGACTCCAGTACTCCCTCAGAGGCTCACTGGGAATTCTTTTCAATCATTTTTAGGCATTTTAAGATTCTGTGGATGCTAAAGCCCACTTCGTAAAAATGCCATTTTCAATGGTGTGATTTAAATATTCTGAATTACAAATGGCTTGAAAAACATAAATTGACAGTAAGTCTCTTCCCTCTGCATAGCTGTGGTTTTGTTCTGCCATTTCTAAGTGTAATTCTTGTTTTTTAGAGACGTTTCAGACATGACATCATTCATACAGGTTCCTGTATTTTGATGTTGGTGGTTGCTCAGCTGCCACACTCTGAGGATTCTTTGCAGATTTAGGGATGTATGACTTGAATTCCAAAGCACCCATTACAACATTCATTTTGATACTCACATAATCAGGAAGTGGAGAGTCGTTTGAACCCAAGGAACCTCTCAAGGACTGTGTGGCTTGCTCCAGCACTTTGTTGTGTTTTTTAGACAACAGAGAAAATAGACTGGGGGAAAAAGAAATTAAAATAACTTCATGAGAGTGTCTTGATATTCTGAAATAAGACTGTTCAGAAAGGAAAGAACTCTAATATACACAAAATTTTTAGAATGCAATGCCCAATAGTTGTATTATTTATTTATTCATTTGGCATCTGGGTAAGTAACAGCAGAGTTTGAATCAGAAACATTCTCTACAATATATGCTCTGAAGAACATTTTCTGTTCATTATTAAATTCTTAAAAGTCAAACTGTCACTGAGAAGGAATGGTATACATGCAATTTTAGTTCATAAATAGTTTGTGTTCACTAGAATGCAATTTATAAGAGCAGCAACTCATGCAATACATTTTAATATATACTTAAGTATCTCATATATTATCCATTTTAACAACCTATTGCATAGACAGGAGAAATCTGAGTATATGATAAAAGCTTTGTGTATTTTGAGGCTGAGTTATTGCATTTTACTAGTACATATTATTTTCAAATTTATTTTAGCCTAAGTCAATTGAAAAGGGATTACCTTAGCTTTACAATCTGTTAAATCAGAGGTCCATACACATACAGAGAAATAAACACATTTTTTCTTGCATTCTGGAAAAAAGCAGGGCAATGACACTCACAGAGGATGGTGTAACCTGGTTTACAAGGAGAATGCTGGAAGTAGCAGCAATGGGCAAAGACGATCAGGCAATGCTCAGCAGCAGCAAGGAGTCAGATACTCCTCTAAAGGCCTGGGTAGCTCAAACATGGCTATCAATTAACAGATGAACCCATCCCCATATTGGAAGAGCTTCTAAGACCATTGAGTCCAACATTCCCCCAGCACTGCCAAGGCCACCACTGACCTGTGTCCCCAAGTGCCACATCCACTTTTAAACAGTGGCTTTTAAATCCCTCCAGAGATGGGGACTCCACCAGTGCTCTGGGCAGCCTGTGAAAGAACAACCTCTTTCATGGAGAATTTTTCCCTAACATCCATTCCAAACCTACTCCGGCGCAACCTGAGGCCATTTGCTCTTGTTAGGTGTCAGATGTTTTTAGGCTTTCTGCATTTAAAAGCATCATTTGGACTTCCTTACTTCTTTTTGGAGCATTACAGGACTCCTGTCAGGTTTTCCAAGGATGACTATGTGTGCTTTAGAGGGTGGAATGGCTAGCTTGTCATGAGCTCTTGTCATCCCATTGCTAGTCAAGAGCGTCAGGAAAAGGCTTTTCCAACACTCCTCACAACCACGAAGAATTAGTTGCACTAACTCACAGCTATTAGTCAGTACCATTAGAACATTCCATGCTAAAAGGGGAAGAAGCAACACAAAAATTAAGATGTATTGGCAGCTTTCCACCTTTTTCCCTCTTCCGTATTTTGTTATTGTATCACAGACTGAAATTTTTGTTCAGACCAATAACTGGATCTGCAAACTGGTCCTTGGTAGGAAACAGTAGTACTACTTCTGCAACCATGGGTATCTTTGAAGACTCAGATTCCAGAGATACTGTCATCAGCACCATCTAGTGCTGTGGAGACAAAATAATCAGTTAAAACCAAGCTGGAGATGCTTATGGTGGGATGCAGCAAAATCAGGTTAAATCTGGTTAAGTCTGCTCCAGAAGATAGAGATAATTTCACAAAGAGGAAGAAGTTGGCATAAAGCAGATTTCCAACTAGTAGATTCTTCTCCAAAATACATAAGGAATTTTGACTTTAAAGGAATTTTAAATATAAACACGGAAAAGGGATCAAGATTTTGGAAAGTGAATGTGGTCAATGCATATGAAGAGGAAAATGAACATACAGTAGTACTCTGCATGGAACCAGAACAGCAAAAAGTAAATTTATTTATTCCAATAGAAATGTAGAGAACTAGGGAAAAGCAGAAAGGAAAATAATGGACAAATTATTTCCTTATATATTCCTTAAAGGGTTTTTTAAAATAATTATGTGTATTATAAGTAGAGTTCATGGCATAAGCAAGATCTTGGCGGCTGATTTCTAGTTAAAGAGCAGCAGTGCAGAGGCTTTTGTTGTCTTTCCCCTTGAAAAGTTCTGCTTCCCAGTCGGAAACTCGTGTCCTTCACACCATGCTGGGACAATTTTTTGTGGGACCAGTGCCCATAACACAGATATCCAGGTTAGAAAAACTCAACACACTTCTCTCCTCCATCCATTTGTAATCCTTCTCTAAGGACCATCCCTTAGATAAGCACAAGGGCAGGGATACACAGCAGGATTTTTCATACTAAATTTTTCATAATAAAAATGCATAGAACTGCAAACTCAAACAGCCCCACAAAAACACTACAGCAAAACACAGTAAAAAAAAGAAATCAAGGCCAGATATTGTGATTAAGAATGGATTTGGAGCTTCCTAGGAACTACTGTTGCCCCCTAAACTGGTGCAAAACTTCAATTCCAAGTAATTCACTTATTATTGTGCCTCTGTCTCTAGCTCTGAAAACCACCTTGATAAATTTCAGACTAATTTTTAAAGTCTCAGCACAGGGTTAGTTACAACCCTCAAAAGGCATGTCTATGAAGTTTAGCTCATAAATCCTTTCATCACCAACAAACGCTGCATTCTAGAAGAGTTGCTTTATTTTGCAGCAGCCACATCTCCAGTGTATGTAAGGTTTTAAGCTTGATTTTGATTTTCAAGGCATGAATAATGCAATTTTAAAAAAGCAAAAATCCTTTACAACAAGGTTGTTCCCCTCCTCACAAGGTACAAGGTCCAGGAGTGGAAGCTGCGACTGTCTCCCAAATTTCCCTCACGTGTCTTCATCACACATCTATTTTTGCCCAACTAAAAGCCAAGTTGAGATCAAATAGAAAAATGTAGGTACTATGTAATCACTAAGGGCAGCATCCACAGGCTGACAGGAAAAAAAATATGGATTTTTCTACTGGAATATTTGTCCTCTTTCATCCACTCTTCTCCATCAACTGTCAGGCAGGCTATGAGCCTGACAGCCCTTCAATCTTACCCATTATGGACTTTTCATAACAATAAAGAGCTATGTCCAGAACAATTAAATCATCTTGGTACCCCTCATCTCAACTCCTCTCTCCCTCACAGAAGCACATCCAGGCCAATGCATAGTGAGCAAAACAGTAAGTTGGAATAAGAGCAAGATGAGGTAACAGCTGGCATCCGTTAGGAAGATTAGGACTCATCAGCTGGCATTATCAGGAGAAATTCCTGGCTGTGAGGGTGGTGAGTCCCTGACATGGGGTGCCTGGAGAAGCTGTGTGCAGCTGGGAGTCTCCAGGTCTCTGGCAGTGTCCAAGGCCTGGCTGGACAGGGCTTGGGGCAGCCTGGTCTAGTGGAAGGTGTCCCTGACCACACACAGTGTGATCTTTAAGGTCTTTGCAACCCACACCATTCCAGGATAATGTGATCTATTACAGATCATCAAATTGCAGCAGCAATGAGCTCAGCCAGCAAGGAAGACTAAAGGCTGAACAACAGTCTCAAGATCCTGTGGTTGTTTGTTTTTAAGGAATTAAAAACAACATTGATTTCTTACCTCCCTTTACACAGCAGTTTTTCATTTAGCTAAGGGCTGAACTTCAAAAAAAAAATTAATACAGACTAAATAGTAATGGTTGGTAATATCAGTGAATTGATTAAGTGCTATTTGCACACACAATAAAATGCAAACCAGTAATATATGAACTTAACACTTTCCAAAAGTCAACTCCACAAAGCCTGTAGATCCCAAAAGGAAAAAAAAAAGCCGATAAGGAAACTCATTTAACAAGTGGCCCAAAAAGTCTAATTTACATCAGATTGAAACAGCTCATAAAGTACACTTTTCACATCAAAAAACCCCAATGTATAAAATGCAGATCTTATAACTAAATCTGGAAAAAAAGATGTGAGAATTAAAATTTGTGTATTCGAAGTTGAAAAGAAATCTGAAGTTAGAATTTGCCAAAATGTGAAGTTAGAATTTGCCACAACATTTTCTAAAAGCTTTGGACAATGAGAAGGAAAGATAGCAGTGTATTTTATTTTAAGGAAGTGAATAGGATGCTCCAAAATAACAACATGCCAGTTTGTCCTGAGCATTATACTGGAACAGTGACTGTGAGCTTCATTCCAAGGAGGACATCACCATCACTAAAAAATACACCTTGTCGATGGTCTTTCAATGGGACTGTAAGAAAAATAAAGCACAATAGTACCCCTGTTGTAACAGGCTTCTACAAATAATTTATATGACTTTGTTCCACGTGAGATTTTTTTTAATTAATACAGCTGAATAATAAAAGTAACATGGGATGCATTATATGAACTGAAGGTGAGACATCCCAACAGTCTGAAAAATATTCTTAATAGGGCCAAGCAGGAATACATTCTTGGGCCATCTAAATAACAAAAGCAAATAAACACTTGATCAAGCCATCAAAATACCTTCAATATACAGAGAGAATATATAAAGTGACTTATATCGATATACATCAAGGGTAAAGAAATGTCAATGGCCTGAAGTTGTGCCAGGGAGGGATAGGTTGGACATCAGGGAAAAGCCTTTCCCCAGAGGGTGCTGGCACTGCCCAGGCTCCCCAGGGATGGGCACAGCCCCGAGGCTGCCAGAGCTCCAGGAGCCTTTGGACAGCACTGCCAGGGATGCACAGGGTGGGGTTGCTGGGGGTCTGTGCAGGGCAGGAGCTGGGCTGGGTGATCCTTGGGGGTCCCTTCCAGCTCAGGGTATTCTGCGATACCATTAAATACTACAATTAAACTTTGCAAATGGCACAGTCATTACAGGAGTGATAAGAGAAAAGGCATTTTAATTAAATTTTTCTTCAACTTCTGAGAAGTTGGACACAAAATAAACTTGCTGAGACTTAATGCAAGCAATCCCAGCTGCTCCCTAAGCATGAAGGATTTCACCCTGGGAGCAGCAACTAAGGACGACCAGAGAAAAAACAGCTCCCTATAATGCAACAAAGCTGCTGAAAGACTACCTGTCTTTGGTTTTAACAAAAATATAGCCCTTCATGACAAGAAAGACATTGAGGCACTGGAGCATGTCCAGAGAAGGGAACAGAGCTGGGAAAGGGGCTGGAGCTAGGTGGGTGTCTGTCTCTTATTCCAGATAACAAGTGGAATGGCTCAGGTTGTGCCAGGGCATTTAGTCTGGATATTAGAAAAAGTTTCTTCATGGAAAGGGCTGTCCAGCCCTGGCACAGCTGCCCAGAGCAGTAGTGGAGTCCCCATCTCTGGTGGTGTTTAAAAGCCATGTGGATGTGGCTCTTGGGGACATGGGTCGGTGGTGGGCTGGGCAGTGCGGGGGGAAGGGCTGGACTCAAACTTAGATGTCCTTTCCAACCAAATCAATTCTATGATTTTATATCCAGTAAAGTTGTGCTGTGCAGCAAGTGCCCCAGGCATCCTGCGTGAAAAATTTTGAAACAATTGTATGAAAATGCACAGGATCTAAACCAGAAAACATCCTTCTCCATGAAATTCTTGAAAACTCATTTATTCAATGGATTTGAGAAGAGTGATTTGACCAAAAAACCAAAAATATGAAAATAGAGAAAGAAGCTTGCTTACAAAGTATTCTACAAGATACCAGAATAAAAAATAAAGAGCTATTAGAAACTTAACTATCATTACATCCCTTACAAAGGAGGTTGGAGCCCGGCTCAAGGTGCAATAAATTCCTATTTGCACTGTCAAAGCAATGGCAGAGAGGGAAGAAAAACCTGGGAGGAAAGAAGAAAATCTCAATACCTAAGGGTATGAGATGAGCTTAGACTGATGGTGTGATACAAAGAAAGAGATGGAAACCTGAAAAAAAGTGGTACGGATAGAAACAAACTGATGACATTAGTAGAGGAGAGCCAGATCATGTTATATTACAGCAAGAAGGGGTAAGGATTGGATTTCTCACAATTCAAATCACTACTGAGCTTCTAAAGGTGATTTTTCATTTATCTGGGTATCTAGAAATATTCTGCATGTGCTGAGTAAAGAACTACTTGAGGACCAAAGCACCTCTCCACAGAACTTATTTGAAGTTTGGAAATTCAGATGTTCTGAATTTTTTCTGCTCACTCTCCTAGTTCAGAAGTGCTGCAAACAAGCTGAACAGCGCCCAAACACAAACCACTATCTGGTAATGGAAAAAAAACAGTTCCATGGATCAAAAAATTTGAGAATGAATGTTCTCAAACAATTCAGCAATACTCTATGCTGCTTTTTCTCACTCTTCCTATATACATGCCAAATGTACTATTGTTCTCTTTAAATATAAAGCCTGAAATATCAAAACCTTTCTACACTAAAAATACTCCTTTTAAACAAAAGGATTTTACAATGAGACAATCCTATTAGAAAAAAAGCTCTGAAAAGATTTTATTTTCAAAACTTGACATCTAAAAGTTAAAACCATACCTTGATTTCTGTATATGTAAAGAACACTCCTTGGGTTGACCTATTTTTTAAAAAGGATTACAGCAAAACAAAGTGCGTGCTGTGGCACAAGAACTCGAGACATGGATATGTCCCAGCACAGACATCTCCAAGCAGACAACCTGAAATGCCCATCTGGTTGAATAAAGGTTTGTGAAGGGTCATACCAGACATCAGAACAAAATAAATGCACTGTGCTGCTCCACTTGAAATACAATAAATGCATTGTCCCATAGACCTGAATGGGGGACAGGTTGTAAGCAAGTGCCTGTCTGTGGGCAATGGAGAAGTGCTCTCTGAGCACTTAAGGAACCCAGCACTGGGAGAAATCCATTTAGTACAAATAAATGCAGAGAAAAATCCCTAAGTCCCCTGTGCTCATGTCTACTGAAGAGCCCTTGAGGCATTCTGCATTCGAATTATCCAAGCTACAACGGCACATAAATAGAAATAAAGAGAGACAATAGCCATGGAGAACTCCAAGGCCTTTGCAGGGCCATTTACTCCATAGAGGGGCACTGCTCTTATTTATTTGAGACGAGCTCCAAAGCCTGGGAGACATTTAGGATCCCAGGAAACAGAATCTAACAAATTAAAATATTAAATAACAGAATAAACAGAAAGTAAGAATGCACCTTATATCTTTCTTTCTAATCTTGCAAAGTGAAACATGACTAAATTCTGCTGAATAAAGATTTGCTATATTTACTATTAGGTCCATCTGACTTGTGGAGATAATGTGAAATCGAGAGACACAGTGTGCAGACTCCACAAACATCATGGATGTAAATAACATGGTTAGCATGGGCCACACTGATGGAGAAAGAGGGTTCAAGGGATCAGGGAATGAAAAGAACTCCCAAACAGTACAACATTCACAGAGGAGGAGGGTATTGCCATGTTCCGATTTTGCTGGACAGCAATCAGACCTTTTTCTGCTTTTCTTATCTCATGCCTTCTTAAAATATAAGTTTGTGTCCCCTTGGAAACAGCTATGTGCTACAGCTGGCAGCTATTTCAGGGTGAATCCTAAACTACAGAACCTCTGAGTGATTTGGGTTGAAAGAGATCTTAAAGCTCATCCAGTGCCACCCCCTGCCATAGGGGACACCTTCCACTAGCCCAGGTTGCTTTGAGCCCACTCCAGCCTTGGACACTCGCAGGGATCCAGGGGCAGCCACAGCTGCTCTGGGCACCCTGTGCCAGGGCCTAACCCCCTGCTTTTAAACAAAGAATTTCTTCCTAATATCCAATCTGAACCTGACTTCTGTCTGTTTAAAGCTGTCTTGTTGATATCTGCTCATGTGAAAAGTCATTCACCTGAGCTGCTCTCTGGCATCACAAGTGGTTTTAATGCAGCCAGGGTAAGAAAATTATTTCTATCCCATCTCCCTGTTAAACAGCAAGCATAAAAGGCCACTCTTTTAATTCTACAATCCTAAACTTGATCCTAATAAATTATATACTTCAAGATATCTTCATGACAAAACATTAATTTTAGAGTACCCTTTTATCTGCCACTGCATGTGCTATAAAGCCATATCAAATTCTGCCTCACAGAGGATAACATTATTATTTAGAATATTGTTATATTAAGTAGAAAAACAAGAAGTCACCATACACTCGTAGGTTTATAAGCAAAATCAGAAACAACTTAGAACAATTAAGGGAGGCTTTGCATTAACGAACAGGATTTCCTGCCAAAATGGAGTTAGAAAGACAATGACACTAGAAACAATATGGAAGAAAGGAATTTGATGTGGCAAGACAAAAGTAAATATTTACAAAATAAGCCAAGAGTTTAATTTCCAGAGACCAGGAAATGTATTTTTCAACTGAAGGCATAAATTGTTCGGCATCTCATGGCCACTTTCCAGCCAGTGTTGGGAAATGGATGCTTCCATTGCTAGAGAAGTAAAAGGAACAGAAAGCAGTAAATTCCTTCCCCTGTATCTTGGTACAGATTGTTTTATTCCCCTTTTGTCTGGCATGCCAAATAACATCCTTGTAACTCCACTTAACGGGGCAGAGGCAGGCTGGAACCTAACTCTAGCTTGTATTGAAGTAGAAACTCAATAAACAGACTGTGATATACCATGGACTGAATTCCTGCATGCAAATCCTACAAAACATGATGATTTTGACTTGACAGGTCAGTGCTTTGCTGAGCACCATCTCTCTCCTGTACTTTTCAAGAGAATGGCAAGCAGGAAACTAAATTCTGAAAAGCTGAAAGCTAAGGAGGGAAAATCAGTGCAGTCCACTATAAACAGAATATATATTTGCAAAGCTCAGATTAAACACAAGGCTTATTCTGAGCTAAAAATCCTCAAACCTGTTTTAGGTGTCTCAAGGTATGCATGCAATTCCTTTCAATGATCCCTGTGTTTATCTTGTTACTATTTTATAAGAGTATGAAATGGGCAGAGACCACAATATTTCAATTTTATCTACTTGCACTTAATTCAATAAAGGTAAGCGTCTAATAGCTGCTGAGAGATGACATTTGCCTTGAATGAGGGCAAAACTCTGTGGGTGAGAATCAGAGGAAATTGCTGGAGAAAGCATCCTGAGCATCACCCAAAACCAAATTACAACATGAAAATTAGAAAGGTACTGCTGTTGTGCAACCTAAGGTCCAAATCCCCATCCTTTTTGAGCAGCTCGGATTTGGCACAGATCTACTCAAATACACTGGCTGTGCAAGCACATTTGTATGTATTTGTATGTATTTGGGTGCTTGCTACACTTGGAAAAAGAATTGCTGTGCCCTCTAAACTCATTCTGACAGTAAAGAATCTGGGTCCACTTTAGGAGACAACAGACTCATTCTGCTTTCAGAAGGTCACAGGGTATGGGTGTTGCTAACAGCCCTCTTTGTTCTAAGATTTAAG
Organism: Calcarius lapponicus; assembly: GCA_039654755.1. Lineage (NCBI taxonomy): Eukaryota > Metazoa > Chordata > Aves > Passeriformes > Fringillidae > Calcarius > Calcarius lapponicus. Next base: position 6,452,459 of record CM077481.1, read on the forward strand.
CAGAACATGAGTCTGGAGCCCTGGTTCAGTACCTGGAGTCCTCACAGCGCTCACCTCTGGCACCACCCTGTCCTTACACAGCCCCGTGGGCTCAGTGAGGGTTTGGCTTTTTAATGCCCTGGCACAGTTACAATGAATTAATTGCAATCTCCTGTGAAACTTGGAAATAATATCACAGAGTCGTAGAATGTTTGGGTTGGAAGGGATATTAAAGTCCATCCCACCCCCAGCCCCCTGCCATGGGCAGGGACATCTCCCAGTTGCCCAGAGTGCTCCAAGCCCCATCCAGCCTGGCCTGGGACACTTCCAGAGATCTATTCACAGCTGCTCTGCCCACCCTCCCAGCCAGCAATTCCTAATTCCCAATAGCCCAGAATCTGTCCCTGCCCTCTGGCCCTGGGAAGCCATTGCCTGGCTGCTGTCCCTGCCTGCCTTGTCCCCAGTGGCTGTGCAGCTCTCCTGGAGCCCCTGGCAGGGGCTCTGAGGTGTCCCTGGAGCCTTCTCTGGTGCAGGCTTTGACCTAACTTCATAAAACTTGAATTTCGGTGTCGAAGCAGAACAAGAAACAAGCCCCTAGGAGGACCCATCATCATATGCTGCAGACAGAGAATGCTATTTTTGTCTTATACCTTTGTCTCCTTTCTCCCTCATTTCTCTCAGTCCCTGGCCTAAAGGTCTCTCTGACCTGTTTCCTCCACAGGAATGAGTTTACTGCTTTCCTCATGGACTGACCTTGTCTTTGGCCAGGTGTCCTTCCTGATCACATCTTTCTCCCTCCACAGTGATTCTGCTAGTGGGCATGGAAAGCCTCTAGCTGTCTCTCCTTCAACACTACAGTCTGTTTGGTTATCCTACTGACATGAAACCTCTACAATTTTAACAAACTGGAAACATTTTTTTTAAGAACTAAAGAAAATCAGTTGGACCAGTCAACTTCACAATAAAGTAATTGCTAAGGACACTACAGAAATCACCAAAAATTCAAACCTGACATAGGTGTCACAGCTAAGATGCTCTCCCAAACATAATTTTGAATGCAAGGACTCTCTTTTGCATAACAATATGGTGATTTGTAAACTACCAGTGCCCTATAAATGAAAAAAATTGCAAGATAATACATTTATATCTGTGGATAAATTCCATAACTGTTTAGAGTGGGTAGCAATCTTTTTTCCCCAAATCTTTACTTATAAATAATTTGTATTTTCACTGTGAACACTTGTGAACCACTGAGAACTTTTATGAGTACCACGGGCTTAAAAAGAACAGTTAGTAAGGAAGTGAACATTTTTTGTATTCTGGATAAAGTTTGATGGCATGTGTTCAGTGTGCCTGAGGCCACACAAAGAATAAAGACAATGTAAAAAAAACCCAAACCAGTGAATAACTCTACATTCAAAACAAAGCACAATGAACAATCACTTAATTAAAGACTGTGTTTCACTTTTGAAACCAAGATACTGAATTAAAACTTTACATAAAATGTTGATCTATTCTTTCCTGAACTTTGAGTCAAATTCCAATATTGATGAAGGCAATTTTGATTGTAAAATATGTATCAAGCATAATATATTGTGTGTATGACCACCTCCTTCAATGGAGTACCTCCATCCATATCAAGTTCGTGATTTGGGCTCAAATATCTCATTTTACTGAATTTCCCATCATAAAAAATTACATACTTTGAGCTGCACTACTATAAAGCTGAAGTTGGAGCTGAATTTTAATCATTTCCCCTACACCTTCACCAGGAATTTCACATAGGATGTTCAATCTTGGTACACAAACTGCAATTTCCAAGACAGGTGTATTCAAACCAGTACATACAGAATTTCAATTTCCAAATTTTGCACATGCATTCCTTTCTGAATAAATCATGCCAGGCACGAAATAACTTTGAAGGAATAAAGAAGAGGATTTTAGGTATGATACTTGACAATGAACTCAAAATTGAGACTACAATATCTGGTATCACATTATCCAGACAGGCTCAAGCAGTGGCCCATGGAAACATCTGAGGTTTAATAAGGCCAAGTGCTGGAGCTGCAGCTGGGTCAGGGCAACCCCAGGATCAACCCAGGCTGGGGGTGAGCAGAGGGAGCAGCCCTGGGAGAAGGAGCTGGGGGTGCTGTGGGTGAGAGCTGGACCTGCCCCAGCCTGAACCTCCTGCCCTGGGCTGAGCCCCCAGCGTGGGCAGCAGGGCAGGGGGATCCTGCCCCTGTGCCCCTGGGCTCAGGTGAGAGCCACCTGCAGAGCTGCCCCAGCCCTGGCTCCAACAGCACAAGGAGCTGGAGCTGCTGCAGCCAGTGCAGAGGAGGCCCCGGAGATGCTGCCAGGGCTGGAGCCCCTCTGCTCTGGAGCCAGCCTGGCACAGCTGGGGCTGTTCAGCTGCACCAGAGAAGGCTCCAGGGACACCTCAGAGCCCCTGCCAGGGCCTCCAGGGGCTCCAGGAGAGCTGCACAGCCACTGGGGACAAGGCAGGCAGGGACAGCAGCCAGGCAATGGCTTCCCAGGGCCAGAGGGCAGGGACAGATTCTGGGCTATTGGGAATTAGGAATTGCTGGCTGGGAGGGTGGGCAGGCCCTGGCCCAGGGTGCCCAGAGCAGCTGTGGCTGTCCCTGGATCCCTGGCAGTGTCCCAGGCCAGGCTGGATGGGGCTTGGAGCAGCCTGGGACAGTGGGAGGTGTCCCTGCCCATGGCAGAGGATGACATGATATGAGCTTTAAAGTCCCTTCCAACCCAAACCACGGTGGGATCCTACGACCAAGTGCATGCACCTACATAAAACACCCACACCTTCCTCCCATGGTATTTGTTGGAAATACTTCTCTCTGCAAACAGAGAGTGCAGATCAATATACTTTCCAAGAGATGAAATGCTTAAACATTTTCAGAAGCACATGAAGACATACTAGTATTTGAAAAAAGGAAAAATGCAATAAAAACACAGGATAATGTCAAATAACATAACATCAAATAACATAAGGTATCAAGTGTTTTTCAATACAAGACCAAGATTAAGTTTATTATCTGTTACAAAACACATGCTGTAACAACACAGTACTTGAAAAATATGTATCTCAAATAAAAGTTGTTTACATCCTTCACTGTAATGTCAACATCATCCCCTTTGAAGCATTTCTGTGAATTTCTGTTCTTAGAAACTAACCTGCAAAAGGTAGCCTGTCATAAATAAACCACTTTTCAAAGGTAAATTGAGGTTAAAATAGATAGGAAATTAAAGATGGGTATTTTCATCCTGAAAAACACTGCATCACCGAAAGAAAACATTTATCAAGAATATTAAATTTTTTTGTAAGGGATGTTAATATCCAGTCAGAACCCAACTGCAGTGAATGCTGAACAAAACAAGGGATAATGGAGCATTTCATAAGAGTGCAATTCACTATGGAAAAAGCTACAGTTAATGACCTACACGGAGGTTAACTTGGCTTTAGGAAGTCCCAGCCTGCCCTTGCCCAGTTCAGTGTAAATGCTGTGCCAACATCCTGGGAAATCAGCCCACAGCATTTTTTTAACTCCTGTTATTTAACGTTTCTCTTTATTTTCTTTATTTCTCTCTTCTTGGTAGGTCCAGCCTCTCAACAACACCCATGTCCTTTCCTATGTATGTCTGAGAGATAATGCCAGGGCCTTTCACTTGATTCCTTTTCCAAGTATCTTTATTACGAACAGTAAAGTTGACCTGCCTAACATCACATCCCAAATTCACAGTGCTTAGTGATTTTCTCTCCCTTGTTCTATAGCTCATAAGAAAAAAAAAATTAAACAAAACAAAAAACAAACAAACAAAACCCACACAAACAAACAAAAAAGGTAGGGGAAAACAACCTGTGAAGCATCGCTGGAGGGATTTAAAAGCTTTGTGAACGTGAAACTTTGGTGACCTTGGCAGCGCTGGGGGAATGGGCGGACTTGATGCTTTTAGAGGGATTTTTCAGCCTAAATGATTCCATTAAATGTAGAGCAAGGACCTAGAAAGGTTAAAACACATCTCCAGGGAAAAGCATACAGGCATCAAGAATATACCATGGTTTCCAGCATGTACAAAAGCATTTAGAAATACACTACAGCTTGAAATGCTCTGAACTACTCATCATTGCAGGAAGATGACAATCTTGGAACGGATAATCTGGAAGCCTTTAAGGAAGGAAAAATGTTTGGAGAAATGAATTCTCCCAGCTTTTGTCTCCATCACCACCACTGTTCTCCCAAACAAACATGTGTGATCAAAATCACCGTAGCTCACAGCAGGAAAAGGTTTGTCAGCATCCTGAAGGATCCCCAGCTTGGACCGTCTCCTCATCTTTTATTAAAATATTTTCCATATCTAGCAAAAGTCACATCTTACCCAAGTTTCACAATCAAACCTTGACAGAGTTGAAATGCAATCCTGTTTCTCCACTCTAGTCTGCCTGTCAATGTTTTCGACTTTATTCTTCAGTGAAAAAGGTGTTACAGACAATACCAATGAGATCTAGAAATGTTACACGGGCATGAATAGCCCCTAATAAGAAAAAGCAGATTTTATTTAAATAAAGCTTTAAAGCTATTGTTCATTACTTTTCAGTAGGAAATACGTCATTATTTCCCACAAACACTGTCATCTGAAATTACCTTACCCACTGCTGAACCTGTTATTTTGAAGAGAGATTATTTTATTGCCTTCAGACATCCTCAAGTCTCAGAATTGGTGGGACAACTAACACAGATTTGATTTAATTATTTATTTCAGCGCTCTTGCAGTTGTGCAACGTTTTTTTCCATCTTAAAAACTAACATGATAGCTTTTAAGTTCCAGTCCTTTGAGCTGCACAGTAATTAAATTTACATTGTCTTCAATTTATTTGGAAATTAACCTCCTTCCCACAGAGAAAGAGGTTGAGCTTTACCTCCCACTCAGTTTTATAAATCTTATTCTGCTGTGTAATTCTTCCTGCCTCTATCAATCTAAAAATCCTCCTAAATTCCAAAACACTGCCCTCCCTGAAACACACTTTTTAAAAAGGCACATTTCTGTGATGTTCCAGGTCATTCTCTGTTTTTCCCAAAGTTAAGACAACATTTCCAGGAACTGACTTCATGATGATAAAGCAAACACTAACAAATTTCATATTCTATATTGTACAAAAACCAAGTACAACCACCATGGGTTGGGATGTTAATTCCGCTCCCGCTTGGGAAACAAATGCTACACCATAGGATCAAACATAAGCTGCATTTCAATAGGATATCAGAAGAGACACAGTAAGAGTCCTTCTAGGCATGTACAAACATTGTTCTGAATTTCAATTTATCCAGGTGACAGAACCACTGAATCATTTAGGTTGGAAGAAACCTCAGAGATCACAGAGCCCAAGCTGTGCTCGACCTTGTCACCCAGCCCAGAGCACTGACTGCCATGTCCAGGCCTTCCTTGGACACCTCCAGGGATGGGGACTACATGGGCAGCCCCTTCTAATTCCTGACCCCCATTTCCCATGTGGAAATTCCTGCTGATGTTCACCCTGAGCCTGCCCTGTCCCAGCCTGAGGCCGTTCCCTCTGCTCCTGTCCCTGTTCCCTGGAGCACAGCCCGACCCCCCCCGGCTGTCCCCTCCTGTCAGGAGCTGTGCAGAGCCACAAGGGCCCCCTGAGCCTCCTTTGCTCCAGGCTCAGCCCCTTCCCAGCTCCCTCAGCCTCTCCTGGGGCTCCAGCCCCTTCCCAGCTCCGTTCCCTGCCCTGGACACGCTCCAGCCCCTCAGGGTCTCTCTTGTCCTGAGGGCCCAGAGCTGTCCCCAGCACTGCAGGTGCCTCAGCAGTGCCAGCATAGATCACAGATGAGTTTTCCCAACCCTGGTGGTGTAATCTGAAATCTTAATTCAAGGCCAAAACTATCCCGGATACTGAAGCAATTTGTAAATGTGAACAATTAGACAGTATAAAGACTCTCAAAGATAAAATCAAGATAATCATGGTATTTTACAATTAAGCCAAGTTGTAACAGAGTGATGAAGTAGAGACTAGATAAATGGACAGGGAGGTGGACAGAAACCTGGCTAAACTAAAAGGGTCAGAGAGCTACAGTCAGCAGCAGCACAAAGTCCAGCTGGAGCCCAGCCAGAAGTGGTGCACTCCATGTGGTGATTCCAGAGGAGGCCCCGGAGATGCTGCCAGGGCTGGAGCCCCTCTGCTCTGGAGCCAGCCTGGCACAGCTGGGGCTGTTCAGCTGCACCAGAGAAGGCTCCAGGGACACCTCAGAGCCCCTGCCAGGGCCTCCAGGGGCTCCAGGAGAGCTGCACAGCCACTGGGGACAAGGCAGGCAGGGACAGCACCCAGGCAATGGCTTCTACTGCCAGAGGGCAGGGACAGATTCTGGGCTATTGGGAATTAGGAATTGCTGGCTGGCAGGGTGGGCAGAGCAGCTGTGGATGGATCCCTGGCAGTGTCCAAGGCCAGGCTGGATGGGGCTTGGAGCAAGCTGGGATAGTGGAAGGTGTCCCTGCCCATGGCAGAGGGTGGAACAAGACAGCCTTTAAAGATCACTTCCAACCACTCTGGGATGCTGAGACCAGTGTTTTCCAACATCTCCACTGATGCCCCAGCTGGTGGGGCAGGCTGCAGCCTTGGCAAGTTTGCAGGTGATACAGAACTGGGAGGAGAAGCTGAAGCACATGATGGTTGGGTTGCTAGAGGGACAAGGACAGGCTAGATAAACACTCCAAGAGAAATCTTGCGAAGCTATTGAGGGATGTACCAGATCCTGGGGGTTGAGGGTCAACCACATAAAAAGCTGCTTTGCAGCAAAGGCCCCATGTTCCTGGGGAACACAGAATTGAAGGTACACCAGCAACTGGTACTCTCATAGCAAAGAAAGCCCTGGGCACCTTGGGCTGCATGAGGCACAGCACCACCAGCCCAATGAAGAGGTGATCCCCCCGCTCTGCACAGCACTGGGGAGCCTCACCTGGAGCACTGGGCTCCCAGCAGCAGGCACATGCACACACCTCAGCAAGTCCAGCAAAGCACCACAAAGATGAGGAAGGGACTGGAGTGTCTCACATGCAAAGAGAAGCTGAGAAGCCTCTGATTAGCCTGGGAAGAAAAGGCTCACAGAGGTCTCAGAACATACAAATATCTGATAGGTGACAAGGTGGTGCTAGATCACAGGTAGGACTTGAAGACCTAAAGGTCTTTTCCAATCTAGATGATTCTGTGATTCTGATGGGAAAGTCTAGAGATGATTAAGCCAGACACACTGATGCCCAGAGAAAGGACAAAAGGAAATGGGCCCAAATTGCAATACAGGAAATTGCATTTAACTGTAAGAGAAAAACCACAAGTTACACAGAGAGCTTGTGGAGTCACCATCTTTGAAGATATTAAACATCAACTGGATGTAGCCTTGGGCATACAGCTCTTGGTGACCCTGCCCTTGGACATGAAAATCTCCAAAGATGCTTCCTAACCAGGCACTTTAATGATTCCCTGAAATCACAGAGCACAAACATTGAGCACAACTCAATAAACAACAAAATGCAAGGAAAACTGTCTGCTGGGAATGAATGTCAAGTCAATGCAGAAACCTGTAAAGCCACAACTGCACTACAAAGCACTCTGGGAAATACAGAAAACATACTTCAGGGTAAAATCCTGCAGTAGCAAGAGGATGGCTTGTTGATTAATTACAAGGATGCAACATTGGAAAGATCTGATTTTATTTATTAAGTTGGAAGCTTTTCATAAACACTAATTTTAAATTTTTGCCAAGTGAACGTCACACTAAAAGCAAAGACTTGCATTTTTTTAAACTCTGGTGAAAAGGAAAATATCCATGTTGAATTCCCTTAAAAGTCTTCTGCAAAACTGAGAAGCAATCATTGAACTTTGACCAACTGGAAGTCAAAAACTCTATCTCACTATGGCTAACAGGTCTGTTAGAGGTACTTTAACATATCTTACCAAATCTATAAAACTAGATTTTCCTCATTTATAAAATATTCTGGTAACTACAGAATACAGGCAAAATGTAATACTGCACATCATGCACCTAGAAGTATTTAAAGTAACTAAGTGCACAAGGCAGGAACATTAAATGGGAACTTTGAAATCTTTCATTAGCTACATGTATTGAACCAGTTTTCAGCTAGGCTGACGCCCCAGAAAACTTTTCCAGCAGAAGAAAAGCCAAACACTAATCACTGTCCTGGAGGTTACACTGGGGCTGGAGGATTAGTCATCTTTGGAAACCAGTTGTGGTTGTTCTTATTTTCCTCTCCCACTGCTTTTTCTGATCTGTGGCTGCTGCAGTGGGAGCATTCTCATCAATGTTTTCTCATAAATTCAGCTTACAAACACGAAAGAACAAAACCACTTAAGAATAGCTCACAGCTCTCACCCCCTACATCCTGCTGCAGAGTGAGGATCCAAAAACTCCTTACACAACTTAAATCAATCCTTTGGAGGATTGGAATAAAGAGCTGACTAAATCTTCCCCCAAGCCTCTCTCTGCATTTCTTGGTCAAATAGGCTGTGGTGAGGAAGGGCGATACCAAAATGTGAGAAGACATAACAGTTGCTGTTTTCAGATGTTCTCAACAGAAGCCAGAAATTAAAAGAAGGAGTCGTTCTTACAGTGTTATTAATTCTGCAGATCTGGAATGGTTTGGGTCACTGATTCCCGTTTCCAATTTTTCAGGTGTTACACCTTCAATAAGCAGGTCAGCAGTGTTCCCTATTCCTTTCCTCCCCATCCTGTTCCAGCCACATGGGGAGCCAGGCCATGTCTGCAGGACCCAGCAGCCCAGGGGCTCTGCCTCTGTTGTAATGGGCTTATGACCCCTCACTGGTGGCACCTGCCCCTTTGATGGAGCATCACTGATTTAGATTCAACGCTGGGCAGCTGGGAAACTACCCAAAACTACATCAGAAGGAGAACCATGAGGATGATGCCTCTAATCACTTATACTGTTAATCAAATATTTAAAAAAATATTTTTTTAAATCAAAATAAGCCAAACTTCCAGACTCATGCAATCTACAGCTGCAGTTAATTAGAAGACTATAAACCCTCAGGTATTTTCACTAAGCAGTTCTCCCCTATGGCTCCTGTGCAGAACATCTCTGCAGCACATATCACAACATCTGGTTTGAGACAATTTGGGCTTACTGGAAAACACCCTGGGTTTCACTATATAAGGGTTATCTCCTGGACTCATCCCTTTTAAACTAACATACCAGTCCTACATCAGCAGACCACTCAGATATCCTTCTTATGCACAACATCCCACTAACCAAATTACATTTCAAGTGAAAGCCCCCTATGAAGCTATGAGTATGTTGTGAGGTTCTCTCATTTTTAACTGCACTGCTGATTCTTGAGGTTATTGACTAAAAATAACTGCTGAACTAAAATTTTATATATTTTATGAAGTGGGACACTTTGCATCCAACCTTAAAAGCATAAAACTTTAAACCTCTTGTCCTCTACATTAACAAGATTAATTTCTTGCTGCTTCTGCTCTTCAGAGTCCTTGATCAAAATTTAAAATTTCCCTCATCACCACTGTTCATATGCACAATTTGAATCCCTTAAACTCATCCATCTCTGTCTCCAGGAGATACCTGCAAAGATGTTTGCTGCACTGTTCCTTTTATGAATCATTTGTTATTCGAGGTTTGCAAAGTTCTTTGCATATTTTAGTACTGAGGGTACTGCCCAGGTCTGGGTAGACACCCAGATCTCTCTCAGGAAACCCACAAATGTGGTTTAAACATTTAGTTCTCAACTGATATCAAGATGTAGATACTCGTACTTAAAAGGGGGGAAAATATATACATTCTGATGCTACAGGCATTCTGACTGGAACATCTTAATCAAAATTATCAATTGTGACAACTCTAGCTGCTGTCAATACTTTCTTTAATTTGAGAAATTGGAAGAGGTTTTGAATCAGTAACATATGTTTGTTATTTTCTAAGTGAATAATTTTCTATATTTAGACATTAATTAAACATTTTACTAAGCTGCTTTCACTAGTCAAAGTTCATGCAATGCTGTTTGGGACATCAGAACAGACACAAGTGCATCACCTAGATGCAGAAAGCCAAGAAAACCTGCAGGGCACTCCCTGCTGCCAGTGGCACTGACTTCAGGAAGCTGCTGGAGAGGTGCATCCAGGGAAGTTAGCAAAGACAGAAGGGCTGGATCTCAGCAAGGTTTTTTAGTCTAAGGATAAAACTGGCTGAGATGAGCATAAATTCTTTCTCCTTTCCGCTATAAGCTGTTTCAGTATATTCAGACTGACACACATTTTGTTAGCATTCTCCTGAACTCTTCGGACAAGCTATGGCATTTTTCTCCTTTTACTCCCAAAACAATAGCTTATTTACATACTTACCAAAGAATAAGACACACTCCCAATGCTGATTAAATGCCAGACGTTACGTAGGAACGCAAAACCCCCGGACTCTGAACATACTGCTACAATGGAAATGTGTGAAAATAATTTTGTTCCAGTTTCATCTCATGGGAATGCGGGCTCATAAGCATCCAATTAAAAATAATTCTGACTGATTGAGGTGTGTTTTAGCTTCACATGAGAATGCATCTTGAAAATGCCTGTGATAGATTTTTACCAGGGTGGGAGGAATGAAGATTATTATAGAGAAAGGACCTCACTCTTGCAATTTTTCCCATTCAATTTCATTCTTTGTACATGAGAGTGTAGAGTTTTGGCAACCTGTGCTGTTTTGGCAACCTGTGCTGATTTGGGTCAAATCACCTGGGGAACCTGAGAAGATATAATTTTTAGTGGAAAGATTCCAAATCAAAATGCATTGTTTTAAAGCAATCTGTAAGGCAAACAAATGAACAAAACCCTGCGTGGCAATCTGCCTGTAACTTCCATTTTTTATGCCAAAAGAAGCCACTTTGATCCACTCATCTGCACAAGCCATAGGAATTCCCTCAGCTACTTCCTCCGTCAAGTCCAATAGCTTTGGCTGGACTTGGACATATCTTTTAGGAGAACATCCAATCTCATTTAAAAATTCCAATCTAGGGAAATCCAGAGCCCTTGTTATTCCAGTGACTCATATACCATGTAAAAAAAGATAGACCAGTCTCAGCTGGGTTTGCTTTCCAGCTACTGGAGTGCATTGTACTTTTGCACAGGATCACAGAATACTCTGAGCTGAAGGGACCCCCAAGGATCACCCAGCCCAGCTCCTGCCCTGCACAGACCCCCAGCAATCCCACCCTGGGCATCCCTGGCAGTGCTGTCCAAAGGCTCCTGGAGCTCTGGCAGCCTCGGGGCTGTGCCCATCCCTGGGGAGCCTGGGCAGTGCCAGCACCCTCTGGGGGAGAACCTTTCCCTGATATCCAATTTCAACCTCCCCTGACAAATCTTATTAAAGAGACCTCTTATTGAAGGATTTATTTACCCTTAATCTTCCAAATAATTTAAGGAGCAAACTCATAAAAATGCCATAGAGTACTTCTGATTTGTTTCAAAGTCAACCTGTTCCTTTTATCTTGTAGCATGATCTATGTGCATGGAATTCCACCAGCTTTATGAAAATACATCTTGCTTTCATCAAGCTTAGACAATTACATTTTTATGTCAGCAATCTCTCCCTTTCACTGATTGCTCCTTCTCCAAAAACTATTTTTGATACTTAATTTTAAATAGGGCAGGACTTAACAAATCAATGCAGAGGGTTTCCACTAGACATGCACCCAGCTGATAAACATCCAGTTAAACTGCATTTGAGACCTGCAAGCCAGGCAGTTCTTCATCCAATGAATACCCACACCATTGATTTTATATCTCACTGGCTTCTTGATCACTATGCTTTGCAGTACAAAGATAAATAATCTGTAATAGGATTATTTATAAACAATTCTGCTCTGCCAAGTCACTCGATGTTGAGTGTAAAGTGATCCTTCCATAATAAACAACTCCAAGCCTCCAACAAAATTATGAGCAGCTGACTAAAAATCACAAAGCAATAAAATATTAAATTATATTCATTCAACAGACTTCTGACCTTTTTTTTTTTTTAATTCTATTTTTTTCCTCCAAAGAAAAATTATCAAATGAGCTGGATTTTGGGGAAATGATCCACACCAACACAGCAGCCAAAAAAAAAAGGCCTCATCTCCTGAGCTGTGCCCCCAGCTCAGAAACTGAGCCCCACAAACCATCTTGCATGGAAGCTCAGAGAACAGAGTTTCCATAGAAATTTACAGGCCACTCTAGAGAAATATCAGCATATGGGTACTAACAAACCAGCCTGAATCCTTGAAGAAATATTAATGCAGTTTGATTGTCTTTTTTTCTTTTGTCTTTTTTTCACTTGTTCTTGTTTCTATTTACTTCTTAAGTGACTTAATTAAATTCTGTTCAGCTGTTCCCTGGTCTGCCTAAGACTGAAGTTTAAAATACACCATAACCACTGAACTCAATGACTACTGGTTGACAATTATAGCAACTCACAGCATTGGGCAGGCATTGAAAACAAAAAGTAAAACTGTGCATATTAAGCCCAGCAGGAAAAAGACCACCTTGAGAGTTCAGGTTTAACATCGGTAATGGAAGCACTTACAATTTATCACTGGCACAGCATTAAGACAAAAAAAATTGTTCATTGTCACAAAAATGTACCATTTCCAACTCTGACTCTAAAAGCTGGAGATACTATGCCATGTTACAATAACAAGAAAAATTTCCCAGCCCACCCATAATGATACTTTCTGATAATGTAATGACACTGTAGTCCCTGAATGGTACCAATCCAGCCCCCATCAGCCTCTCAGCTTGGCAGGATGCTGAGCAGAGACCACTGAATGGTGTTCGGGGGAACAGAAAGGAAAAAGAGAAGGAAAAAGATCATTGGTAAAATGCCAGCTTTGGAAGCAAAGTGCAGAATCTTATTTAAATATCCTGCAGAAAAATAATGTCTTTATTCAGTATTGCAAAAAAAAAAAAAAAACCAAAACCAAACCATAAGCTTGTTTATTTCTCAAGAGTGCTTAAATCTACCAATTTTTTACATGTATTGGAGAAATTAATTTTTCTTTGGGGTAAAATATGTTAAACTATGCTATCTAACATTCCAAAAATAGCCTGCTTTAGTGATAAATGAAGTGAAGCTAGTTCTTGCCTGTGACAGATCCAGATTCTGCCATCTTCATTACTCTACTTTTAATTCTTTGACAAATGTGGGGCCATTTATGAAAGCTCTGACAGGTTAAGCTCACAGTGAAGTAAGGATCTATGTCTGTCCTACCCCTGGAAGTGTTCCAGGCCAGGTTGGACAGGGCTTGGAGCAGCCTGGGATAGTGGGTGGTGTCCCTGGTCCCTGGAAGGGGGTGGAATGGGATGAACCTTCCAACCCAAAGCATTTAATGACTCTAAACAAGGCAGATGCATTGGCTATTTTACTCACACTATTTAGGGTGAGTTTTTCACACTAACTGCCTAAAAACTCAATGGCAACAAATGCTCAGGATTATTGGAGAAAAAGAATTCACATCTGTCAAGCCTCATTTGAAAGAATATGAATTGTTGCACATCTCCACAGAGCAAATCCAATTGATCCAAGCAAAAGCCATTTAAGGTTCAAGAATAGATGTTTGCCTTATGTTTTTCCCCACCTTCTTTTCACAGACCAAAGTCAAAGAAAATATGTCAGAGTTGCAAATGCTTAAACTGTTTTTGAGGATACCTAGACACTTTCCTGCATTGGCAGGTCAGCAATCCATACCAGGACACAGGACTGAGATCCAGGCTCTGTGGCCCAGCAGAGCTTGCACTCCAAGGGAAAAGGAACTGGAAACTGGATAAAAAATTAAAGTTGGCTTTAAGCAGCATTTGAGCATCAGGTTGCAGCAACAGAACCATTTCTAGTAAATTAGCAGCATTTCTCAAAGCAAAGCTCCAAGGCCATGATCCCAATAAGGCAGCACATTCTTAAGGGAATGTAATTGCATAATTCCATTGACTCTGATGGCATGGGAGAAGGATGGCTGCAAAGCTCATTCTCCATACACTTCAGACAATGCCAAAACACTTCTGAAAAAGAGCATTATAATCTTATGAGATACATTTTGCTGTTTAAACAAACCTAGCATTAAGTAACAAAAGATAAGCAAAATGGGTAAACTTACTGTCAATTTGATACCATATTTCTTGGTCTTTTTTACTTAGGGAAAAACCCCTTAATTAAAATTAATTCATAATAAATTTTACCTCTGCAACTTTAAGATATATTTACCCAATTTACAAGGTTCAGCAAAACTGTATTTCCTGCTTTCACACACAGTGTCAAGCTTACTATGAAACTAAAACTCCCCATAATTTGTTCAGCATCCCAGAACTAATCATTGCTTGTTAGCTGCCTCTTTGCCAGTACATGCACTAAGCCAGTCTGCATTCAAAAGCAATTTTCCTGAGCTTGACTGCAACCCAGAGAGGTTTAAAACAAAACAGGAACACACACCAAGCATTAAAACATCACACGATGAATATGAAATGCAAAAGGAAACAGTAATAGTGGCAAACATATCTCACATCACAAAGCATAGCGGCTGCAGTAAAAAATACATAGCACAGTCACAACAGAATTATTAGATATTAGGAATTTTGCATTACAAACCCCAAGCTCAATATTTATGCTATGCTAACGCTGTGCATAATAAAATCGGTATTGTAGCCACTATGTTTCTAGAATTTGCAATAGACCAAAAGCAACACTGGCACTAAATCCCAATGAAAGCTGTCTGGAAATCTGGTGCTGTGGGCTTGCTCCCTGTGGGATAGCAAAATATGTGCTATCTTGCATTCCCTCTTCCCTGCTTTAACAAATGTTGGCCATCCAGTAAGTGTGGGGTGTGGTGTGCCTGCGCCACATTACCACCAGGTTCTCACACAGATCCATGGAACACTGAAAACCTGAGAAACATAGAATGGTTTCGGTTGGAAGGGACCTGAAGGATCTGTTACTACCCCTGCCATGGGCAGGGACACCTTCCACTATCTCAGGCTGCTGCAAGACCCATCCAGCCTGGCCTGGGACACTGCCAGGGATCCAGGGGCAGCCACAGCTCCTTGTGCTGCTGGAGCCAGGGCTGGGGCAGCTCTGCAGGTGGCTCTCACCTGAGCCCAGGGGCACAGGGGCAGGATCCCCCCTGCCCTGCTGCTCACGCCGCTTTTGAACATGTTTAATGCAAACATTAATATATTTGCACATAAAATTACCAAAATAGTAATGAAAAATGTAATTTTTTGATAAGTACAAAAATGGACAACACCATCTGTGGGTATCAAAGCATCATTAGAGACCTTCTGCTCTGGACTAAAATTTATATTTTTGGCCAAGAATACTGGATGGTGGGATGGTGATTTATGAATCACCATAACTAATTATCCTCTGCCTTTAGTAATTTGTAAATTCCGTCTCTTCTCTAAACAGGCTGATCACCCAATAAAACACTGTAGTATTTAATAGAGGATGGATGCATGGATTCAAACAAAAAGCTTTTGACACCTCAATTATTTTGTTGTATTCGATGATACTTACAGACTTAGACAGGCAAATTTCCTGACTGTACTTCTCTAAACATCCAATATCAAAACAACAATAGAGAATTAACCATAAAAAACAGCTACCTCTATATTTTTACAGCAGCAATTTCTATTTCAAATCCTCTGTTCTCCTCCTATCTCAGAAAAAAATAACCTGCAATGAAAATCTGAGATTTTACAATCTCCCAGATTGATGTACTCTAATATACCTCAACTGATGCATAAGCCCCATTTCAGAAAGTGATACCAGTAAAAAATATCTCCATCAGTTGTGGTAAGTGGGGAGTAACTAGATGAATGTTTTTGCTCTAAAAAACTTCACAAGCTTGTTACATGAAAACAGTGTTATCAGTGCCTATTTTCATCCACAGAACACCTGAAAGATGCAATATCCACGGAGAAGCACTCAGTCTCCCAAGGGTGATTTTGTCAGCTCAGTGTGTAGTGCTGTTGCTGTACAGAATTACAAAAATTTCATGGAAACAAGCTGGAAGAATTACACTACCTATTTTACATTTTCAGGATATCATTTCTACGTGTAAAACATTACATCTGAAAGAAGATTGTAGTGTAGACTGCACTTATTATTAGTATTCATTTTTAAATAAGCCTTTGAAATCTCAGGCTTTTGACTACTTTAATACCATGTCCCTGTTCCAAATTAATCTGGAGAATGCCCCTGGGACAGCTAGATTTTCATGTCCTGTTGAGATCTTCAGAGTAATTCTCCATCATTATGTACTACTATAATTTTTTTCTTTTGTACAAAAAGAGCTATTTCAGCTTGCATGCTGTATTTTCTTCCCTTGACATTCAAGCTGGTTTTACTTACGTTTACTGTGTGGTCCCTTGCTATTGTATGCTGGCTTAGCTGGGAAGCTGCATTTCCACCCTGGATGCCTTCCATGTTCTGATCAATTTTGTCATGCAATTTTTCCCTTGTTTTCCCAAAGCTTCTAGGGACTAGGTTACTATATTTAATTATCCACAGCATCAACAATGAAATAGTAAAACTTTAATTTTTACTTGGAGTAAACAGCTAAGAGAAATCCTTTGGGTATGGCAAGTAGGACTTACTTTAAAATTCACCCTTTTTACAGTTTCTGTAAAACATCTATAATTCCCTATCACAAAGAAGGATTTGGGGCTGATGGATTCTCATAATTCTTATTCTGTATAATTAAAAGTAATCAGACATACAAAAAAGAAGAGATCTTTAATTGTCCCAAGTAACAATCAACAGAAGAAGAAATGGACTCAACTTGTGTCAAGGGAGGTTTAGGTTGGATATTGGAAAAAATTTTTTAACCCCAAGGGTGGCCAGGCATTGGCACAGCTGCTCAGGGCAGAGGTGGATTCTCCATCTCTGGAGGGACTTAAAAGCTGTGTGGATGTGGCACTTGGGGACATTGGTCAGCAGTGGCCTTGGCAGTGCTGGGTAGTGTTTGGACTCGATCTTAGAGGGCTTTTCCAGCACAAACAATCGTGCGATTAACTTCCACGAAAACTTCCTGAACTTGAGGCAAAAACTCTATCATTTCTACTCTTGAAAAGCAAATTATACAGACAACATTACAAAAAAAACAATGGGTGTCAAGAACTATTAGACACTTGCATGTAACCTCTGCACCAATTCCAAACAAACTATGCAACTGCAATGGAAGTTTTGTGAATCACAGCTCAAGTTCTTATGTCAAGGCTTTGGAAATGGATTTAAATACTTTAACATAAAAAGTATTTAAAGCTTCCAAAGGCCAAAGAATTTGTATTCTAAATTTAAAAAGACAAACCAAATCATTTCTAACACACTTTTTAGACTATACATCAAGGATGTCATAAAGACATAAACTACCCCCTTAGAAACTAAAATTATTCATCAGTTAACTGAAAACATGCACAGATCAGTCACAGGGCATGCAGCATGCAGTAAATGGAGAGGAGAGGTTAATAACCTGGAAGCATAGGATCTGAGAATGTGAGAACAAGTTAAAGACAAGAGTTCCTCTCCATTGTCACTGAGGGTCGAGAAGCAATGCTGCAGCGTAGAGCAGTGGGAGTGGGGGAAATACAGTTTGTCCAAGACATACACATATCTCCGCAAGTGGCGGCAGGTATAACTGAAAGACAAGGGTAGAGGGAGACAAAACAGAAAAAAGAGGTGTTTTCCTTTAAGAAAGCTAAGTCATGGTTTAACATCCCTGACTTTTGTGCTAAGAGTCAATGGAAGATGCCAAGAAAGCAATGGAGCGGTTTGACAAAAAACAAACAGTTTCAAGAAACAGAGGGATCTGTTTGCCCCTGTGCCCACATGCTGGTTCTGTCACTGCTGCACAGGGAATTTGCCAAGTCTCACACATTAGACACAAGAATTTGGGCTTCTTTTGGGTGTATGTGTCATTTCTCTCCCTCCTCCCCCCTGCTCCTGGTATCATCTTAAGAGAAGTTTCATCTCTCTCAATAAATGCAGGAGGCTGGCCCCTGATTTACAAAGGTTACCTTTAAAAAAGACCTAAGAATGTTCACAAAATTTAATCGCCTTTCATGAAAACTGACAGTTGAATTTAAGGGGAAAAAATCATACTGAGTTATTGCTCTTGTAGTCTGGGATTTCAGCGGCAGAGCATTCCTGTATTTAATTCTAGTTGCCTCAAATGTGATGCTTAATCATAACAGAGTTACTTAATTAAGACCTGGCCAGCTTTTCCATGAAGAGCTAGAGTCACTTCTATGAAGTAACTACAGAGCAAGCAATAAAACATTTAAAATTGATATTAAGCAACCCTAAATGCACCTGAGTAAGAGATATATTGCCTATGCCTATGCACAGGATATCCTCCCACTCATAATGGAAAGGAAAATAAATTCATTAGTGTCGTTCACCTGCAACAAACTGCATCACTGGAAAACTCTGAGGCACATAGAAAATACAACCTGAACTACCTTTTATTATAGGGTTTGTGTAGAAAATACTTCACTGCATAATAGTGAACAGCCCAGGGTGTGCCAAGTATGATGATGTGATGTGATGATGTGTCTCAGTGATCTTACAGCTGGACTTGGTAATCCTGGCAATCTTTTCCAACCTTAATGATTCTGTGATTCTAAGTTGTCCAGAAAGAGCTTTAGCTGGCCCTATATACTGTGAGACAAAAAGGTCAGCTCATGATGGTCCTACCAGGCTCTGCTGTCCTCATCTGCAGCCAGGGGACATGGCTTTCTCCAGGACAGACATGCCCATGGAGTGCTAAACTGGGAAAGTTTCCCATGGAGATTTATGAAACCAAGTATCTTCTGCTAACTTTGGCAAGAACCAACAACACCTGAACTCTAGGCTCCATCCAAATCAAAAAATCCCATTGTTTCATGGCATCATAGGTGGAAAATTAGCCCAGAGGTTATACACCCAACTACCTGCATGTCATAGGCTAGTGTCTCTCTAAATCCCTATGTGACATAGTCACATATGCCTGAAACACTCTTTCCTGAGACATTTGTGTATCTTGGGGGAAAAAAAAGGACAAAAAAGAGTGTCACCAACAGTGCCACCAATCGGTGCAATCAGTGGGACTCTCAGCCCAAGAGTGCACCAAAACCAACTTCCCTCTCAACCTTCCACCTCCCTCTGCTTTGCTTTAAACAACACTCACTACTGGATTACATCAGTCCTATGTTTGTTCTGGAAGTTTAAGAACACAAGATCCCTTTTGGCACTTCATTTGCAGACATGATAATTGTTAAGAGATGAAGAAGCTCAAGGATGCCATTTCCTAAGCTTTCCTGCCTTTTCTGCTTTCCTGACCACACCACACTGTGAGCAAGGCAGGCTATTCCATTCAATCCATAGGCCAGGGATGAACAAGATAAAGGATTTACAGGGTCCCATACTAAAGAATACCCTCAACCCACAATCCTGCTCTTCCAGCTACCTGGAGAGGCCACATATTTTTCTCCAAAACCAAAATAAGGAGCATAATTTAGAATGATGATGCTTTGAAGATTTAAATGGTTCTAAGCCCACTGTTACCACTTACTATATTTAACCAGGCCTCTTACTAGAAAACTCCTTCCAGCTATTCAATCTTGTTAGATTTATCAAGAAATTGAACGGGTCTTCCATTGCAGAATCCCAGGATGGTTTTGGTTGGAATGGACTTTAAAGCTCATCTAGTCCCACTCCCTGTCATGGGCAGGGACACCTTCCACTATGCCAGGTTGCTTCAAGCCCCATCCAGCCTGGCCTGGACACTGCCAGGGATCCAGGGGCAGCCACAGCTGCTCTGGGCACCCTGGGCCAGGGCCTGCCCACCCTCCCAGCCAGCAATTCCTAATTCCCAATAGCCCAAAATCTGTCCCTGCCCTCTGGCCCTGGGAAGCCATTGCCTGGCTGCTGTCCCTGCCTGCCTTGTCCCCAGTGGCTGTGCAGCTCTCCTGGAGCCCCTGGAGGCCCTGGCAGGGGCTCTGAGGTGTCCCTGGAGCCTTCTCTGGTGCAGCTGAACAGCCCCAGCTGTGCCAGGCTGGCTCCACAGAGATAGTGATAGCAACTATCTTTGACTCCTGCCAACATTCTCCATAGATGGGAAGAACAGGACTTGATCCCGTAATCACCATCACCATATTCAGGCTTAACTGACCAACGGGGTCAGGTGAAAGCATGTGGTGGAGAAGGAGAAGTTTTGCCAAAACATCACCCAGAGGTTCTGGAGACACATCCAGGGTGACACAGCGTCAGCAGCACTGCCCTTCATAGGCCATTCCTATTTTCAAAGCTGGACTTGTCTACTGAGAAGTTTGACATTAAATTCACATCAAGAGCAGTGCAATCCCGTAACTCCGTGACTTTCATAGCCACTTTGACCAGCAGAACTTACATCAAATTGAAGACTAAGTATTTCTGTTATTAAATCCTCTGAAGTAAATCCGAATAATATCAAGGCTTAAGAGCAGAGCTCCTTTAAGACCATGGACATTAAGAGACATTGACATCAATTTTCCCTGACTGCTTGTGAGTTTCAAATAAGCTTACTTGATCCACCAGAAATGAGGTTTCCAGCTACATCTACTTTTACTGAATTTTTTTTTCTGCACATTTTATGGGGCACATTTCTTTTACTTTACAGCAAAAGACGATCGATCTTCAACTACAATACAGTACTGAAATATCTGAAAAACACTACTGCAAAAAATAAAGACAATCATACTTGATTTCAGGTGTGTGTGTATGCACATGTGTGTTATTCAGGTATCCTGTTTACCTGGAAAACAAAACTGTAGCTTACACTGTACTAAAAAGCCCACTTCAAAAGACTGTAATTGCCTCATATAGAAATCCACGTGATCAACATTTTGAATTCTGACACAACAACATGACAGTATTGATTTCTAAAAGCTTAGAGGTAGAGTGCCTTGTTACAAAACTCTGTCAGGAAAATCTGGGTGGACTTGAGTTATCTCAATCAAAAAAAGGTAACTATAAATATATAACAGTAAACTATCACTCTATTTATGGTAATGAAAATAATAAAACTCCTCTCTTGCCTTCTCAGTACACAAAATGCACAGTGACATTCAACAGAAGTTTAAACTATGAACAAAATCCATATGCTCTTTTTAACAGCCATGAAAGCCACAAAACCCAAAACTTTCAGATCCAAAGCAACAGAGGTCAGCATCATTATCGTGGAGAGTAAAGTGCCAGGATCCTTTCTGTCTGGTAGTTCCCCATCTCTCATACTGGATCAGTTGGGATACTCTGTGACTGCAGAATATCAGCTGGATGGAAACATAAACATGGAAACCCAACAACATCTCTAAGATAACAGAAGATGCTCAAAACTGACAGGCATCATGGCAAAGCACCAAATTCAGTCTTTATAAAGTCAGAAAGCAGCATTTAGAAGGCTTTAATCTCATAGGTATTTTTATAGGTTTCTTGTTTGTTTTTCATTTTCTCTACTACACATTGAGGATGGAGGATTGAAAGACAAAAATTGAACAAAACACCAAAATCACCATAAAAATGCTCACTTGCTAACCATCAATAATGTGAATTTTGGATTAAAAATATGCCTAAAGTAATTTGATAATGTAAGAGACAGCACAGAGAACCTGACATCTGTGATGAAGCCTGTAAACTAACTACCTGCTGCCTGAGAATTTTTTCCTCTCATGTTTCTGGCATCCCTCAGTGATTCCTTCTCTCATCATGGCACTGTCTAATCTTGCCCAGCAGCTGGTATGGAGAGAGCAGGGAGGAAGCTGCAGTATTGGCTGACAAAAAAAAAAAAAAAGAGAAAAGGAAAAAAAAAACCCACAAAAGGAAAAAAACCCCTCAAATAAGCCACATTAATCAGCCATATCAACCTCCTAGAAAAAGAAAAAAGAAGTTAGTTTGCTCAAAGGGATAACTAATACTGCTTTTAAGTCTCCCCAACTTCTGAGCTGTCCTTTCCTCTGCTACCTTGCAAGAGCAGCCTGTTCTCATCAAGAGGTGAATGCCTTCATCTGACTGTTATGAGAATACTCTCATTCATTTACCCCAATCTTCTGTAATCCTGGAGCTCTGGTCCTCTGCCTGAGAGCTTTTTAAATTTGTCTAAAACAGAAGTAGTTAAAATGAGGGCTGAGACCCTCTACTGTACTCACTGCCTGAAACCCAGGCACATGTAGGGGAAACACACAATTTCTACACACATACAAAAATTAACCCCAGCATATATACATTTATTTGCAATTAATTGCAGATTTGATGAATGTAAAGAAAAGTTTTATTTCCTTTTTCTTACTCCAGTCAGTAAAGGTATTCTGATGACAGGAGTTAAACAAGAGCATCAAAGACACACTTTAAAACACACGGGAGTTTGATGTGGAGAGCCAGAGGGAAGGTGGACATTGCCATGTGAACAGAATATTTTCAGTAGGAACCTACAACTTTCTAGTCCAACTGCCTGACCAGCTCAGGGATGACCAAGTTAAACCATGCTAAAGCATTAGCACAGGGTGTCCAGAACAGCTGTGGCTGCCCCTGGATCCCTGGAAGTGCCCAAGGCCCGGCTGGAGAGGCCTTTGGTGCCACCTGGGCTAGTGGAAGGTGTCCCTGCCCATGGCAGGGAGTTGGAATGATACAGGACTTAAGGTCCCTTCCAACCCAAACCATTCTGGGAATCCATGATGGACCACCTCTCTAGGAAGGCTGTTCCAGGGTTTCACCAACCTCTCCATAAAAAAAATGCTTCCTAATGTCCAGTCTGAACCTCCCCTGGGCAGTTTTGAACCATTCCCATCCATCCTATCACCAGATCCCAGGGAGAAAAGGTGACTCCCTTCCTCAGGAAGCTCTTGCACGGAGCAATGAGGTTGTGCCTCAGCCTCCTTCTCTCCAAACTAGGCCAGCCCAGACTCTTCAGCTGCTCCACACAGGACTGCAACAATGCTGAGCAAAGTGGGACAATCCCCTCCCTTGACCAACTGTTTTTGCTGTGTGTGATGCACGCCAGGATGCGGTTTACCCCTTGGGAATGCCATGGCACAAAGGATGCCACAGCTTCCTGCAGCTTTAGTTATCCCCCTGATCATGTGGAAGGCCTCCAACCAACTTGTGTGAAGCCAGCAGATAGTTAAAACCAACAAATAAGTAAGACTTTGCTGAAGATTCTTCCAAAGTTTCTCCGAAAATTTAAACATCCTAATTGGCCACTGAAATTATTTCGGTTTAGGTGATCATATCACTTCCAATATTTAACTTAAACTCCACATTAACTCAAGAAGTGAACATAAGGCTACAGCCACAGACCAAACACCTAGCAAAAATAAGAGTTTGAAAACAAGAACTGTGGAAATTCATTATACATTTACATTCATTTTTCATCCAAAATTTAATACTTGAACAAGACAACAGCACTAAGCAAAACATACAAAGCCACTTATTTGTTTAAACTAGAAAGCTGATATTTTCTCTAGTGAAAACAACTGTTATTTTAAAATAGGCAAAGGCAAAAACGTAAACAGCAATAGGCCAACATCTTTATGACACAGAAAGGAAGCAAGCTAGACAGGGTATAGAAAAGTGGTATAAAACCAGTGTTCACTAACCCCTCTACAAATACAACCTAGGCTGAAACAGCATATACAGGATTCAAAAGAAAAATTCCCAGTTTAAGTAATCGTAATTCATAATCTTCCTCTTGGCACATGCCAGATTTTATGAGAGCTATAAATCTTCAACGTTATTGAGAAAAAGAAAGGTCTTGAAGATATACATGCCATGTGTATTAGCTCAGAGAAACTAGATTAATCTGCAGCAATAAAAAAAGCCAATTCTACTAAGCCTGATTAAATATTTAGGTCATATTGTTTCTGCAGCAGAATTTTAAAAATGCACAGCAAATAACATCTTTCCCTGAACTTGAAGACTTAATCACTGCATTTTCAAAAGGCAGTTATGTTACAACACGACTCTACAGGAAAGCCAATATGAAAGTCTTTAAAAGAAAAATAAATGAAAGTATCAGCTAATTAAACTGGCACATGTTAATCAACACACTGGACTACCTCTGCACACGTGGGCAGAACGTCACGACATGCATTACTGTTCATGTTTGGTAATTTGAATTCTAGGAAGTCCTATTAGTCACTACTCTTCTGTTCCCAGAGACAAACCCAAGCGAAATACATTCTGTACTCAAACACCAAATATATGATAACAAGAGCTTATTAGATCATCCACTCCATGAGAATTTATTTCTATTCTGCCTGACATATAACAAATTAATGTTATTTCATAAGGCACAAAGAGCTGAAAGGCAAATAATCTCTCTGCCTATATCAAGGCCAGGTTGGACAGGGCTTGGAGCAATGTGGTCTAGTGGAAGCTGCCTCTGCCTATGGCAGGAGGGTTGGAATTAGATGATTTTTACAATCCCTTCCTACCATGGGCCAGTCTAGGATTTTGTGAATCTTGCAACAGTAAAATACATCATGCAAAAATAGAATTTTGGATTGAACTTTTAATTTGTGCGTAGTACACTGCCACTGATGACATGATGAACTACAGTATTGATGAATCACAGCAGAAATCTAATTATCTATTTGTATTTCAGTACCAAGAATGTTTTGAAAGACCAACATGCCCAGGTTCATGGAAAGATGTTCTGGGCTTCTTCGGGGTGAGTTTCTGTCACTGTGGTGACAGCACAGTTAAACTGCTTCAGAAATTCCTCATTTTTCATACAGTTTAAGTATTTTTTGAATTATTATTCTTACATTAGAGTCACAATTAAGATGAAAAAGACCTTAGGGGATCTCTAGCCCAACCTTCTGCTCAGAGCAGAGTTAAAACTCTATCCACACCTGAACAGAGGTTTATCTGGTTATCTCAGAAGCCTCTGGGGGAGAGACTCTACAACATCCCTGTGCTGCTGTGCCAATTCTGCCATGACCACAAAAAATTGCATTTTTCCCTCAGCCTGGAACTTCCTGACCATTCTCTCTCATCTTCCTGCCACACCCTTCCATATAAAAAACCTGGCTCCATTTTCTCAGCAGCCTTCTCATACACATGGGAATGATACTCACCCCTTCTGTGAACCCCCTACGGTAGCCTTGCCCCAAAGCCTTCTCTCCTCCAGGCTAAACAAGCCCAGTACCCTCAGCCCACCTTCCCACACCAGCTCCCAGCCATCATGCAGCCCTCCATGGGACTCCCTCCAGTCTGGCAGCCCCTCTGCTATGTCTAGGGGCCCAAAACCTGGATGCAGTTTTCCAGACATGATCCTACACAGTGGTTTCGTATGGGCAGAAGTCAACACACATGGCACTCTTGGATGTGTTTTACCAGGCCCTGTGGACATGGATATGTCAGTTCTCAAGTAAGCCTGACTTGATCCTTTTCCACTGCTGACACTTTTCTTCTTCCCTGATCCCCAACTAACGTCCTCTTCTAAGTAACATTCTCATAGATTCCAAAAAATACTTCATTCCTGCAGGCCTTCTTTTCAGATGCAAGTATCCCTAAATTTATATCTTACGTCATAAAGTGATGACAGGATTTTAAATTACATTACTGCAAAACAGCAGTTTGGCGGCGAGGGGTCACCATGGGGTTAAAGGTGCCATAACAACATAGAAAAGGATGAAAATTATTTAAATGCTTAAGAAGCCATTATTTGTGATAATGTGTCACAGATGTAAGTTCCCATGCCCTGAAGCAGCACTTTGTCACAGTACTGGCCAAATGTACACGACAGGCTTATGAGAGGAGTATTATCTTTATGCATGAAAGTATTTATAATGAAGGAGGGCAAGGAAATGAAAGCCAAACAAGTTCTGGAGATGTCTGATAGACTGAAAACAAAACGAGAAATATATGAGATTCTTCTACAGAAAAGGCCAAATTACTTCTGTACAGATGAAGTTCTATCAGAAAGAACGTAAGGATTTATATATTAAAAGCAGACAGAAATAACTGATGACCCATAAGCAAAAAAGATCTAAAAGAGCTCAGAGGAAGTGTCTATTCAGTTCTGATGTTTCAGACAAAGGCGAAGGCTTTAATCACACAGATGCACTGGTTTACTTGGATGGCACATATCACCGGCAGCTTAAGAGATGCTACTATGGGAATGTTGTTTGGGAAACCTCCTGTGCTTTTATCCTTTGGCTAGACACTTGTGATAATTCACGGGCTCTGCATGGGATTACAGGGATGCTATGACACCCTCATTAACACAGGCATTTGCATCTCCGTCTGCCTGAACCTGGAAAATCCTGCATCGGGAGACAGCAGCAACAGAGGGCACAGCACGTGAGGGCAGCAGTGTCTGAGCCCCACTGCCCCACCTACCCATCCATCCATCCATCCATCCATCCATCATCCATCCATCCATCCATCCATCCATCCATCCATCCATCCATCCATCCATCCATCCACCATCCACCCACCCATCATCCATCCATCCATCCATCCATCCATCCATCCATCCACCCACCTAACATCCATCCACCCACCCACCATCCATCCATCCATCCATCCATCCATCCATCCATCCATCCATCATCCATCTAGGCCCCTGTTAACTGGGCTACTTGCAGGCAGACCTCAGCACACAACTGAGTCACAGGAGCGTGCCTCTACAAAACTTCATAGTAAATTTGTTTATTCATTACAAAACTAAGTGCACTTACTTTACCTAAAAGCCTGTTATTTCCTAAATTCGCTGAAGGCCATTACCATTAAATAGGCTGAGTCATTCAATGGTTATAAAGACCTGCTGCACATTAAAGTTGTTAAATCCCGATTTTTTGCCTGTACCTATAGTTTCACCCTCCATTTACAAATGTCAGATGATTCAATGTGCAATATTGTCTTTGAGAGCCACAAAAATGCCAATGAAAATACACGGTGGTAGGAAATACCTCAGTTTGAGTACTTAAGAGACTGAGAATTTTCATAGATTGTTATTTTCTATTCCCAAAATCCATTAGGAAAGCCTATTTGAAAATCCTCGCTGAAGTGTGGGGTCTGAAAGAACTGAAAATTTCCATGTGTGGTGGAAAGGAAGGAGGCATTTGGAGGGCACTGACACAGGTCAGCTGGGTTTTACACAGCCCTGGTTCCCTCCCTGCAGCCACTCATACCTATCCTGACTTCACACAAGTGGAGAGGGACATTAGTTCACTGCAGTGCAGAGCTGGAAAAATACTAGACGTATATAACTGACATCAGTTAAAATGTGAAATAAGCAACAGCCTGAAAGGGAAAAAATATAATTAATCCTATAATTTTGGCTACATTTTTGTTCCATACTAATGTTTACTTAGAGCCATTTTAGTTTGTCAGATAAATTCTTAAAAGATCATTATTCATTTCTTCAGATCACAGTGCATGGTTTTTTCTAAAGGGAAAATTTCTAAACAGGAAAGAGTACATGTTGTATCAGAATGAAGCACTAATGAGCCAAATACCCTGCAACTGAGGATAAATTACAGGTTCAAGCAAGTCATTATCTTGAGTCACCTCTACTTCTGTTAAGGAACACTGTCCCATAAATATGTTCCATTCAAAACAAACTGAGAAGACTGCAGTTTCTAGGATTCTACTAGAATGGCAAATAATAGTTTCTAAAATAATTCCCTTGGTTTTTAAAATCTCAGAAAAATCTTATGTGGAACAACTTATTGGTTTAAAACAGTCTTTTTATAACACAAAATCTATAAAGATCACATCTTGACATCTCTAAGGTCCCTTTTGATTCAACCATTCTATGACCCCCACATTAGACATCCGAATCCCAAATAATACAATGGGACATAACAAATACTTCAGTGGCCTTAAATTTTTTTCCAGCTAACAAAAAAATCAAAATTGCATTAGCAGGAGTGGAATAATCCTACTTGATTTCTCATTTTTGCTTCCTGTAGCATTAAACATGCAGAAAACTTAAGTGACACAACTCAGAACTACTCTGCAAATTATCTGTAAAACAACACTGAAAGTCTGTAGCAAAAATAGTTATTTCTCTACAGATTTCCTTAGATATTTCTTCTTCTCTCAATCTTCTCTCAATCTCAGAAGAGATTCACAAGATTAACAGTTTCAAGGTTACACCAAAACAGACAAGTTAAATTCCCCAAACTGAACACTCTATCAAGTTATATTGTTTCCAAAGAGCTTATGTGGCACAGTAACAATGAAAGGGCCATTCATAATAATTAAAGAGGTCAAAATGGGGCCCTCTCCCTCCTAACTCCAGCTCTGTGTGACACGTGTGATGCCCTGGATGCCCTGAAACAGGGTTCAAGGCTTCAACACACCTCAATTCTCTGCTGATTTGAATCATACATCCTGCCAGGCAGTGACTTGCAGTCTGTAAGAGTCTGAAATATCACATGATTTTCTGGGATGGTGGAAGACAAATGAGCTGTAGTAGTGCCTTGCCCCCCAAAAATGACAGAATTATCCTGCTAGCTGTTGCCTACAAGTCAGCAGAGACACAAAAAGTAGTCCATGGAAGAGCAAACTACCTTGTACAAAGCTGAGCTTTCAGAGTGGTGCATATTTTGATATAAATACCTTTTAAAGCCAAATCAGCAATCAAACAGTCATTTTAAAGGAGTCCCATGGCCATTAATGGCAGAGCAGAAGGTAAGATAGTTTAACTGCTCTGGTCCATGTGAGAAAACTCTTGACACAGAGAGAAGCAACTGCTCCCCCAGTATGCCTCCATGGCTCACACTGATCCAATCTGTCCATCTGGGGAGCCTCCATGACCCGTGAGCTGGGGGCTCTGGGCTCCAAACACTTCCAACGGCATGTGGGGCACTCAACTGCTCATGCCAGATGGGGGATGAGGGTATTACTGTCCCATCAGATGCCCACTCAGAATCCCCAACAGGTTCAACCAGGCTTAAACCAAGTTCAATGATATTTCCATGTTGGAAACAGCTGATATCAGCCTAAAACCTCACCTCCATATGTTACACACAGGCAAAAACAGGCAAGCATACATGGGGTTCTGCTCTTGCTGTTGACATAGCTAAAGCAGCATTTTAGTACATTTGACCACAAATACTCTCAATTCTTAGTAACAAAGGATGCTTCTTTCTTCTTAAAAAATTAACTCATTCTATTTACATCCCTAAGTCATGCCAGCAACAGCCCATTTGCTACTAATATTCTCTTTTCCCTTGTCAGAACAATTGTTGTCTTCCCTTTTGTCACAGCCTTTCCCACTAATTGCAATGACACCTCCCAATTTTGGAATGGCTGATCAGCTTATAAGCTTCCCCACAGCTAATCTAGGTCAACAAGCTACTAATAAGGCCAGCATATGTTTCTTTTATTTAACGCTATTGAGATCTTTATAAATCGCTTCTGTCTCCCAATAAAAGGCACCCCAGGGATTCAAGACCCTCTGTGGGTTTGGGGAGTAACAGTGACAGAGCAGAGAATGAGGGGTATAAAAATCATTGCACACAGAGTAGGGAGCCTGTGCCTGTGGACAGCTCAAGGAAGAGAAGGCAAAGCTGCCCAAGGTTTCACCACGCGACTCAAACAATGTCTCCAGGTATTCTACTGCACACACAACCTTGGCTACTGGTAGCCCACGGGTGAAAAGCAAAGCTCAGGCTCAGGGGCTTGAAGTTGCCTGATGTTCCATTTCCACAGTGTCCTCTTTCAAACACAGCCTGAGCATGAGAATATCATGAAGACCCTTTTTCTGGGAAGACATTAGTTTTCACTCTCCTTGGAATGCTTAATAAAAATGGGATTACCACTTTTGCTGCACTACATAGGGGTCAAAAAAATTCTCATTATAAAGCAGTTTCTCATAAACAGAGTGTAATTTTATCATAGAAACATAGAATGCCTTGTGCTGTAAGGGATTTTCAAGATCATCTCATTCCATCCCCCGGCCATGGGCAGGGACACTGTCCTGTATCCCAGGTTGCTTAAAGCCTTATTCAGCCTGGCCCTGGATGCTTCCAGAGACCCAGGAGGAACCACAGCTTCCCTGGGCACCTTGTGCCAGGGCCTCCACATCCTCACAGCCAGGAATTTCTTCCTAATATACCATGTAACCCTGCCCTCTGGCAAAGAGAAGCCATTTTATATCCAGGTTAGACAATAAATGCTTTCTTGTCTGAGAAAAATGTTACAAACTATTTCAAAGTTAAGAACCACTAAATTGTCTTTGAGGATTTTAATTCTTATTTCTGAGTCAAAGTCAACCAATCAGTTCTGCAGCCTTCTATTCTGAAGAGAATTTATTGCCAGAACCTATATCTTACAGCACATGGTAAATACCACCCAGGTGAACGGTGGAAAGAAAAATCAATACAGATTTTTCAAAGTAACAAATTCACCAGTCCAAGTATCAAATGGCAATTATAAGTTTGTTGGGATGAACAGGTCATCGGCTACTGCTTTAAGGCAAACAGAAAATTAAACAAGCTGGTTAAGTTGCAGATATACCTGAAGTCATATCCACAGAAATGCTCTTTGCCTGTTCACCTCAGTTGACATGAGGTCTGCATGGAAATAATCAGGGATAGGAATTACTAAAAACCACCTTTTCTATCAGCAAGCTCCCCTAAAGCATGGAATTGGAGAGTAGGGCTGTGAGGCTTCCTGCACTGCCACTGAAATTAACATAAGCCTGAGGTTAAAAATCACATTTAGAAAATTTAGAAAATAGTCATACTGTTGTGACAGCTATTATTGAAATAATTTCTTTCTAGCACAATCCATATGTGATTCAAAAGAGGACAAAAAAATTATCTTTTCTTCTTGAACAGCTCAGACTGGAGGTACTTGAGTTTCACTATCAGAAACCAGGGATTTTTGACTATTCCCCTCACGTTATTTGCAGAGACAAATTTCACTGCTTTAGTGAAACTGTTCATTACCCTCAATTCCCCCCTTTCTTCTTTTGTTTTGGTTAAAAAAGGAACGGGAAAGCTGATGCTCAGAGGGTTGACTATTGAGCAGTACAAAGCTGACGCTTAGAGGGTTCAGTATTTAAAAGCTCTGGCCACAGAGCACTAATTCCAAGCAGCTTCATCATTTATTATGTTATAATTTAACCTGTGAAGTCTCTCAATGTCTGCTGCTGTGGGAGCAGGAGCAGTCTCTTTTCTCTAGGGCCTGCCATTGTGAACACTTCCCCTGGTATGATTAAGAGATCAGTAAACTGAGATTTAATTTAATGGCCCAATTAAGAGATGAAGATTTGAACCCACGTTGTAAAACCCTTGCCTACTGATCATTCCTGCAGTACCATTACAGCCTACCCAAGCCCAGGCTCCTGGCGTCCATGGTGTGATACAGACCTGTGTGTTTCAAACCATCCCCAGAGCTGTGCAGACCTATGCAACATAAACCCCACGTTCCAACAGTACCAATGGAGAAGCAATAGAGAAGGGTGGAATCAGTTTTCATGTTATGTGTTACTAAATGTATAAGTTATAAATCAGTCACTGAACATCTTACTAGCATTATCTTGCTTTTTGATTACTGAAAGCTGACATTCCTGGAATTAAAGAGCCTTTCAAAATAAGGTTTCCTAGCGTCAAAGGACTTCAACTCCCAAATCTGGAACAATTCTAGGAAGTTTTTAATCTGAAAAACTGCTCTAATTTAACCCCATTCATTTTCCTGCTGTAAGAAAGATGCCAGAACTATGAGTTTAACAAAATCACTGCATACTCTATTCACCTAATTCTATTTGCTCAATTTAGACATCTCAGTTGAAGTCTAAAATGCCAACTTAGCTCAAATCTTATAATTTAAAAATCACAACTCCTGTATGAGAAGAAAGACTTCTGTTCTACAGCCACATTTCCAAATGAGAATTAAATTAGAAAGCAAACAAGTTTGAAGCATTCATGCAGCAACCTGGATTATGCTTCCAAGTTTTTCCCCTTAAGATGCACCTTTGATTTTATGAACTCCATCTCACTAGTTCTCTGCTTCAACTATCCCATTGCTATTCTCCAGTGGTAGAGGAAGCTCTGTGCTAAAGAGCTTCCCAAAAGCACTGTGGACGTCAAAATAAAAAAGGCAGGAAAACTAGAAAGCTCACAGTCTAAAGTTGTGTGGGAGACAAATTTGTTTATCTTCCTATGTGAGCAGCCTAGAGAATTTTGAGCCAGCAATTACATCTCATAATTGGCACTACTAAATGATATTAAGCAATTGGCAAATTTTAATTTCATCACACACACTAACAATTTCAGATGTATCAGTTCAATGTGGCCTCTAAAACACGGGTCAGATCTTGCTGCTCTGTTAATTATTTTTCTTCTTTGTTGAAACACATATTGATTCATAAAAATTTTTCTGAGCAAAGAATGGATGAAGAGCAGCCCTGGGAGAAAGAGCTGGGGGTGCTGTGGGTGAGAGCTGGACCTGCCCCAGCCTGAACCCCCTGCCCTGGGCTGAGCCCCCAGCGTGGGCAGCAGGGCAGGGGGATCCTGCCCCTGTGCCCCTGGGCTCAGGTGAGAGCCACCTGCAGAGCTGCCCCAGCCCTGGCTCCAGCAGCACAAGGAGCTGGAGCTGCTGCAGCCAGTGCAGAGGAGGCCCCGGAGATGCTGCCAGGGCTGGAGCCCCTCTGCTCTGGAGCCAGCCTGGCACAGCTGGGGCTGCTCAGCTGCACCAGAGAAGGCTCCAGGGACACCTCAGAGCCCCTGCCAGGGCCTCCAGGGGCTCCAGGAGAGCTGCACAGCCACTGGGGACAAGGCAGGCAGGGACAGCACCCAGGCAATGGCTTCTACTGCCAGAGGGCAGCGCTGTATTGGGTATAAGGAAAAAATCTATTTACAGTTACTTTAAGGAAAACATTGGGCAGGGTTTCAAGCAACCCAGTCTAGTGGAAGGTGCCCCTGTCCATGGAATGGAAGATAGAGTGAGATGGGCTTTAGGGTTCATTCCCACTGAAACTATTCTGGGATTGTATGAAATACGTTGCAGTAGCAATTCATTGTTCCTGTAGAAACTCACACATTACAGCCTAAAGACAATTTTCAGTTCATTATAAACAGGGCTTAAAAAGCACTGTTTAAAGTAACATCCTGTACTCTTTTTCCTAAACAACAGTCATAAACATTTTTGTTCAGGAAAATCCCATCAGACTTCTGTAAGAGGAAACCATACCAAAGAAATTAAATTACTAACACAGAAAACCATAAAGCAAATAAATGGTTTGGTTGGGGAGCTGAAACTTCTCAAATACAGCAGTATGTATCATCAAGGGTAGCAATTTTCACAGTAGCTTAAGAAACATAATCAACCCTACAAAAAGATGAAGACTTTTTCACTGAAGAGTAAAAAGGGAATTCAGGGATTCATCCTCCTCTCAGATGTGAGGAACTACAGCAATGCAGTCAGACTTTACAAGCATGATGTTTGTAATCGTGTCCTTGATGTTTAA
Source organism: Calcarius lapponicus (assembly GCA_039654755.1). Taxonomy (NCBI): domain Eukaryota; kingdom Metazoa; phylum Chordata; class Aves; order Passeriformes; family Fringillidae; genus Calcarius; species Calcarius lapponicus. The sequence continues at coordinate 6,485,970 of CM077481.1, forward strand.
GGACACCACTCACAACTTATTTTAAAAAAGAAATAAACAATGCTTACAGCTTTGCTCTTCAAGCAGGTACAGCAGGGCCGTGATGACACTCAAGTACAACCTACTGCATCCCACAGCATGCACAAGTTAACATACATCTCTGATCTGTACCCCTTTAAAGCACACATTCTTCTCTAATTCCATTTGACTCCTACCAGCATCAGGAGAATTTACCCAAACTTCTTTCCTCATGTCATTCCCTGAATCTCACTGAAACCTCTGTGACTACCAAAGAAATCAACACAAGTGCAACCAACAGAATTCTTAGTGTCTCACGCAGCCCTGCACATGAGCAGATGTGGTGGTTATGTAGAAAAAGAGGAAAACTGGACGGTGTTTTTATCCCCATGAAATCATTTGATGTTGAAAGTCCACGTCTAATCAGTGAGGTGCATGGCAACCTCTAGTGGCATATGCCTGCTTAGGAAACAGCAAACATTCCAAAGCATGAAGCTACAGGAAAAGCGTTTGCCTGAAGTGATCAGTCTTTTTCTTGTCACTAATTTTATTAGAATGACATGGAGAGGAGATGCCAGAACACAGCTGATCTGAAGAAGACCCTCCAAGTGTTACATATAATACAGCAGTCAGGCAAGCTGCAGAAAGGCCAGATATCATGAACGAAAGCTGTTGCCAAACAGGTTAAAGGAATTAATGCAAACTGACTTGCAGTGTTAAGTGACAAACTGAATACTCACACTACTATGCAGGTACATTTAAATATAATTTTAAGACACTACAAACAGCAGCACTCAACAGTGCAGTGCAGTACCACCCTCAGTGATCTGCTGATAAAAAAGCTCTGAGTAATTAAACACAAACCCATGGTAGCAGTGCATAGAGAATCTCAGAATATTCTGAGCTAGAAGGGACCCACAGGGATCACTGAGTCCAACTCCTCAGTGAATGGCCCATACAGGGATCAGAGAAGGCAAGGATTTAAAAGTCAAGGCAATCTACAACAGAGGACATCCAACACTAAGTGAACCTTGGATCTTACTAGGAAACATCTATTACTTCTATTTTTAACTTCTAGCAGCTGCTTGTGATAGATTTATACAAATCAGACAATTTTCATGCTTTGCTGGAACATGATACAAATTACCCAACATTATGAAGTTGTATTTTACTGAGCTCTTAAGTGCACTACATGAATATTCCCAGCTCATTCTTTCACAGAAAATAGTCTTCAGAATTTAAAACAATTGGCTGTCTCTGCTCAGAATAGGATTAGGAAAAAGCCTGTGTGGAAATGGAATTAATTCTCACATTAAGGAAGGAGTCATTAGAGCATCTGGTGAGGTTTAAATTATGACTGTCTATTCAGTTGTATTGCTAAGCAGATTTTAAGTGTTTCAGAGCTACTTAATTTAGAAACCTATACCCTGAAATTCTTCATGTAATACAAATACTATTTTGTTTTTCCTTCGCAGAAAACACTTTCTGATTAAGATGCTTGTACTCTGATGGTGAAGCAGAATAGGAGCATAAACATATATATATCCTGCTTTGTCATCATGAAACAAAGCTGGGTCCATCACTGCTGGCAAAATTTAGTAATTGTGGATAACAGACTTCCTAAGGCAGAAAAAGGAAGAACCATATATGACTTAAATACCAGCCCCTTAAGAAATACATGTATTTGTACTGATTTTCTTGGTAACTGAAACTTCATAGCAAATCTGGTGTATTTTGAGAGGAAATCAGCTTAAAATACTCCCTCCATTGTGATTAAACCTGCCAAGGAGCCCAGGGCTGTAAAGTTTCTGAGAAGAAAATCCAGTAAAGTCTAACAGGAGACAGGCTGCTCCTGGAACTGGCTCTTCCTTCCAGCCTGCTCATGTCCTACTCCCACAGGACACTTTACAACAGATTTTAATACATTTTTAAAGTCGTGTCTTTTGATTTACAAGCAATCATGATCGCAGCGACAAATTAAATTCCAGTCTTGGTGGTCATTTTCCCAACTGTCCAGATGTACAGTTTTCTAACTCCAGAATAAGATCCTCTTTCCCTAATACTCCTCTTGTTTTTGCTGGTTCTGTTTCAAATCTAAAGTCACCTCCTTCATTACAATTTCCACTTATAATAATATGGAGTGCCTGGCTACAATAAGACAGAAGCTTAAAAGCAACAGCATGGAATGCCTTTGGACTATTTAAGAATGTCATACTATACATAATAGAGATCTTATTGACTTTGGTTTGCTTCTTCAGTTGATGAATATGACCATTTTCTCTACCAACCCTGACATTGCTTCCAGGCAGAACAATACAGCTCCAACCCTGCCAGCACCCAATGGCTAGGATAGCCAGCATCCTTCTCTCTGCTGTCCTACCAGACTAACATATCTACAATTCTCCAAATGCACTGTGATCTCAGACTAATTTATAGACTCATAGAATAAAACTATAGAACCATTTAGGTTAGAAAAGCTCTTGAAGACCATTGAGTCCAACCATTCCCCCAGCACTGCTCAAGGACACCAGTGACCCATGTCCCCAAGTGCCACATGGCTTTTAAACATCTCCAGGGATGGGGACTACAACAGCTGGACTCAATGATCCTCCACTCTGACAGAATCTTCTTTCCCTGTTTACTGCCATTCACCACTTTGCCTTCTTTCTGCACTCATCAGTGTCAAGTAGCTGAACAAGTCTGTCTGCTTCCAATAAGAGTATCACAGCTAAAAATCAAGCAGCATTGTTAAAGTTATGTTGTAACTATTCAGGTCGAGAGACATTAGGAATAAGGCTCCCAAACATTAGAGGATCCTGATAAAAAGCTGCATGAAATGAGTGAAAGAGAAATTCTTGGGTCTTGAGACTAGCAAGGAACTGCTTCCTGCCCTTAATACACCCAGAAGAACACATCTCACTTTGGGCTGCAGAAACAGCCATAGAATAAAACAGAACAAAATCAGAAGCCAGGATTCTAGGGCCAAGCTCTGAAGTGGCAAATGAAGTACCACACTAAGAACCAGACCAAGTTTTTGAGAGTCAGAGAATTGTATCTCACACCACACCAGGATCTCTGATTTCAGAACATTTCAAAGGCTTGGAAAACTCAGACTTCAAGTCTATAATTTGAGAAATGAGCACAGCAAATATTTAAGACAATGTCTGTGGCATGTAAGGGGAAAATAGCTCCATTTCAAACTCTGAACCCTCTTTACTTCTGCCAAGGGTATGAAAAGAGGGCAAGTGTAAGGCAGGTGAAAGGCACCAACACAAAGCATTCATTGGTAACCTGTCCTACTTATACCACTAACCATTTTCAAAGGAGAAGTGTCTTGGAGAGAATTAAATCCTTAAGAACAAGCTGTATGTCATGTTAACCCAGTCCTTGACAAAGTGTACAGGTACACAATTATTATTTTTGGCACGCAGTCTGTACCTGACAAGCCCTGTAACAATTTATTCCAGATCACATTAAAAAGGACCTTCCTAGTTTCCCTTGGAGCGTGGAGCAGGGCTGGCTGCCAAGATGAGAGGGATGCCTGGTGCAGGGTTACCTGCCTTTACAATGTGCTCTGCAGCACAGAAACACAATAGAAAGGACCAAGTTCAATATCTGCTTCTTCAAATTCTGGCCTTGTTTTACAACCAGAGCAGATACTGACTATTGACTGCTATACAGGATAATAAACTTAATCATTTGGAAAGCATAGATTTAGACTTTATTGACCATATTTGCAGGGTATCACAAAGTGATCATTTAATTATGTCTGATTTTAAAAATAGACCTTTTGCCAAATATGCAGGAAGAACTAAGTAGAGAATCCATGCTGTGTAGCACTTGAGAACCACCACTCAGTGCATTTTTATAATAACTGAATACATGACTGAATTTGCAATTCAAACAAACCCCTGAAAACCTTCTGTTTCAAAGGCAGGTATTGAGCTGTTCTGTTAAGAGGATCAAAGTTTCTCAGACAGAGAAACTAGTATTTTTACTGTCCATTCAGAGCAGGTTCAAATATAGAGCAAGTAAGATTTATTCTGGGATTATTTAGTTACTCAGTTATCATTTCTGCTGTTTAGTTCATTGGTATCTACTAAGGCATATAAGATTAATGTTTCTGTACTACTAAGGCATACAAAATTCAAGCTTCTCTACTCCAGAGTTTCAGCAGAGATGATTTTTCCAGCAGGGTCCTTACCTGATGATCCTCTGAGCAGCATACTGATGAAGCGAGCGGAACTGTGCCGACATATTTGCTAAGGCTGCCAGACAATTTGTGTGAAGGTATTTGTCCTGTCAGAAAGAAGAAGAAAGATAAAAAACCCCAACACATCAAACTGTTGGTTGGATATGCACTGACACCTCTGGCAGGAGTAATTCAAAAGACTGAGTAATATATGTTGTTTTTAAAGCACAGGAAGAAATGCAAAGCGTATATACTCGGTGAGATTTGAACATATTTTTTTAAAATATCAGGCTTATAAAAGAGTGATTCCATACAAATTTCGGAGTGTATACATACATATATGTATAGGTATGTTTGTATTTGTCTTTCAATGCTCATTTACAGTTGCACCACAGCTGTAACATATACACAAAAACATTTTCTTCCTCTCTACCTCTCTCTCTCTCCCTTTTGTAGTTTTATTCTAAAACTTCCTACTCCATAACTCTGAAGTAAGGTACAATCATATCCCCATTTCAGCATCCCTGAAACCATTTGGCCAGATAAGCATTTATCTGATGGCCCTTTCAAAGTCACGGGTTCTCATAGAATGAAACTTGTCCACTTATCCAATCCAAAGGGGATTAATTTCCCTATTCAAGTCTAGAATATTTATTTACATAACATAACAGATTGTAAATACTATGAATATATGCCAAATTTGTTGTCATTCCTTCCAATTCTTTTTATCATAGAAGTAACATCCTTAATTTTAAGGATGTAACATCCTTAAGTTTAAAATATATTTAACGTTTTGGCTACTGTTTAATGTAAAAAATTCTGTGTCTTTAGGTGTTGAAAATAATCAGAAGTGCATGATACTGTGTTTTGTGTTTGTAAAAAAGGTAAAAAAACCTATTGTGCATTGAAAAAATGCACAAAATCAATCTAGGCTATAAGGCTCTGAAATTAAAGCAGTTTTGCTTTTCCAGAGCTCAAAGAGGTCTTGTGGCCCAATCCCTGTCACACTTCCTAAAAAACTAACAATAAACAGATCTGAAAATCCCACTTTTAAGTCATTCAGAGAGGTAAATAGCCAATCAGGAATAACTTCTTCTCATGAAACTAAGGAATTCTTTCTTCTCAACTGAAGATGGGCTTGATGCCTGAATGAAGGTCTTTAGAGAACCAAACTCAATGAACTAGAAGACAACACAGAAACTGTGTTACAGGTTCACAAATACTTAGTTAACACAGCTGATCTATTTTCTTTCTTCCTGCAAAACCAGATGACAACTGGATGCAATAGAATTAATAAAATCCCACCCCCTGGTTTGAAATTGAATTCAAGCTGCTGAGGTTAGGAATTCACAAGTGCTCAACACAACTCTTACCCTTGTCCGTGTCATGTTGTACTGGATGGTTCTTATCACAACCAGTATCAGAAGACTCCCAAGTGAGATCTCTGTTAGGACACGCTCAGCATACCAAGTAATGTTTTTTAGTATCTGCAAAAAGAAAAAATTTAAAAAAAAGGCTCTTTAGCACCTAGGTCTGAATAACATAGGAAACTGTCTGGAGTCTCAAATTCCTTAAGACATGAAAATTAGTTTCCAGTCTCAAATGTTACTTAATTTTTGTACTCCAAAGCATAATTAGAACAAAATTAACAAAAAGAAAAAGGCAGACCTCTACAGCATTATTACCTAGTAGATCTCATCAACTTTAAGTCATATAGAAACACAGCAAGTGTAGAAAGATGATTACATTTGGCATTTTGCTAATTTCTATGCCCTGTGCCACCACACTTATATACTCATATTTACCCTTAACACTTTATGAAGTCTCCATTTACACCCACGACACCTGAATAATTCTGCCAAAGCCTTGCCATTTTCCCTCATCACTGGCTGGGCAAGAGGCAGCACACAGGAGCTCTGACTGATGGGCAAGAGCACACACACTGAAGGTTGGAGGCAGATCAACAGTGTGTTGGCTTCACACTGAAGCCTGTCCCTTGAACAAAAGTATGAAGTCTCTTCCCCTAATACTAAGAGAAAGTCATCAGCTAGATTAAGAGCTTTGTGTCTTTCACTGCCCTCCACTATCAGGGTGGATGAAGTTAATAACCATTTCCAAGTTTACTGCAGAAGGAGAATCAATCCACTCTTTCCTTGTAGCCAGCCAACCTACATGGAGGAAACACATGTACCCAACACCCTGCCTTGAAGGACTGGTAAAAATGACTCAACAGGAACTGTCCTAAAAACATGGAAAAGATCCTCTATAAATTCAGGGTTATTCTCGGTCAAAACATAAATATGTTTAACAAGGACTACTGCACACAAAACTATTGCCCTGTGTAACTTCAGAGAGAGACGAGAGACTGCAGGAGAGCTGCACAGGGACTGGAGAGACAGGACACAGGGAATGGCTTCCACGGCCAGAGGGCAGGGACAGATTCTGGGCTATTGGGAATTAGGAATTGCTGGCTGGGAGGGTGGGCAGGCCCTGGCCCAGGGTGCCCAGAGCAGCTGTGGCTGCCCCTGGATCCCTGGCAGTGTCCCAGGCCAGGCTGGATGGGGCTTGGAGCAGCCTGGGACAGTGGGAGGTGTCCCTGCCCATGGCAGGGGTTGGAACCCCAAATGAACTTTAGGGTCTCTTCCAACCCAAACCATTTTGTCAGTCTGTACCTCTGGAAGCTCTTTCAGAGTACAAGAGACATTTGAAATAGCATCCTTATTATGACTCATGTTTATTGGTAAGCTTAAAGTTTGAGATATAAAAATATTTTTTTATCATATATGAAGAGACGAAATAAAATTCAGATCCTTGAAATAAATTTGAAAATAATTTTTTAAAAGCATCTCCACTATCACATGCTGCCCAGTACCTGGCTCTTTGTCAGCACCTTCCAATTTTCCACAAGGAAGCTAAAATGAAGCCAGTGACTGTAACCTATAGATGGGGAAAACACTATTTTATGGCAAGGGTGACAAAACATCCCCAGGTACAGTCTGAGGTGTAGTAAACACCTTTTGCTAAAAGGATCAAAAAGCAGAATAAGGGGAAGACGGAAAGACTTGAGAGGTATTTAAGGAGTGAATGGTCAAGGCTGAGGAACAAATAGGAAACATGAAATCACTACAAGAAAGGTTTCCACAAATAGCAGGCGATGAGTGGATGCGGAAACCAATATAATTTCTGGTTATAGCAAGTAACTAATACTATTTTAAGACAAAGTGATGATGGTATAAATGAAAACAAGTCATCCAAGGAGTTTCAGTAAACAAGGACTAGTTGGGATGAACAAAATTGATGATTAACAGGAAATGCCTTAAAGATAAAGCAAAATCCACACAAATTTTCACCAAAAAAAAGGCAACTGAAAATTTTAAAAGCTGTTAGTCTAAGTAATTAATGAATCGCACGTACGAACTTCACTGCAAGAAGATATTCTGCTTGTGGAGAACTTGATCATCCCAAGGCTGCTAAGCATAAACATATGGTAAGATACAACGAGTTCATGGGTTACTTCACAAATGCAAAATGCTAACCTAAGTGTAGACATCCATCCTGGTTGCCTTAATTATAATTTCTTAATAACAGCTTATTTATGACTATGTGAATACACCTGTTCTCAAGAGAAGATTTTATATAAAGAAATAAATCAACCACTTTGACAAGTATCTCAAGCAAATATCTCAAGCTCAAATATCTGAAGCTCAGCATTGAAACCTCCCAGAAGAAAAACATACTGTTATACGAAGAATACAGTATATGATCATTAAATAATGGTCACTCTCAGTAATACATAAATATAGCAAGGATAAGTTGTGGTTGCACATTTAGTTTCCTGACTTTTAAATGCTTACTGAAAATGTAACAGACCTTTTAAAAATACAGCAATAAAAACGGGTAGTATAAAATACTATTTGTTTTGACATGACACACAATGTAAATTGAAACCAATAGTAGATAAAGGGATGTATTTCCTGATGATTATTGAAGAAATATTTTCGCTCAATTTGCTCTGAAATGATACCCAAGAGTTTGGGTTTGGTTTTTTCTCCCCCTCTTACACAAAATACACTTATTCTGGCCAAAAAACCATCAACTTAACTGATTACATTTCTAATAAGTTAATTTTTCTAGTCTCTGATTTATGAGTGAAATAGCAAAGCAACCTCCTCCCACAAATAAATGATCCTTATGTTTCCTCCCACCCTCTTTGTTGCTGTTTTGTGGGGCACATCCCTGCACTTCACCAACCAAAGTGGAATTTCATTATTCACTCTATGCTGGAACTGAGAGCAGATTCCATCATGTGCTCCCTCCCACAGGGTGACCCAGTGGGATAAGAGGAATGGGACTGGGACAAGTTGTCTCAAGTAGTATTTTGGACCCTCCAACATCTCCAGACACATCTTTCTCATCCACCATGGATCTCTGTTGTATATGGAAGCCATCACCCTTCCTGTTGTCCCTCCCTGTAGCTTACTCCCACCTCCTCGCCCTCCCAGACTCCATTCCTTCTCAGCTTTTTCTTTTACCTGCTTCCACTCCCCCCACCCACACTTTATCATCACAGAACCATGGAATGGTTTGTGTTAGAAAGGACTTTACAGCTCAACCCACCTTCCACTATCCCAGGCTGCTCCAAGCCCTTTCCAACCTGGCCTTGGACACTTCCAGGGATCCAGGGGCAGCCACAGCTGCCCTGGGCAACTGGTGCCAGGGCCTCACGACCTTCACAGGGAAGAATTTCCTCCCAGTATCCTATCTAATCCTGTATTCTGTCAGGGCAAAGCTACTCTCCTTTGTCCTACCCTGCCCATCCCAGTCTCTCATCAAAAAGAAGCCCGACTTCACCTTCCTCAGCTTTTTATCACTGGTCCTATCCTGCCTCTTTATTCACCTCTCTTCTCAGCATCCCAAAATCTTACCTACGTCTTGTTTAACTCTTGTCCCTCTCCCCTACGGCACCCACCCCATGTTCCATGCACAGCCAGTCCCAGTCTGTTTCAAATTTCTCCCAACTGCTGTCACATCAGAGCTCCCATTCTTACACATTTTCCTCAACATGTGGAGGTGGCATTTGGGGACTTGAGTTATTGGTGGCCTTGGCAGTGCTGGGGGAATGTTTGGACTCAATGGCCTTGCAGGGCTTTTCCTAACCAAAGGGTTCTGTGTGGTTTCAACCCCTGCCAAGCAGCAGCAGAAACGTCCCTGGGAGTACAGTCCTGTCCCACGGGAGCTGGGAGCTGCACTTGCACAAGCTGCAGCTCGTCCCTGCCTATCTCAGCTGATAACGTGATCCCTGGGCATGGGAGGATGCACGCAGCCCAGATGGCTCTGGGAGCAGCAAAATGAGAATATTCAGCTTCCACAGACGTCAGGCCACCTCCGGCTGCGTCCCTGCTGCGCAGATGGAAACAGACTGCTCCCTGTGCCCAGAGACTGATAATTTGGTCACATTTAGTCATATTATCAGCAGCAGAGCCCTGGCACAAAGGCCACCTGCCAAATTTCAGATTCCTAATGCAAAACATGAAGTTACCAGGGCTCATTGAGTAACACGTTGACAGCTGAAAGCATGGACAAAGACATGTTAATGCTCCAGTCTCACCCCAGAAACCTTCAGTGAAACCTTCCTTGAAACTCTGAAAATACCAGCCTGGGGGAAAAAAATAGTTACTGAGATAACTATTCCTTGAAATAGTACTCTTAAAAAATATATATAAATTCACAGTTATAAAGTTACATACCAGGACCTATTAGCTCTCCTCTACACTGGGGAAAGCAACCTCAGCTGAAATGGCTATTTCAAAAACAACAGCAGCAACCACCACCATCCATTCTGGGTTTTAGAGGCATGAAGCATGAAAATATCTTAAATTTCAAAGTCCTTTACCTGGAACCAGTGCCCCCACTGACCAATCTCATTGGTTTGCAAGTTAACAGTTCAAAACGTAAAAAAAAGAAAAAGCTTACTCCCTGGGGTGGTCTTGCAAGAATAATTTTAAAATAAATTAAAATATTTTGATTGATTATTCTTTTGTCTTGGATAGTTCCAATTTAGGGAGCACAAACTGCAAAAATGTAAAGAGCAGGAGCTCAGTTCTACATACACCAAGCAGTGAGATTCTCAGTCTCCCACAACTTTAATCAAGAGATATTTTTTAACACACTAAAAATAAACACAGTTAAATCATGATTTACAGTGTATCACCATTTACTACAGCATAAAGTGCTACAGTAGCACAATAAGGTTACTGCTACATAAAATACCTTATGATGTTATTTTGATGTCTGATGTAATTTTATTTAGAATTTCATAAATCAGAGACAAAAGATCACCAATACTTGTCCCTCTGGGGAATTCTTACATTTACTTGTTTACTCTGCTATTATAATTATTGTTATTATTAGTGAAAGAAATTGAGTTCTGTGTGGTTACAGTGACCCCACTGCATTAAACCAATTGCAGGGACAGGACCTATGATTTGGATCATATTTTCCAGGCAGTTAAGACCACATTCATTTTAAATAAAAAATGTTTCAGCATCCTACAGCAGTCAAAAAGAGTTTCTGTGGTTTCCTGAGCTCCTTACCAGCTGGTATAATCACCAGATTTATAAAACTTTCCTCACTAAAATTAATCCTAAAAATCAATAAATAAATGTGGGTTAAATGCCACAAAGGAAAATAGCCCATAAATGAACTGCACAGTCATGGTTCTTATAAGAACAGTACACAGGATACACAGCAGAGAGAAAAACAGGTTGATCTAAAACACAGCACATCTTTTTTTCCTCATCTTTTACCCAGGTGATGGAGGGAATAAAAAAATTCTTCTGTAACTGCTAAAATCTGGTATGTACTTGCATGAATGAGGTTTATGAAACTGATGCTAGACACTTACATTTTACAGAAAAACCTACAGAGATTTTCTGACTCCCATCATTTTGCAGACCTATAATACCCTCTTAGGCTTTAGGAGATGTGAATACCTATGCAAGTATGAGACTAATTTCATACTTAATACTAGAGTTTTTGAACAGTAACTTGCTCATTCATACCTGAAAACATCAATTTAATTAATTCAAAGACATGGGCGAGGGGAATGCATTTATAAGTATGACTTTGAAGCTTTTTTTCCCTTACACTTATTTCCCTCCTTGGGAGCTGTAGGAATGTGTAGGAGAAGCTCACACAGACAGGCCTGCAGCACCTCACAGCCACCTCTCATTATCCACCTAAGAACAAAATCCAGCAAAACTCTGGACTCACAGCACTATTAACAAATGGAACCAGCCTCTACAGAGCAGGAAAACACAACCACAGAGGAAAAGAAGCAGTTATTGAACATCTGAAGTAAAATTTAAAAAAAATGTGAAGAAAATGGCAGAAGCAAAGGTATGACTGAAAAAAAAGATCACTGCAGGGTAAAAGGAACAAGGTGGGGTTTGTGTTTTTATTAAGATACAAGTAGTAAACCAATATCCACATTGCAAGCGAACACTACAACTCTGTTGGCAGGGTTAGCTGAAAGGCAGGATAAACCAGACAAGAAAACTTGATTTATGTTTTCATTCCATAGCTGGATTCTCATTAAGGAATTTTAGGGAAATCTTCCACTTTTACTCATCCAGTAAGGAATTTATTGAAAGACTTATTGAATTTATTCATTGTGTAAAGCCTCTAATATGAACAAAGAGTGATAGGAGAAGAGGCTGAGGCAGAAATGACACCTTGACTGCTGAATTCCAACTCTACACAAGCCCAGTTTATGAGAGAGGATAAATGGCTCTGTGACACAGAGCCTAAAAATACACATCACACATGTACACCTCTGGTGCACATGTACAGGTTCAAGGCACACAAAGCTGAGGGCAGGAAAATGCTTCAAGAAAATACTCCAGTCATCTGTATGATTACTATAGGTGCTCCTAAAATCTGCTTCCAAAAAGGTATTCCCAGGAAACTGCATTAAAATCATCTCTTCCTGCTTTCTACACACAAGCTATACTAAATAATATGAAATTTCAGAGAAAAAATACTGTAAGTCTGAAAATTCACCTGGGAGAGAGTTCTGTTAAGGAACCTTGAAACTTGCTTTCAGCATTTTTGCATTTCAACAATTTCACAAAGATAAAAATTCACAAAGATAATAATTTCCCCAAAAGAGAATGTCTGTGTCCCAGTAAAAAATAAAATTAAATCAGTGCAAATATCTCATGCAGTATCACAGCTCTAGAAGCTGGGAAACTAGGACATAATTGTCCAAGGTATTCTCCTGCACAGATGGTCAAGGTCCATCAAAGCTAGTAAAAATTTGGCTCCTGCTATATTGACAACATAAAATAGAAATTAATCTAACAGAGAGACAGAAAAAGAAGTGCCAAGTAAGGAAGTAACATTTAGTATGGAAAATACAACTCCAGCTAAAGGCTGCATCACACTAGTTAAGCAAAGTTTTTCAAGAGAAATAAAAAATAAAAAAGGTTTCCTGTTTTTTTTCCTCTTCTAGGCCCTCCACTTCCATGGCAAACATTCAGCACCTTTGAGGCAGCCTGCCCAGCTATTACTAGGCTAATTTGTAACAGGGAACACCAAAAAAGACAGGGAAAGAGATATTTGCAGCCGTTTCTCTACAGGAGGGAGTGTGTTTGTTCATTTCACTTGGGAAAAGTTTTGAAAGCAGCCTTCAGGTTCCTTCTTCTTACAAAAGAAAGATGTGTATGCCATCAAATTTGGATGAGCTCATACAGCCTCTGCTGAGGGAACAGATTTGCCGATGTATCTTCTTAGAAGTAAATATTTAGATTATTTTTAGAGCTGAAGGATTATTTACCAAAACAGCAACTCACCACTTCATGAATGGATCGGTTGAAGCCATCATCCTCTGTGAGGATCAGCAAAATGATAAGGGCCATGTAAACATGGTGTGAATTCCTTTCTTCAACGTGATACAGGATTTCAAGAATTGGCAGAACCTTTAGGGAAGGAAAAATGGGTATATCAGTTTAGTCTTCAAATACCTCAGACACTAAACAGAGGAGGCTCTAAAGGTCCCATGTATTGCCCTGCCCTTGACAATTCTTACCAACTCCTCCCTCTGGAAACAACCATCCCTGAGCAGCGATATACAGTGTCCAAACACCTTCCATCTGCTTTGTTCTGTCACACAAGAGAGTCTAAACAAGTGTTTCCTTGTGGTCAGAAATGGAATTTCAATCCCTAATAAATGAGATTCCCAGCCATAGCAGATACCATAAGCTCCAAATGCTTCAGTCCTCCTCTCTACACTACTGGGAGAAGAGAATTGTTAAACAAGATTTCCACCAGCCCAAGCAGGAAAACAGCTTTGTCTACCCATATGTGCTACCAAAAACCTTCCCTCAAAAGCCTTTCCTCCTCACATCTAGCCAAGCACATCAAAGCTGAGGTGAACAGAGGCATTTTGAGACATGAAAGTTAAACTCCATTTTGGTGTGTGAAGATAATACCAGAAAAAAAACCCAGTTTGGGTTTGGTTAAGACTGGAAGAGGCCTGTTTTTCCAATTTTAGATAATATGCAGCCAAAGAGAACTGACTGATCATTATGATTAGAGTTCAGCCCAAGGTCTTGCAACATTTCCACCAGGATGAACAGCTTAAGCCAAAGCCTTGCAATAATAATGAAAATGAGATTTCATTGCAACAGCAAGCATACCTGAATGCTAGTCTAAAGTTAATCCAGATGCAAACATTGTCTCTCTACCAAATGAAAATTAGCTTTCTACTGGCTCAGTACAACGTGGCTTCCCTGGGCTGCAGAAATAGGCCGAAATCACAAAAAAGCCCTGGAAAAAGGAACTGGAGAAAACCCTCAATTCCAAGAAGCTTCTAGACACCTAAAAATTTGCTGTTTTTCAAAACAGGCCAAAGGCAGCTGGATGAATCATGTGAAACCTATTCTGGTGAGCAGCCAGGACACCAAGTGCTTCACAAGCCTCTGAAGTTACCAAAATGTTCTCTTACAGTCAACCATCCTCCAAGCAGTTGGGACATACTAAACCAGTTTTTATTAGAATTAAATAAGATTGATCTGAATGCTGCAGGCCACAAAACCTTTTGACACATGCTTTGGTCAGGGTCAAGAGAAGATGACAACAGAAGCAGAAGGAGAATATGCTTACAGTAACATCTTTATAAATATTAAATCAATATTAAAATAAAATATTTTTTAAAATTACATGTTGCAAGCATACTTCCCTTGTCATTTCAAAGGATCCTTTAGAAACCTCTCTCCCCAGTGGAAACTAGAGTACCATCTTTGTGTTTTCTGAGTATCAGTCTTGAGTAAACACCAGGTTTTCCCTAGAACTTCTAATTAGCACACAGACAAAAAAAAATTGTCCTTTTTGTTGGATGGGGAGAGAGAGAGAGACAAACATCACTGTGTTGGTCCACCATTCAAATTGTTTCCATCTCCAACACTTGCATGTAGCTTTGCACTGTAAAAGCTCTGTCATTTCCAAGTCCAAGAGTTGTTATAATAAGCTGGATAGAGCTAGAAGCAACATAAAACTAATGAAGAATTGCATTTACAACTTTGCAGGGAGAACAACAAAAGCCTTGCTGAAGGTAACTATTGGAACAACTTAGTTTTCCAGACAGATCCCAGATGGAAGCACAGGATGGTTTGAGTTGGAAGGGACCTTTAAAGATAATTGTGACTCAGTCTGGTTGTGTCAAACCATACAAACCACTCTGGCAAAACATACTCCTTCAGAACAGCTCAAAATATCCTCTGTCTACGCATATTAATACTAATTGTAACTGAAAAAGTCCATTCACGTTCTCAAGTGCTCCAAGTCCTACAAGTGTGTGGCTACAAACTACATTTAAAAATACATGACATTGAGACATTGCAGCCATTCCCGTACAAGCCAATATGTGAAAGTGCTGTTACTAAAGCTCCATACTTGCTACTGAAGAGTAGTCTGGTACTCCAGATCATGGCAATCCTACTGCCCCAAAAAAACCTCTGCTGCTTCCAAAACCTCCACTCCTTTGGCCACGTTTCCCTTTCCACTCCTCTTTCAGGCTCTGTGCCATCTACACACTGGACAAAACTCAGGGAGGCATATGGCAACTTAATTCTCTCCTATGTGCCATTTCTGGATGGAACCAGAATCAATTTGTACACTTTTCATAATCCTTCCTCCTTACAACACTTCTTCCTCTGTATATTGATTGCTGAGGTGCACACACATCTTTAAGACAAGTATTACTGCTCTCAAAACAAAAACTGGTTAACAAGCCATCACTTCTATAAAAAAGTTACAATAAAGATTCAATTAAAGTTCTAATCATATGAAAATGTAAACTTTGAAATACTCTGGGGGAGAGGAGTCTTGTGAGGAGTCTTGGGTGGAACCTGGAGGAGACAGCTTTCTTCAAAAGAGGAAAACTTTTAGGTAGTTTCTTTGAAGAAGTTTGGGGCTGAAACCTGGGTCTTAGGTCTCCAGAAGAATTCAAAGAACCCTGAAGATGCCTGGAAGGATTCCAGGAGGATTCTGGAAGAGACGGATTCCTCCAAAAGAGAAGAATCCTCTCAGTTAATATTTAATTATATTAAAATTTATCTAAACTTTCAACCAAAATACATTTCTATACTTCTATGCTGCATTCATACATAAAACTTTAATACCTTTTTTCTTACACAACGGCTTTATCCAGCCCTATATTGAGAAGAGAGCCACCACTTTGTTTGTATTGCTGACCCTTTTCTCACAACCATCACACCACCTCTACTGCACCACTACTAACACTCCTTCCTCAGGAGCAGCTTTTAACTGGCAAGAAACACCCACCATTAAAAAGTTACTTTTAATCCCCAAAACAAGTGGCAGGTAAAAACAGAGACTGAAAATTGCAGGTGCTATATCCAGTCCAAGGTTAGTTTCCCCAGTAAAGTTTAAAAATAGATAGTCTTTAGTACTCAACAAAATACAAGCAGCAACCTGCTTAAGACAAATTTATACTACAGGAAAAAATATTGCTGTAGCATCAGCTGATATAAATACATCATCATGCATGTTATTTCATTCCAATGATGTTGAACAGCAACAAAATCTCAACTCAGCAGCCAAAGAAAACACATCAAATAGCTCATTTCTTACATGCAGAAATCTAACTGGTATATTTACTTGCAATACTGGTGCTAATTGCTCTTTCAAAAAGAAGAAGGCTTGACAGACTCCCATCCACAGACCAGAACACTATGCTTATCAAAATAAAAATGTGCTAGCTGCCCTCTATTTCATCTGTCCCACCACTTTCTGGAGGATCCCTGCAAGCACTTTGAAAAGGACAGCCCAATACTAGATGTAAACTTCTCTAACATCAGATATTTAATCAGTTATTGTAAAAAATGAAGTAAAGAAGGACACACAAAGATCCTAATCATTTTGCCAAGTAGAATTATGTTAAGAGAAAAAAAAGGTTCTTTATTAACAATAAAACACAAAGTCCAACAGAAGGTGACGGTATTTAGCTGTAACTGGCAGAGGGAGAATCATACAAATGAGGAAGTGAGCTGAGACAGTATCTGTTATACCAGCTAAGAAAAATAAACTCTTAATTTACAAGTTATACTAAAGTTGAAAAAGAGCAGAGACACATTTCAAAAAATCCTTATGAAATGTTACAGAGCACCTTCTGGTGATGCTTCCTGGGCACAGAAAGGGAGACAAATTAAAACAGGGGAAAACACAACATATGGGATGCACTAGTGCAGTGAAACAGGAAGAACCTGCAAAACCCCCTAAAGTTTAGGATGAACTCAGAGCTGCCTGTGGATGTGCTCTCTCACACAGCACCTGTACAGCTTACACCCCATTCATCCAACTGCCTCTGCACAAAGAAGCCACTGATTTACACCACATGCCTCTAAAAAGTCCTCCACACCCTCATTCAAAGATAATTTTGACTCTGGATTAATGACCTTACTCATTTTCTCCCGTATCTCCGGATGGGAGAAATGTGAATCAAACTCCAGGCTTTAATACTTACCATTCCTCTCTGCAAGCAGAGATTCCTGTTTTTTGAAGGATTCCCCTTTATGAAGGCACATACACATCCCAAGTTCCCCAAGGTCTTCTCTGACCAGCTAGAGTTAGCTTCCTAGGCCTCTCACAGTGTTATTGCTAACTTTAAAGCAAAAATACCTTCCATGTTTCTCAACAGGGATCCATTTTCCCATAGTCTGGAATTATTTTTAGTTACAGACTATTGGAAGAACAGTCTGGAAGTACAACACCAGAACAGTACACAGTGTTTCAGCACCACTCTTGTCATACAGGGAAGGCGGCTCCAGTACTCAAGTCCCTTTATCTCATTATCAAGTCTAAGAGAGAATTACCCTTTTTCACCACAGGACTGCAGTTAGGAGGTCATCATTTCTTTGTCCACTAGCCCTCCCAGCCCTCCCAATTCTTCTTGGGTCTGGCTCAGTCTGCCTTACTGAGCAATTAAAACTGCTCTTCTCAGTTGGTTGCTGCTTATCCTTATCTACTGGCCCAATAAAAACAAGAGGATTAGACAAAGACATCAGTAACTTTTCAGTAGAGATCACAAAGCATGAAGAGCAAAATAAGAAAAGTTTCAATGGTACTGAAAAAAAGAATCAAAATACCCACAAAAACATACTGTTGACTTTTCAGGGATGCTTTTCTGAATATTTCCAGCCTTCCCCAAGAAGTGTTTAAAATTGTTGATAATGTCTGGGATTTTCTGACTATTTTTTTTTTAGGTGATAATATATGAAAATATCCTGCACTGCAGAATATCTGAGTACCTGCATCTTGACTTGTTTTGACAGATGCACTGCACTGTTTTTCTGGAAGCTTTACAGTGTATCAGACACCATAATTATAAAACAATGCACACACTTGTCTAGAGCAACCTGGGATAGTGAAAGGCATCCCTGCACATGCAAGTGGTTGGAATAAGATGGGCTTTAAGATCCCTTCCAACCCAAACCATTCTAGTATATGCTGTGAGTCTAAAGATACAGCAAATTGTTATGGTTAGCAGCTGTTAACTTGTCATATCACACACTGGCAGCCCCAAAAATTATATGTGGCCATTTGTTCACAGAATTCATGCGAAATGACTCAGCCCTTGCCTACATAATCTGCTGTGGACACAGGAGTTCAGTCTTGAATCAATTCAGCATCAACCATCTCACCCCAGTTTGCCAACAGTGGCGTCTATCAACTCTGATTTTAGCAATACATCTGCTAGGACTTGGACTGAAACCAAACTCACTCCATATCTGCCATCAAACAGGCAAGGGATCTAATTACCTGGCAAGATTTCAAATATTAAAATGGAAAGGGTCCTCTATTCTGTTACCAATTCCCCTAGACACCCATTATCTTATTAAAGGAATGCTTTTTAATAAGTAAGATTTGTTAAAGTGGTTTGTGACATTACTAAATTGGGGAGCATAAGCTAATTTATAACCTACAAAACCATACCAGGTGTGTCTGTTATATTGGCCATTAACCACAATCCTATTTAAGCAGCTAAAAGGCACTACAGTTGTATTTCTACAAAATCTGTGAGCTGCTCCTTGAGGAGTTTCAGTCTTAGGTCAACTCTGTAAGACATTTGGCATGTTAGTCCAGTCACAGCTCATTTTGTTAACTATTACTCCTGAAAGCACAGAGACAGCTTGTGCAACTTTTTGGCCTGAATATCCAAAAACAATAAATAAAATAATGAATGGAATGATATCTGCTACCAGTTTCTCTACACAATGATCAGAAGTGGGCAGGTTTGACCTGGGTCATGATAGTGGCACAAAGAAAAAGGGAATCCAAGATGGTCTTGTAGTGTTAGCAGTACCACCCTTGACTGCAGTGACATGCTCAGCAGCACACTCCTGAGACGATGTAACAAAAATGCGTAAGTGGGCTAGAATTGGCAAATGAGTGATTCAGAACCTATTGCTCCCACTGCAGAACAGAGGCCACTGGCAGCTGGTGACACCCAAGCTTGCAGGGCCAATCCCTGGGGAGGAGAATAAAGGAGGCAGAGTAAGACTCACCAGATTCTCTATGTCTGTCCGTGCCAACACGTAGGTGCGCATGTTGCTGTTCTGATGCAGAAGCATGTATAGGAGAAGAGTGGCTTGATCAGATTTCTGCTGATCACATAAAGCTGTGTATAAACTGTTAAAGTTAATCTGGAAAGCATGTGGATTTGATGACGAAAACGCAGTGTTATCTGAAATAAAGAAATAAAATAAAGTCTTTAACAAATTCATTTATCATTCAGGTATCTGTCAATTTTGCAAAATCTCTGGGGGAAATATTTAATACACCACAGAAAGGAGAAAACAAAAATCACCCGTGACCACTACCAATGGTCATAAACCATAATAGAGTCTCATAAAGCTTCAGTTGTGCCAAAAAGCTGAGGCTGTCCTCCCATATGAACTTCAGTAAGACCCCCAGTACCTGCACAAAACATTCACCCTTTTTCATGAAACAATTTGTCCTTCCATATGACTTCCACTGCTAAGAAGGAATGTGATCCCAGGAGCTGCTGGAATGGAGGCAGACACAAGGTCTTCTCTGGAAACAATATACCAATTATTAACTTCCAAACCCTGCACATCAAAACTTACAGGTTTAGTTCTCTGGCATTAAGGCAGAGTCTCTCCCATCTATCCCTTCTTGGTATAAAGGGTGGATGCGCATAGTTCAAGATTATTGTGATATCTCAGTGAAATGTAGGTGTCAGGACTTTAGAGGTGTGTGGTGGAGAGTTTGGTGAGTTAAATGATGTAAAACATCACATCACATTGTCTGACATCCCTCAAAGTAACAGCAGTTTGTTCATAATCACAATACATTCTGTGCCAGGGCTGGAAGTGAAGATTTCTGTTCAGAGAACCTTTACCAGCCTCAACAAAAACATCCATCTGCACAGATCCCTAAGGTCTAGAAATTCCCTGTGGAAACAGAAAAAGCTAGTACTTACAGGGGGCTTTTGAAGAAGATGGAGAGTGAGACAATTTTTATATGGGCAAATAGCCATAGGATGAGGGGGAAGGGTTTTAAACTGAAAGAGAAGACATTTAAATGAGAGATCAGGAAGAAATTCTTCCCTGTGAGGTTGATGAGGCCCTGGCACAGGTTTCCCAGAGAAGCTGTGGCTGCCCCTGGATCCCTGGCAGTGTCCAAGGTCAGGTTGGAGGCTTGGAGCAAGCTGGGATAGTGGAAGGTGCCCATGCCCAAGGCAAGAGAGTTGAAACTGGGTGATCTTGAAGGTCCCTTCCAACTCAAGCCACACTGTGATTCTATGATTTTAATACCATATTCCTATTGAAGTTTGCTAAGTAGCTTTCAACACAGAAGAGCATGGCAGTCGTCATGTTATTTGAACAACATTTCCACCCACTTTGGATGGAAAAAGTGCTTGGAATTGCTGCAGGAGCCCTGCAGGAGCCCTGGCTGCCATTGGTTTCGTGGGGCCCAGCAGACAGCGTTCTGGGGAGCCATCACTCCTCTTGGCCAGGGCAAGGGGGGGACAGCTCCAGCCATTGAGCTGGAGGCAGCAGGAGGCCCTGGAGCAAACAGAACTCCTGCCTGCAGGAGTTGGGAACCATGCGGAGATGCAGCCCCATGGCGATGGAAATGCTGTCTGTCCCAAAACCACGCACCCGCGGGCGCAGGAGAGACTCCAACCTGGCCTTCCTCAACTACTGACCATGACTATGGACCAGCTGGATTAAAACCTTCCTGCTTTGGGCAGGAATTTCTCTTCAGAAGGAAAAACATGGATGTAGACAGCAAAACCAGAACAATTCAGTCCTTGGTGCCACAGGTCATTAGCTGAGAAGCTTCCCTTGGCTTTGCAGCTTCATTTCTGTGAACGTTTAAGCTGTGCCACTGGGATTTATAGCATTTCACTATCAGTTTTATTAAAGGATACTAGAAGGTCCAGTAAAATAAAAATCTAAACAGAATAAAAGAAACTTAGCAGCAACACTAGCATATCCTGTATTATTCGGCAGAACATTAAGCTGATCAACAGAAAAATTAAACTATTCTAAACTATGAACAAAAAACCCCCATCCTGAATTCTTCTAGTTTTGTCCCAATTAAATTATAGAAATTATTTTTTTAAAAATGCCAGTTTTCCTTTTATAGTATATATTATTACTGCAACCAGCTTCTTTTTTTCCACATTACTTTCCTCTTACAAACCCCTTAGAATGTTCACAGAAATCAAATTTAAGCTCAATTATGAGTATTGCTAGTGGGAACAAGCTTCTGGGAAACAATAAGTCATTCCATCAACACACACATGTAGAGAAAATATAGCTTTTCATGCTACATTTGACACAAAATAAGTTATTTCGAAATTTTATAATGATGTATGTATAGCACACTTCAATGAAATACATTACTGGCTACTGGTGGCATGAAACAAAGTCAACCAAAATCCAACATTAAAGAAAGCTTGCAGTTTAAAGACAGAACAAAACAAAAACTTTATCAACAATTTGATCTCAACCACCTGTAAATGGTATCCAATAAATCAAAGAAGCATGTTAGGACTCAGAATTCTTCTTATGAGAACAATCCTCCACCTTCACAACCCAATAAATTTTCCTAGGTAATGGTGAATTAATTTAGAGCTCAGCCTGGTTAAAACTTAATGGATAAAGGAATACAAAAACTCCCCAGAAGAAAGTGCATAACTCAGGATATTACTGCGGCTTCACAGGTTGTCACACGGCTCCTGAGCCCTGTGCACAGTGCCAATCTGCACAAAGCCAATGAAAGGTAAAACCACATGGCTCAGGTTCAGAGATTTAAGTGTGGATAAAGTACACGTGGAAAACGGTGGAGTCCCCATCCCTGCAGGGATTTAAAAGCCGTGTGGATGTAGCACATGGGGACAAGGGGTAGTGGTGGCCTTGGCAGTGCTGGGGAATGGTTGGACTTGGAGGGCATTTCCAACCTGAATGATCCTGTGCTTCTGTGAAGGCACAGGCTGCATACTGAGCTATCTAGATAGCACAAGCTGCGTTAGGGCATTCCCATGTTCAAACATGACCCTCTGTGAGTCAGTGCCACATGGCACCTGCAGTTACCTGACACAGACTGGAACCTGCCTTCTCAAAACCCAGACAAGCACCAAAACAACTCTGAAACCTCTCATACACACAAAACTCATGCAAGTGTTTATGTTAATCATTTTTTCTTACATTTGAAATAAAAGAATACAGTCAGCAAACCCAGGTAGCAATTTTATTATTTACCTTCTAAGGACCATTACTCCAGGACAAAAAGTGCTACAAATTTTTAGGGGACTCCTGCAGACTCTTGGATAATCAATCTACTTATAGGTTAGTTTTATGTATATTTTATGAAATTATAGAGTCACAGAATCATCAAGGTCAGCAGAAATCTTCAAAAACTTCTAGTCCAGGAAGTAAACTGGACCAGGATTATGAAGCTTTCTAGTATATCTCAAGTCAGAAGAATGAATTATCCTTCTTCTGCTCCCACCACAAAATCCCAGCAGCTGAGGAACTCCACCTAAAACCTCCCTGATAAAAATGTGTTATTACTGCTCTTCCATGGGTGTCCTGGAAGGACAACAAATCTTGTAAAGAGAAGCTCTAAGCAATCACAGCATCTTAAAACTCCACTTCATCAGCTCAGGCTCATTAGTAAGAACAGATACAAACCTTGTGTGTTCTTGAAGGACATGATGGCTTGTCTGTAGGGGTTTGGGGTGTCTGGAGTGTCAGTCAGGTTGGCCAGGACCAGCAGCAGCAGCAGGCTCTGGCTGGCCAGAGGGGAACACTGCTCCATCTGCGCTGACGCTTTGCTGCCCACCCCACCCAGTGTGAACACTGTCCACAGGCCAGCTGCAGAGAAAACAACAACAAATAACAGGTTTGGTCATATTTTAATAAACAAGGCTATTTTAGAGTGTAGGTTGAGATTAGATACTGGAACAAAATCCTTCCCTGTGAGGGTGGGGAGGCCGTGGCACAGGTTTCCAAGAGCAGCTGTGGCTTCCCTATCCCTGGAAGTGCCCAAGGCCAGGTTGGATGAGGTTTGGAGCAACGTGGGACAGAGGAAAGTGTCCCTGCCCATGGTAGGGGGTGGCACTGGATGGGCTTTAAGGTCCTTCTAGTCAAACCATTCTCCGATTCCACAATTGTACATTGTTCATGTACAGCTCCAGTAGTAAGGCATAAAGTATAAAGCCAATGCAATGTCCCCAGAGGCTGCTTGAAAAAACTCTCATTATTACATTGCTTAAACTTTGATGATTGGGCCTCAAATGCAGAGTCATTTTCACACTTACAGCACTAAAAAGAATGAACTCCAATACTAAACTACTGCATTTGAAATTCCTGTTACTAATTACAGCAGCATTGGTGAAACCAAATGACCAGCTACATGCCCAAGTACTGATTAGAGGAGAAGGAGCATCAGAGGAGGATTAAAGGACTCCCCTCATCTCTCTCCAACAAGTCCATTAATCCTTATATCCTTGCCACTGCTCATGGGAGTGTATTACAGAACTGGAAAAAACTAAGAAAAGCACTAGAACTGAAACAGAGATGCTGCAGACTCAGCATTACTGGAGTACAAAGTCAGAGGAAAGGATAAAACCTCTATGTTTATCACATCTGGGCTCTTGATACATTCATTCCAAGGGGATAAGAAGCAGCCTCTCCCAGTCACACAGTAGTAGGCTCACCCCAAATGCCTGCCTAGGAGTTCATTTTTTTTGAGTGTATCTTGAATTTTTATTACAGAGACTAAGCATTTAATCAAATTTAACAGGTCAAAGCTTTGAGCTATAGAGGTTAAAAATATTAAGTTTTACTTAATAAAAGGTAAATCCTTATTTCCTCTTCTACTTAATGCCTAAATCAAAAATTAAATAAAATACACCTTCTTAAAGAAAACAGAAAAATTAAGAAAGTTTAATTTCCAGTCTTCTAGTTGCCAAGATTCAAGGTGTAAATGATAAACTTCTAAGCCATTTGAATGGTAAATACTAAAGTATAGCCAGTTAAAAGAATTTCAAGTACTCTTAGCCCTACAAAATTTCAAGCCATCCAATGAGTATTTTTCTTCAAATGTAATTATACACTCAGATTATGTAACAAACCAGTGCTCCCTCATTAGGACAATTGCAGGACAATTACTGCCATGTCATAGGCAAGGGAACTAATGCCACTCAGTGTTAAGCAGCTTGAGAGAGTTCTTATAATAAAAAGCACTATTAAGCAACCTTCTTAGCAAAAATTTCATGTTACATTATTAACTTTTTATCACCATGTTTTTCATCCACAGTTCTTATCAGAATGAATGATGTTTTTCACATGAGTTAACCAGAGAAGTAACATGCAAAAAAACTATTTTAAACCCCCTGAAACAACTGTACGTTTATCATCACATGTTAAAGAAACTAAAATTCATCAGATTTCCATTCTTAAATTTTAGTGTAGTTCTTGTTTTTAATTTTCTACCACCTCATCCTTCTGTGGTTGCCATCTACCATTATGCCTTTCCTCAATAATTAGAAAAGAGGGATATGGCCAAAACACCAGTGATTAATCTGACTCTTCCAGGGAGAACAAGGTCACAATGTCCAAGAGACAGCTGCACATGAATATGTGGCCCAAGTAGCCTCCTGAATTTCTCTTGTGTGTTGGCAAGTTCTCCAGAAAACCAACCCCATGTTACAGGTTCATAACATTCCTTTCAGTTGCAAGGGCAGCGTCACATTAGGTGCTAAGTATTGGCTGATGCTTCCAACACACTCAAGTTAAAAACATTTTAAAGGAAAATATTATTTCTGATCATAAGTGTCACATTAAAATGCTAAATGGGTAAAGAGCCTGGAAGGACAGAGGAGGAGGAAGTTTCTAGCTCTGTATAGCAGTATGTTCACAATATCTGAAATACTACTTGGTTAAACCTAATTTTATATTTATGCATATTTCAAAATTACAAGACTATATTTAACTTCTTTAACACACAAAACAAAGAAACCTATGCTGTGCTCTCTTAGAAGTTTTCCTTTATATTCTTTTCAGATCTGAAGTCAATAGAAAACATAGAAGAATAGACACTGATACAGCGAGGACAGAATAATATTTCAGATTCTGCTTTTTCAGATCATCGCAGGAAAAAAGAAACAGAACAAAAGGAAGAAAATTCTTGTTTAAGCCAACAGGATAGCCACAGATGACTGCAACAGTACTAGTTCTACCAGGCATCATTACAGGCATGAAGGGAAATTTGCCTAAATGCTTCAACATATAGACTGGATTTCTTTCACATTAGGTTTTTTTTTAAATTTTACTTCTATCCTCTTGTCAATTTTTTCTATACCACAAGAGAAATACAAATTCCAGATGTTTTTGTAAAGCTTTCTACATCTCTGGGAGGTGGCAAAGATAAGTGAGGTTCTCAAAACTAAACCACTAAACTATGAAAAGGAGGGAAGTGTAGATTACCCGAAACAGCGTCATGAGGCACACTGCTTCTGAAGATTTATAAAATTTTCAAAAGGCTCTACAATACCAAATACTACCTTTCTGGTCCCAATTATAAGTCTGATGAAGTCAATAATCCACAACCCTAAAACAGCCTCTTCAATGTTGTTGTGGTTTAACACCACACAACAAATCGTTCTCTCCTCTCTGGTGAGATGAGGAAGAGAACTGAGAGAAAACACAAAACTCACAGGTTGAGAAGAAGGCAATTCAACAGGACTGAAAAAGAAGGGAAAATGATGATGATGATGATGATGATGATGATAATAATGATAAAAGAATATACAGAGGACGTGATGCACAGTGCAGTTGCTCACCACCTGCTGCAGACCCTGAAGCAGCATCCACCCACCCCTGGGCAACACCCCCCAGTTTTATTGCTCAGCATGACAGGATATGGGATATTCCTTCAACAGTTGGGTCAGCTGTCCTGGCTGTGCCCCCTCCCAGCTCCTTGCATCTTAAGAAACCCTGAAGCTCATCCCATTCTAACCCCTGCCATGGGCAGGGACACGTTCTGCTGTCTCAGGTTGCTCCAAGCCCCATCCAACCTGGTCTGGAACACTTTCAGGGATGGGGCAGCCACAGCTTCTCCGGGAAACCTGTGCCAGGGCATCCCACCCTCACAGACAAAAATTTATTCTGAAATTATGACACGTCCTTGATGCAGAATAAGCATGACTTAGCAACAACTAAAACACCAGGCTGGTATCAACGTTACCCAGCACTGTAACTGTATCCAAGCTGAAAACAAGACAAACATTTAGGTATTTGGATCGCTTACTTCACTTAGAGAGTTTACTCTTTTCTGCAGAATACTTTCAATTGCATCTCTCTAATATTTGTCCATCATTTCTAACTGTGTCCAGCTCCTCAGCTGTGTCTGGGCTCCTCAGTACAGGAGGGACATGGAGCTCCTGGAGCAGGTCCAGTGGAGAGTGACACATATACTGAAGGCCCTGGAGCATCCCTCCAAGGAGGACAGGCTGAGGGAGCTGGGGCTGCTGTTGAGGGCTGTGAGAGGGCCCTCAGCCCTGGCTGTCCCTGGCTGTCCCTGGGTGCAGGGATGGTCAGAGCAAGGCTCAGGCTCTGCTCCAGGCCCAGCAATGGCACCAGAGCCACGGGCAGGGCCTGAGCCCAGCACTTCCCCTGCACAGGAGGCACAACTTCTGCTCTGAACAGAGACCAGAGAGGGGTGGAGTCTCCCTCACCAGGGATATTTCAGAGCCCTCTGGACACAATGCTGTGTCCTGTGCTCTGGGATGGCCCTGCTGGAGCAGGGAGGTGGGGTCACATGTCCCACTGTAGGCTCTTCCAGCCTGACCTGCTCTGGGATTCACTGATTTAACTTTATTTCTTGACCCAGTCCCACATGGAACCATGTTGCTGGAAGTTTTGTCAATTGGAGAACTGTAAAATTCTGCCAATTATTTTTGGAAAATACTCAAATACTTTAATAAGAAACTGGATGTTTTCACCTTTAAAACCAAATTAACAGATTCATTTTTGCCCTTTTCTTTCATCAAACTAGCCACCACAGGCTTTTTTTCCATGTCCATACAACTCTGTGTAAGGCAGAGCAAGAAAAGCAGGTCATAAGAGCAAAGTATGTTATGTTGCAACAGAGAAGCTGAGATTTTCTGTAAGATGGCTGGAAACACAGTTTACAGCCATGAAAACAAATCCAGCACTTTAATCTAGTTTGACAGTCTGTGAAACAACACTTAATGGCAAAATGAAGTTATGACACAGTCATCAAAATAGAACTTTCTTTCACCTGACTGTTATTTGATGTAAACACAACTCTGCAGAAATCTCAGCCTAACGCCTGGTCTCTGTTACACAATGAGATACAAGTAAGGTTCATGTTTGTACCTACTTTGGAAAAGTTTAAACATACTTATTTATAGTTTCACAAGAATAAGAAGAATTTTAAGAGTTTGACTTTGATGACATTTTGAAACTAAGAGTGCAGAAGGTACTCTAAAAACTCATCACACTCATATAAAGCATTGCAACGTACAGTCAACAACTTCTAACAGTATCTACCATTACTTTAAGTCAGAAGATCAACCGACTGTGAGCTATAATTGATTTTTGAGCAATCCTGGATTAGTTATTAAACTAGTTGTAATTCTTCTGCAAAATGTATTATTCACCTTTCAACCTTCAGTGTCAAGACTCAGAAGACAAACTCTCTGACTTCTCATGCTGGACAGAGCATTAAATTAATGCCGAGGAAATTGGAGTTACTTACTTCCAAGTTTCTTTCTAGGGAATTAGTATTGTTTAGGTTTTTTTTTAATCTAATAGTAGCTCAAAAATTCAATTAAAGTAATCACTGAACTTCAACCTTTCCTTTGAACATCCTTCATTGCATTTAAATATAGGCATTAAATTGCAATTAATACTGGCAAAGCCTTTCTGAGTATGGTCCTGTCTCTCCTCACTGGAGCTTGGTAAGAGGGCAGATCCTTCCCTCATTCCCCATCACATAACCCACATCCTCTCAAACATATTTAGCATTGTCCTATTGAGTTTTTATTACTTTTGACAGGATTTTCCTTAGGGCACCAACTTGAGGTGCTGTCCCCAGGCTGCTTTTGAGACTGAATAGGACAAAATAAGAGTTTTAGTAGATATGAAAATTTTCAAAATGTCTCTTGATCTCCCTGTCATTTTGACATTTCCAAAACAACAATCCTGTCCCTTGTTGCAAAAATGGAAAGAACACAGATGAGGCTACAGAAGTTGGCAAAGCCAGTGTTAAATATCAGAAAGAAAACTCAACCACAATGAAAAAAGCCCAAAACAGATCAGATCTAGCTTATGGTTAGTAATACATCCAAGTCCTAGCTGCACGTTCTGCTTTCCTATTTCTAAATTTTTTAGCATCCAGAAGATTGTCCAATGCTTGCAACGCTGCAAGATTGTCCAATTCAAGCCATCACTAAATAGAGATGATGAAGAATTAAAGCAAAAATTATTTTCATTGCATCTAAATGTACCATCATGTAGTTCCTCCACCAAAACCAGTAAATAGCATATCATTAAAAAACATTAAAATTACTGTTTAATTCTTATTATACTCAAGCAGCAGCACTGGGAACTTGAGTGTTGGTTTTTTAATGCTTATTATGTGTGTCACTTTTCTTAAGTCAATTCAATAGTTCTCACACTGTGGTCTGATGAACACTTTCTGGTGGCCCACGGAGAGCTGGCAATTCACATTGTGCTGGCTCTTGTCCTTGTTTCCAGCTGCTACATTGTGTTAGAAGAAAGCTAAAAATACATAAATACTTTCCTACGATTACTTTTCCATGCAAGCAATTTCTCAAGTTGCCGCGGGGATGTTATGTGATAATGAATGGGAGAGGAAAAAGAGGTCCATGGAATCATGAACGGGGATCAGTGAGGCAACTGCTGTATCAGGGGCATTTTATACGTTATAAAGCACATCTCCAACATCTCAGATCTTTAGTTAAGGAACCTAAACTGCAAATTGTGAAGAACCCAGGGTACACTTGCTTAAGACTATAAAAACAGCAGCTACATTAATTTTAGGGAAGTCTCACTGCAGATTTGTGAGGATTCATTACAGAAAGAAACTAGCAAAGCTGAAGTATAGGAAATATGGAATAATTTTTACATGGTTTATGAGCCTGCATGTTAAATATTCCACTCTTGAGCAACATTAAACTCATCTGTAGCATAAACACATTGACATACACACAAACTACAACCTGTGACTGAAAAAATCAATCTGATGACTGTAGACATTTTAAGTAGGGAAATTGTAAAAACTCAGAAGCACAAAAATGGCTGTCCTAAATACTACAACTTTTTGTTTGCAGTCACTTTTTAATTGCAGTAACTTTTTCAACTGACACAAGTTCCCATAAATGATAGGTTTTTGTGAAACATTCCACCTGGCATGATAATACAAATGACAAAAGTAACAATTTTTAGTTTTCAGAAATATTTTTCATGGTCATCATTGTCCAGCATTGGACTAACAGGATTAACCCAAGCTGGCATGAGACATAGGAGAAGTTCTACAAACAGCAATAAATGCATAGTTTCTGGATGTCAGACAGTCTAGCAAAATAAATTTGTGTTTTAAATACTGGTAGGCTAGCTGCTCTCTAAGTCATCAGCAGGCTGCAGCAAGAATTCACATGTGGGAGACACTAAATTTAAAAGCATTTTGAGACAACAGCTATGTACCAATCCATCTTGACTCTATTTCTTGTCTGGAACACAGGAATGGCACATGATGTGTATCAGAGCAAATGTGTGATCACTTGGAACTCCATATTCAGGCTTAAAATCCCATTGAACTGCCACTTAGTCCTTAGTGCAAGGTCAAAGGCACACAATTTACACAGATGATTGCCATGGCTTTATTTCAGGTGCTGTGTTATATTTCAGTTGTTTTACTACTATATTTTAAGTATTTAATTCCTAAATACTACAGGAAAGTGACTGAAATGCTATAGAAAGATTAAGTGCATGTTTTAGATTACTTCTTTAAATGACAAAAAGAATTATAGAAGTGATTTAAAAAACAAGTTATTTTCTTCTCAGCAAATCACTGCAACAGAACAACTGCTCTATATTTCATAGATTTCAACTGGCTCATTGAAATACATGACTGAGTATGACTTAATTGTTTGAGGGTTTTCACACCTAATAACACTATTGTAAAGGAGACCAGTATTTCATCCTCCCTGCCAAGAACAGCAGAAGGTAGTTGTTTCTGTGGAGCCAAGCTCTGCAACACCAGCTCCCTGCCTGCCCCACTCCTGGTCACAGCCTCTCCAGGAATAGCCAAGCTCAGGTCTCTGTACCCACACATTTCAAATACGTCCCAGGCACTCGACTTTTTGATGTCGCCATTGCTCCTGGTGCTGCAGCAGGACAGGAAAACCACAGCAAATGGCTGGGGTGCAGTGGAGGAGCCAGTGGAGAAAAGACAGTCCAGGAAATCTCCACACAAACCCTCTGAAGCCAGAGAAGCACCGATGAGTCCTAGGTGCCCGGGGCCATGATGTCATTAAAAAATTCTGGAAGCAGTTTTTCAGGAAATGAATCATGGAAGCAAGTGAAACGCAAAGATGTATTAGGTGTCCATCCCCTATCCATGCAACAGCGTTCCCTCCAGTAGAGCTTGTTATTCTACCCAGACTAATTTTAAGGGACTGGTAATGGAGCTTGAACCACATCCTTTGGGAAGCATGTTCCATAATCTAATAAACCTCAATGTTAAGATTTTTTTTCCTAATATTCAGCTAAACATTGCTTTACTCAGCTTCATCTACTTATTCCTTTAAGTGGTTCTATGTAATACCATAAAACATTTCTGCCCCAGTTCAGTGTTTACAGCCCTTAAATAAAAGGCACAGTCAGGTCTCCTTTGTTGCCCAGCCAAATTACATACACACATTTTTCTTTCTTTTCTTTTAAAGTCTTTTCCAGTTTGCTTCCTGCAATTAATCCCAGCTCCAGTACTTTGCACGACCTTTCAAATGTCATGGAACTGAAAAAGATTGCAAACACTAAATTGCACAGATTGATAAATAAGCATATCCCTCATTTCACTGCAAAAACAGTGTTTATTTAATTTTAAACCATTCATCTCCTTTTTTATCACTACATCTCAGGAGATCTTTACTGTGAAATTTAAAATGATCCTAGCCTTCCTTGAGGCAGAACCCTAACTACGGCATTATTACTCTTTTTCTTGTTTTGAATTTTAAAATAAGGAGACAATCACCTTCTCCCAAGACCATGAAGCTCAGCTACAGACTTGCATTCTCATGAAAGCTTTTGACATCACAGAGGAATCAGAAATATAAAAAGACAGCCTCTGAAAAGTATTTAATCTGAAAAACTATAAAAACATAAAAAACCAAAGTCAATACCTGTAAACTCAGTGAAATCATATTACCTGTAACTATATATATTATTTACAGTTGGACTTGATGATCTTCAAGGTCTTTCCCAAACTTGATGTTTCCATGAGTCTATGATAAATTTAACATTTCCAGATGGGATCTATTTCTCTTACTTGTCCAGAGATGCTGAAGTACGGAATACCTTTGTTAGCTGGAAATCCCTGATGACATTTTTATTATATGTAATTGGAGTACGAGTAGTAGACATACCCAGAGACAGACACCTTGAAGAATTAAGCAAAGCAAATTACATAACATACTTCTGAATCAAAAGGCCAAATAAGGCTGGGAATAACTCTAACAAGCCATTAATTCACTTTTAGAAATAGATTAAAAATAACTAGGAGGGGAACATCTTAAGCAAGGAATCTTCACATTTTTATTAGACCAAGTCCTGGCCTGCTGCTGGCAATACCTATTTCAAGTCCTTTGGACACAAGTGATACATTTTCTGAGATGGAACAATATTCCTGCTGCACATTTGAAGACAGTCCAGTATAAGTGAAGCTGCAAATGTGACCACAATATCAAGAAAAAATAAATAAAGGTTTTATGGTATTATACAAGAGCAAAATACCACAGTATTATGACTACTTGGAACCTGGGAAACTAAGTGCAAGCTTGAAGAGAGTGAGAGAGAGGAAAACGAATGAGAAATGTGGGAAAAACTGCAAATCCACCCAGTGTTGTATTTAATTTTAGAGGAACTGTCTGACTCAATCATCTATCAACCTTGGAACAGCAAACCTCACGCCAACAACAAGTTCACATAGAGACATTAAAAAAGAATTTTTGGATGGTGGGGGTTGGGGGCTTGTTTTGGTTTGGGTTATTTTGGTTATTTTGGTGGGATTTTGGGGAGAGGAGGTTAGTTCTTGGAGAGGTTTTGTTCAGTCTTTTATTTTTAAATTATTATTTATTTAATTATTTTTGTTTTTAATGGAAAACTCTTCTGGCTTTTGCCCAGGGTACCATCCCAGTATTTTATTGTTTTTGTCAGAATGCAAGGGAACACACTGAATGTGTATAATTCAACCAATTGTCGAACTTCCAGTAACATCTTCTGTTGACTCTATCCGGCAATATACGAGGCAGAAACAAACATTGAAACATGTTACAAAGCAAACATCTTGTCAGTATTATTTTTAAATAGTGCTGATCAGGGTATTGATATTAACTAATGCTTTTGATGTAAGACCCTCAGGAGAACTTCATCCCCACACATAGTGGGGAAGTGGGAAGAAGAAATCCAGACAATGAATGAAAGAAGTGACCTGTAAAGTTGCTAGATAGGTCAAGGCATCCAAGAAATTACTTTTGCAGAGCAGTTAAGATTTTTGTATCATTTAGTGAGTTTAGCACACTGCTCCTTTTGGTTTGTCATGACTGCAGGCGCTTAATTCACTCATATTCCCTATGAGAGGAACAAGGACTAGCTAGCACAGTAAACTCAGCACAGACCTGCTGCTTCCCTCCTAGACCTAAGTTTCATTCCTCCAAACTTGTGAAGCACCTCATCAGTGGTACCTGCAGCAATTCCAGCCAGCTTCTCTATCAGCCTTCAGGAGGGCATTCAAGAACAATTAAATAAAAACACCTAATATAAGTACAGCTGAAAGACCTGGAGTTCCACATCTTAGGAATCCTCTGGCTGCCACCCTTATTTCTGAGATCTGCTCATACCCCTTGGAGACTGCCACCTCTCCACAGTGCAATGGGCACGTTACTTTTTAACACAGCATTTCTTAACCCCTACTTTTCCTTTAAGAGATAACATTTTGTTTGTGTGAGGTAACTTCTTCCTCTGCACTACCTGCTACTCCAGCGACAAGGAAAACTCTAAGTCTTAATTCTCTTGCTTGAAACCTGGCCCACTAGCAATGGCATGGAGCAGGGAAAGTCCCTCCTGGATCCTGGAACAGCCTCATGGACCTCACGAGGGGTGCAGCATCCTGAGACTCACTGGCACAACACTCTGTGGAACACACTTCATGAAAACTCAACGTTCAGACAATTTTGCTGCCAGTTTTTCAACAAGTTTCTGCTCAATGTATGCAAACGGCAAGTTTTGGGACCCTGTAACTTGGCCAGATTTAGTAAACTTTAAGAGGGATTGTAAATGGCACATCTCTATCCACAACTTCACTCCCCTAAGCCCCGCTTCCCAAATCTCAAGAGCCTGTTCCAAGGCATGAAGGCTCTAAAACTCCTCAATAAAACAGATGTAAGAATTCAGCATTGGTTAAGTAACATTTTTCCCTAACCTCATTCTCAGAAACAGAAGAACTGTTTTCAATTAAAGCAGTGCCAAAAAAATTTTTAAAAAAATCTTAAAAAAAGAGCCTAAGGAAGATACTCCGCATGAAAAGTTTCACCACAAACAACTAAGCCTGAAAAAAATCTATGAGCAATTGAAAATTGGATTTCACTACAGAAAGTGCTCTATAAGCTTATCTTGAGGCATCAATACCAGCTCCAGCCATACGAACATTATTAAAGTGGCAGTTTTAATGATGAAGCATTGAGGAAAGCAGCAGTGCTGAGGAATGAAGTTCTACCCCCAGAACAAGCGTGCCACAGGCAAAACTTTTCATTATCTTGACTAGCAGAAAATGCCTCCTCAGCTGAAAGAACCCAGTGTCCCTGCTCCCTGTTGGAGCAGGGCGTGAGCTGCTGCCAAGGCTGACGAGCTGTTTTATGTCAGCACCTGCCCTTTGGCTCCGCTCTCGCACTGACATCAACTCCAGCGGCATCAGACAGGAACA
The DNA here is from genome assembly GCA_039654755.1 of Calcarius lapponicus. NCBI lineage: Eukaryota > Metazoa > Chordata > Aves > Passeriformes > Fringillidae > Calcarius > Calcarius lapponicus. The sequence goes on from CM077481.1 coordinate 6,520,465, forward strand.
CGTTTCTGTCACCAGACACCACGGCTGGAGCCACACCAGCTCAACAGCGCTGCTGCTCATGGAACACTGCTTGAGCCCTCTTATGGATCCAACGCCGACTGAATTCCCTCTCTTTTGGGTCGATGGCCAGTGTGGAGAGGATGGTGTAGGGAAAAGTTTTGGTGTGTCAAATTTACTATGAAAACAGAAGACTATGGGGGGAGAAAAAGGCTGACTAAGTATTACTGACTCTGCCTGCATATTTTTTCCCAGCAAAAACTGATAGTTAACATTGAAATTATACAGAAACATGTGCTAACACTCATCAACTTTACTATTAAAGACTAAAATTACATATATAGTATTCAGAAAGTTTTAGTTCCAAATACTGATTTGCCAATTTATGGAATGAATTACAAAAAGATTTGCATTTAAATGAAAAAAATATATTTAGAGGCACTTTATTTTTTCTCTAGCATGCATGTTCAGTTCCACAATATTTCATCTTCAGTACCCAAAAATGTTTTTACCACAGGGCAAGGGATTCCTCTGGGCTTTTCCTGTTCCTAAGCATTTTGAAAATAGTGCCAAGTCATAAAGGGAAAAGAAGTTTGCTCTCTGGGAGCAGTTAGGAAACAGTGAGGACAAGCCACTCCTGCCTCTCTGCCATCACCTACAACAGGGCTATGCCCGTGCCTGAGAAAGAGGAGTTAATATAACTTTTTAATATAATGTACAAAGCAATTCTCATTTTGTATGAGATCAATCTTGGAGTTAAAAAAGAAAATTCGAGCAGCATGATTGCCCTTGAGGGTGACACCTGGTACCACCATCTCCAGATCTGCATGCAGACATCACTTTTGTGGAAGCTCCTTGGCAATCCCAAGGTACCTCAGGCAAACCCTATGATGCAGACCAGCTATGTAGGCCTCCATTGTCAGCTGCACAGAGACATCCTTTTTAGGCCACCAGGTTTTGAGTAGGTAATTTGAATATTATAGTATTTTTCATAAAAAACATTTCTTCTATCCCAAACACACAAAATCACACAATGATTTGGGAGGAAAGGGACCTTCAAGATCATCTCATTCCAAACCCCTGCCTGCCATGGGCAGGGACACCTCCCACTATCCCAGGCTGCTCCAAGCCCCATCCAGCCTGGCCTTGGGCACTGCCAGGGATCCAGGGGCAGCCACAGCTGCTCTGGGCACCCTGGGCCAGGGCCTGCCCACCCTCACAGCCAGCAATTCCTAATTCCCAATAGCCCAAAATCTGTCCCTGCCCTCTGGCCCTGGGAAGCCATTGCCTGGCTGCTGTCCCTGCCTGCCTTGTCCCCAGTGGCTGTGCAGCTCTCCTGGAGCCCCTGGAGGCCCTGGCAGGGGCTCTGAGATGTCCCTGGAGCCTTCTCTCCTCCAGGATGAAACTTACTCCACATTTTCACAACAATTACTCAGTAAACTTTATGGAAAATCACAAATGCCACCAAACGGTCTGGCATGAGCTGACAGCAGGGCCTTGTGCAAAACAATTACAATTAGCAAGGTAAGACAATGAGAAACACCTATGTGCTGTATTTACATCCTATAAGATCACCTGAAATTATTTGGTAAGTGGGAATCCTACACACATTATCACATGCAAACAGCATGTTTTATTAACCTTGAAGCAAGGCCCAGCATTTAAAACATGAGGATAAGGATCAGGACAGTGTAATTTTATTCCCAGCTGCAATGTCAACTGATTGTGTAATTTTAGCCAAGCTTCAAGCATGTTATTTCCTCTTTTTCCCCTATCTATAAAAATGAGAATTTTCTACTTAATAAGGGCCTTTACATCCTGATGCCCTTGGCCTGAATGTGCGTTGTTCCTGAGCTGATGTCCCAATTTCCTAAGAGATCTCTGACCCACTGAAGAGAGTCAGAGCAGATTATATACACACTGGGACTGATTACACACCCATTCTGTATTTACATACAACTAGCTAATGTTATAGATATATAGAATGTATCCAATTATACAGATATAATTATATAGATATATAAAGGACAGATCTTTGCTTGACAGATCCTCTCAGAATGACAATTGCTGAGAGAAGCAGTTCAATAAATATAAACTATTGAGGCTGAAATTAGAAGCCAGCAGTGAATGAGATGGATAAACCTAACGCCAAACTTGAAATTCTGCAGGCCAAAACAGCTTTTACTTAGGAATATTTTTATATTTTGTATTATCTACATTTCTACATATACATTTGCTTTAATGTATTTACATATGTCATATTTGTATATGCTGCATATACATCTTAGAAAACCACTTGAAATTGTTTAAGTGGGAATCTTACAAATTACCACATGCAAACAGCACGACTCCTAACTAACTGTCATATTGATATAATATATTCTAGATTTATGAAACAATTTATTCTCGTATATAACTTACACATTTCATTTTAATATGTCTACGTATTTTTGATCCCTAAATGGTATATTTTTGTATAAACACACTAAATATATAGATGCAGTACACTGGGTCATTTATATTTCTATTATTAAATGTAAGCATGTTCATATGTTTCTGTACAGTCTGTATTTTATTTGTATTTTACAGGTTTTCTATTATATACATACACATCCACACATAGAACTAGTGAGTACCAAATAACTGTCAAATGCTGTGGTGTCTACAACATCTTCCATTCCTGGCAGAATTAATTTGATCCAGATTTACCTTCCTGCTGAGAGTAAACTCTGCTGAAACCTCCCATATATCTACTTCCCTTTCTTTTGCAGACAAGAAAAAAATCTTTATTCCAAGGTCATGATGTGGCTGCCCCATCCCTGGAAGTGTCCAAGACTAGGTTAGTTGGAGCTCTGAAGCAATCTGGTCTAGTGGAAGGTGTCCCTGCCCATGATTCTTGAGGTCTTTTCCAACCCAAGCCCTTATAGGATTCTACAATTCTATGATCTGATTTTTTTCCTAAAAACAAAAACACCCATCAGTCTCCCACACAGATTCATCCACAATTCATAATTCAAGTGCTTTAACTATAAAACATTCAGAGGATTCTTCCAGTTTCTGAGTTTCATATCAAAATGGGATTTATTTTCCCACTCAGCAATTTTTTAGCATTTACCCTGAAGATGAGGAAACAGGTAAGAAAACAGGATCGGCTTATGAATTCCTAGGTGGCAACAAGAAAACTTCAAGTCACTACATCAGGGCTTAGAGGAGATGTCTCTGTTAGAGACCCTGAACAGACAAAAAAGCACCATGACTCAACTGCAGAGAAAGGAGACTACAAAATGTAAAAAGATTAAGTCTTTTCCAAACCAGGAAAAAAAAAAAGGTATATAAGCTTTGGCAAGTTCAATGCTAAACCAGACCAAGTTGAGCCAAAAGTAATTTGGGAACAGCCTGCTAAAGGTATAAAACTCAACAGTAAAAGCTTTTCCAAACAATCTGACAGCTCCTCAAAGAGGCCAACAAGCCATAGAGGCCTTTAGGGAGCACTCTGGGAAGGTCAGGCTCTGGCAAATGAACTACTCTGGGTGCATTTCCCAACACTTTCTGCACACTCCATCAACAGAGCTGATGCATGACCAGTGAAAGCAACTGGCAAAAGCAACACCAACTGCTGCAGTGTCCTCCCTTGGCAACAGGTCTCCTCCAGCAGCTGAAGGCTCTGCAGAAGCCTTGAAGATGAGTGGCTAACATGTATATTCCAAACACCAATAGCTGGATGGCTGTGGAGACAACCAAGAACTGGTTTTGGGAACAAGACCCAAGGGTTGTTGGTAAGAACATGCATGAGAAAGACCAGGATATGGCTGCAGAAGGGGCCATATGGAAGAAGGGCAGCACTTTTCTGGGACAAACCCCCTTCCCTTCCCTTCCCTTCCCTTCCCTTCCCTTCCCTTCCCTTCCCTTCCCTTCCCTTCCCTTCCCTTCCCTTCCCTTCCCTTCCCTTCCCTTCCCTTCCCTTCCCTTCCCTTCCCTTCCCTTCCCTTCCCTTCCCTTCCCTTCCCTTCCCTTCCCTTCCCTTCCCTTCCCTTCCCTTCCCTTCCCTTCCCTTCCCTTCTTTCCTCTCTTTAATCCACCCCCTCCTCTTTCTCTTCACTCTACTCCTTTATCCAAAATCCACCACCATGTGCTCACACTGGAAGGACAGGGACTAACACACCAATTTCCATGCCATGTGTGTAATTCATTAGGAAAGCTTCCTAAACCTTTGTAGACCCTCTGACTTTTGTCATTCCTTCTGACCCCAAACATCTGGGTCCTCCCTTCCCCTAAAGGGTCAGACATTACAGGCCCAACAGGAGGCCGCCTTTGGAGCAACAGCCTTCAAATGAAGGACCAGGATAAATTCAGGGGGAAATTCAGAATTTTTTAAGAAATGCAGCATTTTTATATATTGTCCCATAAGACTCAACACCCACATTAAGCCTGAAAATTTCACACATAAGAATCCTCACCACAGATACAACTACAGGTAAGCCAAACTTCTCTTGCTCAAGTTTAAGTCATTAAAAGAAGCATCAGCACTTCCAGAAACACCTGACTCCACATCAAGGAATATTGCAATGTAGTTACAGCAGTAAAAGCTCCAGTTCTAACTCAAACATCAAAAATCAGCATGAATTTGGGTAAACAAGCCTTACACATTCAAATTACATCTATAGACTTTCTTAACTAGTTATTAATTATCATCTGAAACAAGCCCAAAAGAAAAAACAAAACAAAACAAGACACTGCTTAATTAATATACTTTTAAGCAAGCGCAGCATTGATTTGTTTGAGGAAAACATGAATTAAAGAACTCCAAAATACATCCAGAACAAATTGGAAAAAGAAAATGTACAATATATCAACTATTCCATTCCAAGCTTTTATTTCCTCCCACACCTCTCACACAGACATAAGAGTTTAATGACAAAGACACACCCCCCCACACCCCCCCCCCCCCCCAACGACTGCAATTGATGGATAGTGGACCACTTTTAATTCTAGTTAAAGAATTTGGCACTCTATCTTATTATAAAATCCCTTCCTGTGCTTGTGGAAGGACACAATGACGGCTCCACTACGGACACCATGCTCCATGAAGAATTGTGTCGAGCACAATACCCATACTAACCAGACAGAACTATATATTTTAATTTGTACAGTCATTACTTCTTTTCAAAGCATGCCTCCTAAGGCAGAAAAAGTGACAAGACAAAGGGATTGATTTGTACATAAAGTGAAATGATTATTTAGTACTTATTTTCCATCTTCAGTAATTGCATTGTGCTTGTCTCAAGTTTGTGCCAAACCACAGTGAAAATCTAATTTAAAATTAATTAACTGGAGAACTCTACATACATGCCAAAGCTAACTTCTACAAAGGTTCTATCCTTTAAAAATTGACTTCTGCAATTTGCAAATATGCCAGTTCTTGACATACCAATAGGATGCTGGAATGACTTAAAAAATTACTCCAAATATTTGAGCATGCCATCAGTTTCAGCAGACTGGTGGTGGCTGTGGTGGGGAGAGAGAGTGCAAAACACAGAAGGGAAAAAAAAGATGCTATTAAAAAGACAGGAAGAGAAACACTGTAAGAGTGATTGAGAACACATTATTTTCCAATACACAAACTGCAAAAGCTCATAAGGTTATTTTTTCTTCTTCCAGTGAAAATACTAAGAAGCCAAATGGCAAAGATAAACGTTTTCTATTTAGCAAGGACAAAAATTCCCCAAGTAGCTACATATTATATGACAAATCATTATCCTGACTAGACAAGCTACACAGGATTACGTTTAAAACATTTTAGTTGACTACTCAGGAAAACAATTATTAAATTTTACTGCCTATACATTGTCCAAAGTAAGTTTACCTTCTGTTCTAAAAAACATTTATAAGTCAACAGAGTGCACCAAGGGAACAGGAAAACCATGGAGGAAGAGACAAGAGTAATAGGTAACTACTTATTTTCTTCCTATCACTTGATGCACTGAGACAGTAAACTGCCACAGTCCCATGAGAGCCCATATTAAACATAATGTATTTTCTATTCATAAAGCAGCACCAGCATAAATGGCAAACACACCCAGACCAGCCACACACAATAGCTTTCCCTGCATTTGTTCATTTTAATGCCGCAATTAAATCACTCGGCTCTACCAAGTGCTGTCACCAGGACTTTGTTTTGTGACTGCTACAGCAGTGTAAAATTGTTTGTTTGGGAAACAGTACAACTTTTGCAAAGCTTCAGAATGTTTTCGAACTCGGGATAGGGAAGGCAAATATATCTCAGAAAAGGAAAAATTTATATAAATCTTCATTAATAAGCAATTTGAACCAATACAGCAATTATACAAAAAAATGCACTGACAGCAGCCACAGCATGTTAAAAGGTTGTAGAAAAATTAAACAGAACATTGGGCAAGAATTGGAACGTGGCTAATGAACACATTTTCCATCTAGGCTAAGACTATTTCAGGACAACTCTCTTAATTGCAAAAATGTAAAATGCTGCACTTCCAATTGCATAAAGCCTTTACATAACAAGCAGTTCTCTAACCCAGATTACATGTGATTCCTGTCCAAAAACAACAGTGACAACAATCAGAGGCTCTATAGCTTCTGTCCATCTCCCAGGCTGCTTGCACCAAGAAACAACAAACACCACCTTGAGGGTGATGTTGTGCAGCAAATCCCAAATTTAACTTTTTACAGAAAAGTCAGCACACAAAATCCCTGAACTGAAAAATGGGAGAGGAAGTCAAGGAGGGGAAAAAAGCCTGAAACCACTGAAGATTTCTCCATAGTGAAGTCAGATAACCTTTAAGCATGTTGGCAAACTCCACTCGATGATCACCAAACTATTGCTGAGACTGGCTGAAACAGCAGACCTGCCACTAGAACTTGTGTGCAGATCTTACATTTGATTTTAGGAGCAGATGCTCCAGATGCTGTTTGAGAGAAACCTTGGAAGACCAATGCTGCTTCTGAAAATGCCAATGGAACACCTTGCCACCTCTCACTTCTTGGTCCCAAGACAATTTAAAGAGGTTGACTTGAAGTCATCTCAAAAGCTTTCTCACCACAGCCATCTAATTAATTTCACAAAATGTTTGGCAACAGGAAAGTTCATGAAGAATCACAAGTAAGATCAGGCCTAGTGGCAGTGAAGTCCTCTGTTTAGTCAAGAAAAGGAATGTGTCTGTTTGGTACAGTCCTAGACTTGCTGTATTCTTTTAAGGATTCTGCTTCATCAGGTGGGCTTTTTAACTTAAAAAACTACTCCAGATTTCACAGACCGTCAAATCACTATGGCTGGAAAGATCTCTAAGGTCAAGTGCAACCATAAATTTGTTGCTCTTCATTTTTCTTGAGACTAAGTGATTGGATCATTGAGGAAACTTACAAAAAAGTTCTTTTCCTGCATGGAGACCCAGATAGAATCACAGAATGGTTTGAGCTGGAAAGGACCTTCAGGATCACCCAGTTCCACCCCTGCCATGGGCAGGAACAGATGTCATGAGCCTAGATTGTTCCAAGCCCTGTCCAACTTGGTTTTGGACACTTCCGGGGGGGCAGCCACATACTCACACTCAGAGTGGCTCACCATGAAGACCAGCCATTCTCTTTCTCTTCCCAGAAAGTTTAGAGCTTTTGAAGACAAACCTCAGTGAAGACAGAACTTCACGGTAAGTCTGGACTAGTGTCTGAAAAGTTCTGAAGTCAGGCACACACATTTTGACAGAATGCTGTGTGTCCATGTCTTGCTCTCCACATGTGATGTGGGAAAGCAGCACTCAGTTCAGCAAGACAAGCAGTGGCTTTGCTTCATTCCCAGTGCCCAAAGGGTCTCTTGGGCCAATGAGCCTACACAACTTCAACCACATACTAATATCAAGAAATCCAAAATCATTGTTCAAGACACTTGAAATTTCAATTTATCTGACTTTGAGGCCACAGGCCAATCAATTACTAAGAAGGGGAACTTTTATTTTTACTTTTTTCTCCAGGACATTGCAGGTGGTAAGACTTGTGGGCATCTATTCCACTTCCACTGATCAGCTGTTTGTAATGGATGTCTGGGAACAAGCCCTCCTGCTAGAATTTAGTACAGGTTCCATACTAGGACATAAGGCTTCCAAGAAAATCTTCTGGATGAAGAGAATACATGTGTTTTTAGCACTGTACTTATAGATTTACAACTACTTTTTCCCCAAGGAGACCCTTTCCAAACCAAAGGAATCTTTAATCTATTACACAGTATAGGTAGTGTTTCTGGTTAGATTCATGCAGTTATACATATCATTTTTGGACTACTCACTAGGTCTCGGAAGTATGATGTTAAATTCTGTCAATCAGAGCTGTCACAGGCTGCTGTGCCTGACTGCACCACCACCAAGATCATAAACAGTTTACTAATACACCCCAGCAAGTACGCTTTATGCAATTTATTGTAAAATTCATTACATTATTAAAATTAACAATTCCTATTTTATTTTCCAGACATGTTTTTATAGCAGTTGTTCTTTTATAATTTCAGAGGTTCGAGAATGTAAGTTTCCTGTATAGGTAATTGCGCATGAATATCATCATATCTGGCTTGCCCAGGCACTACAGAAATCCAAGGTAGTTCCAAACATTATATTTTGAAAATAATTCAATTCTCTGTTGAGTAAAACTATTTTCTTTTGACTTATTTTGTTCCTCTTGCCACACTTTTCAGTGAAACAACATTTAACACAAAAGACGCAAGTGTTTGTTGCTGACCACAGAAATGAAAGTTCTTCATAATGTTATTTAAATAACTAGATATAAAGAAATTCTAAAATTACATATTAAGGTTTTAGTTCTTTCATCTGAAAGATGTCATGTATTTCCTCAGGGCTGGAAGTGGTTGGGGACATTTTATTTCAACACTCCCACCAGACATCAATGTGCTCTGCCTGTGCTGCACCACATTACATACCTGGTTTGCATCTGGAATGTTGCACCAATGTTTCTCCTTCAAATGGTTAAATATGTTGATTATGCACTTTTTCTAACTGTGGTTTTCTGATTGTTTTCAGCATAAACTGTGTAAAAAACCCAACACAGTTCACCCAGTATTCTATGAAAAATTAAATGCTCCTCTGTTTCCTCCATCACTATGAATTCAGAGCATGATCAAGAAGTGTCCCTTCTTTCCTGGAGCACTTTGCACCACTGCTAAAACTGACAGGTTGAAAGTTCAGGGTCTTATCTGAAGATTTCCTCTGAAGTTACTGAGATTCTGCACAAGTACACAACGCCTCTATGCATAACCAGACCCCAGAACCACACACTGCAAAGCTATAAATACACATCCTTTGCCACGTAGAGGAACATGAACACTTTTATACCACACAATCTGCTATCATCATCTCCAAAATAATTCTTTACTTAGGAAGAAATTATGGCCTGTGATGTGAGGGTGCTGAGGGCCTGGCCTAGGGTGCCCAGAGCAGCTGTGGCTGCCCCTGGATCCCTGGAAGTGTCCAAGGCCAGGCTGGACAGGGCTTGGAGCAGCATGGGACAGTGGAAGGTGTCTCTTTCCAAAGAATGGTACAGATTCTGATATGTTGTTTTATTTGATTTCTTGTTTACACAAAACCTTCAGGAGTATTTAGAGAGTAATGCAAGACCAGCTTACACACTCAGAAAAAACAACCCTTTAGACATGCAGCCCCTAATAAGATTTGTGTTTAATAGCTTTGCCAGTCTGAAAGAAGTTTGCAAGCCTGATAACTGCAATACAGGATCTTCCTTGAGAACACAGAGAAAAAGAACAAAGATGGTTCACAACAAATTATTCACTTCTCTCTTATTCTACTGGCTCACCTTCTCTCCCTTTTTTTTTGAATCTCACTACACAAAGCATTGTATTCAGGCATATATTACATGGGTGGTACAGTAAGAACTAGTTGTGTAAGAGCTATTTCTTGCCTCCAAAGTCCTAGTTCATTTAAGCCCTAATTCAGACCTGCTGAAAACTAGTTTGTTCTAAGGCTTAAACAAATCTATGAACCCACCTTTCCCCAAAGGTTCAAACCCAGCTGTATGACAGACATCACAGAATGGTTTGGGTTGGAAGGGACCATGAACAGCAACTCAGGCCACCCTCCTGACATGTTTGGTGTGAATTAAGACCAACAGGAAAGTAAAAACTCTTCAGTTCAGGCTGAGAGTATAGGTCTATGTATTTATCAGCAACAGAGTCTCATACTGCTGAACAAAAATCCAAAATATTAGCTGGAATGCTATGAAATCCAGTCTTTTAACAATTACAAGGAATCATTCCAGAGTCAGACTCATTTTGAAATTTTTCATTTAGACAGAAAATATTATCCTGTTCCTGACCACAATTCTCTTATGAAACTTAGTTTTAAATTTATTACCTACCCAATTCAGCACAAGAGCGACAAGGTCTCAACTCTGTCATTATTAATATACACATAAGGAATACAGGGTTTGGATCCCAGCCAAGGAAAATCTGTCCATTGTACTGCAGCATTTCTACCAGTAATAGTCTACCTCAAACCTCACAAAATGCTGAAAAATCAAGGCACAAATACTGGACAAAATACTATCTAGAAAGGCCAAACATGTAAGCATTTGCTTAATATGCTAAATAAAAATAACGTGTGAGAGCCTATCCGACCAACTTTCTCTCCACTTGGCATAAGCAGGCCCCAAACAACAGTCTAATAAAGGAAGTTTTTTACATTAACTCTTGGATACACATTCACATCAGGAATGGGTTTGCATCACAACAGCCATTTACATGTAAGCAGCAGGCTTCATGTCTGCCAGACAAGTCATACCTGGGTTAGAGATGTCAGTCATCCTCCCACCTACAGCTGCTCCACCTTCCCAGCTCCACACATCCCCATTCTTTGTCTTATGGGACAGAAACAAAGATGGAAGGGACCAGGAGACAATACGGGACATTCAGGCAACAAGGGATTTGCTTCTGTGCCTGCCCCTCAGCCTCTCATCTATCTAGTCCTTCCCTTTCCTTCACAAAGCACTTAAGTTTACAGTGCTTAGCTTTATTAAACTCCAGTATTTGCTGAAAGATAAAATGAAAAGTTGCATTCCAGCTCTGGTGCTGGTAACATTTCTTCTCTCTTGCTCTAGCCCTTCACCCAGTCAGCCTGCACAAAAGCAGCATGTCACTTCAGCCTGAGCCACGTCCTCTCATCTGTGACAATCACCACCACCCAGGCACCAACTGACAGAGCTTCACAACAGCACAGCTCTGGGATTCATGTAATATTCAAAATCCAAATAAAAACCTAATTACTTAGAAGCAAGCAAAAATTCACACTTTTCTGTAAGGATGCTAATTGAATTTCCATGTAATGCAGAAATTTATTTTTCAATAATGGAAATCCATTCTTTTCAACCAGGATGTCTATTCCTAGGTGCCACATTCTTTTCTTGTTAATAGTATTTTTCTTTCCCCAAAGTGAGTCACTCTGGAAAATGCCATTCACTTAAAAGAGAAAAATTGACAAACAACCCCAACTGTCACAAAAATGAATGTTCATGCTCAGAGCTACAACTACCACATACCAATAACTTAAACCTCAATCACAAAAGTACCAAATTACTCAACAATAGTAACTGGCCTCAGGACAAGGAAATAAAACTTAAATCTGCAACTGTGAAAATAGTTTCTACTAATACACTGCTAAGCACATGATCTGTTTGGCTTTGCTCTGCTTTGGCTGGGAAGTCTTTCGCAGAAAGACGGAAAAAGTTTTTGATGGCTTATTCAAAAGGAAAAATAGCCATTTATCAGGTTATGTAAAAATCTCATACTTGTGTTGGAAACTACAGTTTGGCAGAACACATTCAATTACCACTGGGTCTTCTAGAACATTAGGTAAAAAATAACGATGGTATAATCGCATTAAGGGTTTGTCTTTGTTGGTTTAAGACAAAGATTTTAGTCAAAGGCCTCATTAAATCTTAGATCATTCTGTGCAGAGCTTAGCTCCTCTGTGGGTCTACAAAAACAAGGAAGTACAACTATAATCCATAGAAATAAAAGAAAGATGGAAAGACTTCCAAGTTTCTTATGCTTAAAAGCAGAGGAACATTTCCCCCTCTTGAACAAAAAATTATTCATTAGAAACTAATTATCATTATCTGTGAAAATGAAATTATTTGTGAAATCAACCCTCAAAATCAGAGTCAAACACTTCAGTCCATATAGGCAATACTACAAGTTTGTGCTCTTAAGAACACACTCAACAAGGCTCAAGAAAATATACTCTGAGCCACATCCAGGTGGTGTGTGCTACAACCTCTAGTGAGGTTGTAGCGCCTCAAAATTACAAAATTAATTGTAGCCAAAGACTTTCGCAGTATTTCCTCTTAGCACAGAATGGTTTGGGCTGGAAAAGACCTTAAAACTCCTCTTGTTTCAGCCCTTTGCCATGGGCAGGGACCAAGCTCCACTAGACCAAGCTGCTCCAAGCTCTGTCCAGCCTGGCCTTGACCACTTCCAGAGATGGGACTTCTCTTATCCTTCAAAATATTTTTGTCTCACATTCTGCAAATTCAATGTATTCTTTGCATACCAACCACAACAAAAAAATGCAAATAACCAATTTAAAACAAGGTTGCTTAGGAAAATAAAAGCACAGTTTTATGATCTTTTGAGTTTTATGATTTTATGAGTCAAGGAGCAAATCTTCTGTACAGATCTGCAAGACTAAAATTTTGAAGTGCAAATATACACAGAAATGCACACAGATATTTTCTCTAAAGATTAAAGAGATTCAAGTATCCATCTGATTCTGGGTTTTGGTGCTCTTCAAAGTTTTGCTTCCACAACACAGTTTGTTTTCTTTCATTTCCCTCAGAGATCCAGCAAAACCTACCACAGTCATCTCCTAAAAGCACAGTATTCCTACACACCATGCACATTCAAAAGCCAGAACAACAATTTCTACCTGCATTAATGACTTGTTTATGGAGGTAGTTAATTACTCATCTCCTTCTGGACAGGTGCTTAGCACTGGCAAGACAGGTACCACTTTCTGCAGGGAATATTCTTGTCTCTTAAGTACTATTACTAAATCAGGGTTCACCTGCAGGCTCCTTAAGTAAGCATTATATTTAATTTATATATCTTTATATTTAAGCACTGTAGCTGAGTAGACTGACATCACAAATTAAGGCCTCTCCCCTGACAAAAATATTGAAAGGCAAATAAAACTGTTTCAGAACTTGAACTAATTTGATCATGACACAGAACTTCCACACCTAAAATGTGCCTCTCCTATCATGAGTCCATTCCATGCTGAACATATTTCATAAACTTCTCTTTCACCTTTTACGTGCAAAAAGTCTACCAGACTTCAGGAGTTATTTAGTGAATGGGTTAAAATACAGATTTTCCTTGCAGATGCGCTAAAAAAAAAACCTATCATCATTTATTTCAGGGAAGGAGCAGAAGGTAAAGGTGAAAGGGAACAGGGAACTAAACAGAAAGCACAGACACCCTTTCCTCTACCCTTGTTTTACCAATAATGTACCAATAATAAAACTAATATAAAATCTTAAAAAAAAATGCAAAATAACATGACAACTTCACAGAACTGGCATTCCAGTAGCCTACGGGAGAAAACAAAATCCCCAGAAAATAGAGCTGGCTAATCAATATTTCCAGACAGGGAGTGCACAGCATTGCCTTTTCATTCCTTTAGTCTTTACACACACAACCAATCAAAAAAACCACAAAATTTAACTATTAAAAGGAGTTTCACACGCCAGGCAATGTAACTCCCCTGCTCTGCTGAACATGGACAATGGTTAAAATTAGTGATCTGATGTCTGAATACTCCCACTCCAAAATATGGCACAGACATCTGGCAGGACAATGAAAGGGAAACAGTTAATGTGTTATTCAGTAACATGTAATTTATTAACAAAAGCAGCTTCGGATGGATTTAATCCATGAGCAGACCTGAAAAACAGTTTTTAAGAAAGAACAATAGAAAGCCAAAGAATTTGTTGTGCTTTATCAATGCTCTTCATCCTGACTTGCAATACAGCTCAGTTTCTCCTATCCATGCACCTTCCAATCTGTCCAGAGCACCTGTCAATTATCAGACATCAAATTTAAACTTTTCATAACATGTCATCAGTGCATCTGGAACCAAACAGATTATATTTTTCCTGACCTATCCAACCATTTTCATGAGAAATCGTGCAGCTAAACAATACAGCCTGAGCACTTTAGCGCAGGTATTTCCAAAACTATGAAGAATAAATCCCTTATGGAGTTGTAAGTTGTAGGTGTTATTTTAACATCCAATATTGACGCAAAAACCCCTAATCTTTTCAGTCATTAACACTACAAAGTCTGCATCTGCCATCCAGAAGGAGGACCATCACAAAGTTCAATATCAAAAAACCCTGGAATAGTTTGTGTTGGAAGGGAAAAGCTTTAAGCTCATCCAGTGTCACCCCCTGCAATGGGCAGGACACCTTCCACTGTCCCAGGCTGCTCCAAGCCCCATCCAGGCTGGCCTGGGACACTGCCAGGGATCCAGGGACAGCCACAGCTGCTCTGGGCACCCTGGGCCAGGGCCTGCCCACCCTCCCAGCCAGCAATTCCTAATTCCCAATAGCCCAGAATCTGTCCCTGCCCTCTGGCCCTGGGAAGCCATTGCCTGGCTGCTGTCCCTGCCTGCCTTGTCCCCAGTGGCTGTGCAGCTCTCCTGGAGCCCCTGGAGGCCCTGGCAGGGGCTCTGAGGTGTCCCTGGAGCCTTCTCTGGTGCAGCTGAACAGCCCCAGCTGTGCCAGGCTGGCTCCAGAGCAGAGGGGCTCCAGCCCTGGCAGCATCTCCGGGGCCTCCTCTGCACTGGCTGCAGCAGCTCCAGCTCCTTGTGCTGCTGGAGCCAGGGCTGGGGCAGCTCTGCAGGTGGCTCTCACCTGAGCACAGTATCTGTTAACGTTGTACAAGAAGCACAGCAGCCCACCGGAAGAAGGTACTGAACCTTTAACTCACAGATTTTGGACTGTTTCTTAGACAGCATGGATGGTCAAGCATCTTTATCATTTGAAATGTGCTCAAAAATGAACCTGAAAAATACTTTTTAATGCCTTTCCACATTTATGGCTAAAATAAAGATTAGGTAGGAAATGAACATTCTTGTTGACACTCAATTATAAGTAAAGAGCTCTGGATTTCTTACCGTCCACTAGATAAAATTTATAGGACTTTAAGAAAAAGTCAAACATAACTGCTTTTGCTGCTCAAGTTCATTTTTTTACATAGCTGATTATTGACATTCTTTAATTATAAATATTGTCTATCTCAATTTCCATTTCCATAATTCTCTAGAGCAAAGAAGAATTTGGAAAGCAAGAAATACCTCCTTCTCAGCCATATAAAATTCCTTTTTTCTAGCCCTGATCCTTGCAAAATATCAACTTTTAAAACTTTGTTACAATACATCAGCTTGCTTCTTGGTTTCCTTTAACAAGCAATTTCCCCTAAAGAATTAAAGAAAAATCTTTTTTGAGCCAATAGGTTTCCTCTTTTCTTTTATAATGGGTTATTTGAAGCTGCTCAGGTTTTGGAATATCAGGATAAATGTCAGGGAGATAAATCACCAACACACCTCGTGAAACTTGCTGCTGCACTCTCAGTAAACAAGCTGAAGCATATGGTTACAATTAGGGTTTGTATGACCACAGAAATCAGAAGCTCTAGTCATGAACCACAGCCTCGCTGTGCTGTGCACTGATGGTCCCTGCTCCAAGCAGCTGACAGGCTACAGAGAGCTACAGCACAGCTCCCTGCACAACACAAGCCTGGGCAGTGCCAGGAAGACATCACAGAAAAGAGGCTTTACAGACTTTAAAAACATATAAGCCTCCCCCAATGTTAAGAATGAAAAATGTTGTCACTGTCACAAGGGTGGAGTGGTGGCAGTCAAGGGTCCCCAAGAGCACCAGCCTCTCCAAAACTAAAAGAAAAATGTACAGCTTCACAGAATGGGTAAATCTCAGAATGGGTAAAGGTGGAAGGGACCACAGTGCATCATCTGGTCCCAGCTCCCTCCTGCAGCAGGGTCATCCCAAAGGAATGGCACAGGATTGTGTTCAGATGGACTGGAATATCCCCAGTAAGGGAGATTCCACACTCTCTCTGGTCTGTTTCAGTGCTCAGTCACTGCACAGTTCTTCCTCATGTCCAGGTGGATCTTTCTGGGCATCAGTTCCTCTGGTGCCATTGCTGGATGCCACAAAGAGTCTGATCCCTGCTCTGACACCTGCCTACAGATACTGAAAAGTCTCTTCAGAGTCAATCAAAGATTTCTCAGAACTATCAAGCCCAGGAAATGACAGTATAAATTGCTATTCTGGGAAAGCATGCTTTGCTGTCACTACCATCAGTATATGTGCAAAGAGCAGAACTCAAACAGCAAAGCCCATGCTACCTGTACAGCTAGATCTGACTAATAATGGTTTACTATCAAAATAATGTTGGTGAAGCTAACAGGACTGATCAAGAATTTAATGGACTCTCAGGATGGCTTGAGTTGAAATGGGACCTTAAAAACCATCTCATTCCAAACCCCTGCCATGGGCAGGGACACCTCCCACTGTCCCAGGTTGCTCCAAGCCCTGTCCAGCCTGGCCTTGGACAATGCCAGGGATCCAGGGGCAGCCACAGCTGCTCTGGGCACCCTGGGCCAGGGCCTGCCCACCCTCCCAGCCAGCAATTCCTTCCCAATATCCCATCTGCCCCTGCCCTTTGGCAATGGGAAACCATTCCCTATGTCCTGCCTCTCCTTGCCTTCTCCTAAGTTCCCTTCCAGCTCTCCTGGAGCCCCTTGAAGCCCTTCCAGCTCTCCCTGGAGCCTTCTCTTGTGCATATGAACAAGCTGAGCCCCAGCTGCAGAGGGGCTTCAGGCCTTGGAGCATCATTATTTCTTAATTACACTACAATTGTTCTGATTTCAGATCCTTGTCATTCAAAGTCCCAAGAGCTTGGTGGAGCTGGGGCCAAATGCCACCAGAAGTGTTATTGCTGTATAATCATTCTATACTCTCACACCATGCAAATACACAAAGATAAATAACATTTCAAGAAACAGAACATACATGGCACAGTATACATCAAAGGAAGTGCATAAGAGCTTGATAGTGAGTACATCTCCGGTCTCCAGAGATACCTGTCAGACACAACGTATTTCTGTGCCAATGCAACAAATGCAGAAAGTGAGTTTTTGTCATAAAAACCTGAAAACACTCAAAGTCAACACTGAGGCACTGGTCAGGCAGCAGCAACCCAATTTCAAACCAGCTTCTGTGGTCCTTGTAGCACCCAAGCACAGATTTCAGGCAGGACGAAGCTGCTCTGGCACCAGTTTGCTGTGCAGCTCTTGCAGACTGCCCCTGCCACAGCTACAAAACCAGAACACTCAACTATTCATTCTCAGAGTACCTGTGCTTGAACTGCAGCCACACACTTTGCTGTCAGGCACATTGCCACGGGAACTAATTGAAAGATTAAAGATCTGGAAACTTCCTCAATCTTCCTATTCAGACAGGGGAAAATATCATAGTTACAGTATCAAGAGGATGACACTTACAGACTGTAAGCAAGAAGGAAAACGAACAGATGGAACTGGAAAAGAAAGCTCAAATGTACATTTCCATTGTGGTGGGCATGAACAGGCAATTTAGCATTGACTAAGCACCAGAGATAGACACCAGATCTGTGACACATCACAAAAAGGATCTGGATGGTAGAAGCAAGCACAGTGAAGCATTTGCCAGCAGAAGTAAAGGTTGGTAAAATCATAAGAATAAGAAATAACAGACACATTGTTAGTATCTTTTTGAGTCTCTCTACTTTGATATATTTTAATGTAGATATTACAAATCAGGCTACACAAAATTGAAGAGGAAAAAGATAATAACATAAACCACTAAATATTAATAAACAGTTTTCTTGTAAAGTTAAAAATTACTATTCAAATCCTTCTATTAACCAGAAAGTAGTACAAAACAAACATAGAATAAGCTATAGTGTATATAAATCACAGATGTACAACACATGTCTGATACCTTCAGGTATCCTAATGCTGAACAGTATAATGCAGAGTAAAGCATATACTTGCCTGATATAACATCATTAATGGCCAGGAATATTTCTCTAGTTCCAACCAAAGTATACAGACATGAGAAAACAAGCCATCACTGATCACTACACACTGAATTCTGCAATTTCTATTAATGCTACAACAGTGCATTTGTGTGGCAGATTAGTTATGATGATGACTTGGGTGATTAATGAAGCTGAATCTGGTTACTGACTCTGCTTCAGTTCCTTACAGATACAGCATTGTACCCCTCACATCTATAAACACCCCAACAGCACAAACCAAGTCAATTAGATCCCACTGTTGCAGTAACTCCTTACTTCTGCCAGATGCATTAGTGTCTGGAGTTGTTTTTAATAGCAAAGTATAAACTGGATCAACTATTTCAAAGGAAACCATCTAAATTGACTTATTTTTCAACACTCTTGAGTAGCAGTATCATTTCCCTGTCTTAGCACATCATCTGCTTGGCAGTTCCTCACTCTAACAAGGATTCTATTTTGCAAGCAATAAAATCACTAACTTAAAAAAATATTGCTTGTCCAAAAAAAGTTGTCTCAACTTTGAGCCAACAAAAACACTTGAGTTTGAGGGTAAGTTGGTTCAATGAGCTTTGTGAACCAAGAATAATTAATTTCTGGTTTCCAATAAATGAGTTTCTAATATCTAAATTCTACTGCCATGTATATTAATGTCATTTATGCTCCACAACACTGCCCCAGATCTAGCAGCACTTTACAATTACTGTGCACACCTACTGAAAGACCACAAAGAGAAAGCAAAGTTGACTCAGTAGAGAAAAATCTCCTTTATGAAGTCACAAAAATAAATACCATTATTTTTCCCCTCCTTCCAAAACCACCATTGTTTCTTTAATTATTGGAGCATAACAGAATTGGCAGGACAATCCAATCCAGGTATTTTATATCCAGGATAGAAAAAGGTCCTTGCACACAGAGGTAACCTGGATCCAGTCAGAGGCCAAACCCAGAAGTAATTGGTGTGAGGATGTTGGTTGTGTGGTTTCAGAATTAAGGAAGCTCATGAGAGGAAGAAAAACAGGCTACAAAGGATGAGAAGCAGGAGAAGGTTAACTGTGGGAAAGGGTAAAATTCTGCTCATATCGTGTATAATTATCACTCCTGCTGAATCACAAGGAAGGAAAAGGAGGGTGGATCTAAAATACGGTGCTTGTAAGAGTTTGTTGATCTCCTGCTGCAGTGCAAGTGACTACAAAACAGGAGTAACATTATACATGATAATTTAAATGACTGTGGTATCAAGTAAAATAAGTAACAAGTACAATAATTATTTTAGACCTCAAAATGTCATATTAAAAATACTTTCTTTCTAAAAACCAGGCTCCTATCTCCTTTCATCCTAAGTAGATTGTATTTAGACTATTTCAGTAAACTTACTTTAAGCATTATGTGGCATTGAAAAGGCAGTGAGCAACACAGAAGTGAGTTTTCAATTCTTCTATTCTTTCAATTTCTATCATGTAACGATTACAAAACACACAGAAGTAATACAATACAGAAATCACATCAAAGTTTTCCACAGCTGTTCATTGCTCAAAATTCCCTTTTGCTCCCTAACAGACTATCACCTTGTATTGCTGCATCTTCATTTGTGCTGCGCTCTACCCATGTATCTGAGGCTACATGAACCAAAGTATTAGTTTGATAAGGGTTAATTCAGAGATAAGACAGGCAAATATGCCATTTACTCTACAATCCTACTGTACCCACATTTCACCTATAGTCCAACATCATATATAGGCAAATAATTTTTTTAAAATCCCAAGCAACTGTCTGGGAATGGATAGAAAAAACATTTCTGTTTTTTAACAGGATGTGGTACTCCTTTTTTCCTTTTTCCCAGGCAGGAAAACAGAAAGCTCTTTAAAAAAGCTCCTCTTCTTAAAGCTTTAAATGAAGACACTTAATTTGCCAGGCTAAGAGATGGCACTTCAGGTACTCATGAAAGAAGCAAGAAAACAAGTGTAGGCGTATGCCAAGGTAGTTGCTAAGGGAATGGTTCAAGAGGAGTGAAGGAGGTGGGAGTGTAGGAAGAGACAAGAACAGATGTAGGCTGAAATCTTAAGAGTTTGCATTAAGAAATGGAAACTTAATATACAACGAGTAAAAAGTCACAGGGGATATCATGTAAGAAGTGTTACAGAGGGAGGCTCGAGTGGTGGCAATATGGATGCATTTACAAATCAGTCAAGTAACCAGAAGAGGGGAAGAAGTGTTTTGCCTGTGGCAGCACTGAGACAGAAACACACTAGAGAGATCAGAACTAATAATAACATAAATAACAGCAATTACTCAGGTAATACTATGTACCAAAATATGCATCAGACACTGAAAAACTACAATCCAGATACTGAAAAATGCTTCAGAAAAACATGTTACGAGCAATTTCTCCTTGCAATTGAAACGAAGGAAAAGAATACACCTGATGGGACTCTCGAATAAAGCACTGCAAGGAACAATTTAATTAATCTGGCGTGCGTGTAAGTGAATCGCAAAGCAAGCCACTACTTTGTGCAAGGTTAGGGACACAAGCCAGGCGCGGCCCCGGAGGGCGCAGCAAGCCGTGCGCTTTTACTGCCGCCCGGAGGAGCGACGGGGGTACTGCCTCCGACTGCAAGCTCTGGCAGACCCCTTGCGGCCTGAACTTTAATATTCCCTCAGGAGGCTGCCAGTGAATTGATTTCACAAAAGAGCTAAATAAATAGTATCGGTTTTAACAGCAACTGACTTGCAAAGTGTTCTCTAGTTTATCGGGGAGAAAGAAAACAATATCTACCTTTGCTGTTAGCACTGTATTATGTTTTATTCTCATTCAGTGGAAAAGAAAAAACCTCTAGGACAGATTTTTATATAGCAGTAAAACACATCTGGTGTGGGGAAGGGAGCAGCCACCAACCAAAACAGAGTGTATAGTATAACAAAAATGAGAAACCTTCTTCTGAACAACAAATGGTATCAAGTCTTTGCTATTCTTCGGGCAGTATTTCTCTACAGCAAACAGTCTGGGAAAGGTCAGAATCTAGTCATACTTATCAGGAAAAAGCATTAGTCAACTTACTGGGAAAGGCAAAATATGTTACAAAAATTCCTATCTAGGTTGCTCCCTTACATCAAAGAACCCTCCTAGGAGGGACCCCTTGGGACCACCTAGCCCAGGCTTTTGCTCAAGCAGAGCCACAGAGCAGGTTACCAGATGCACAGAGTAATTGTAAAGAGTAAAATGTGCACATAAAACTATTTCTTGCAACACTTTAGGTAACTTGAAGTATATGATTCATCAAATAGGGCACTACTTGGTTGGTTGAGGGTTTTTTTAATGTGTCAGTAAAAAAAAACAGGGGCTAGGTGATACTTTTACCATCTGGTGTCCTGCAGGTATAATTGCTTCAGATTCTAACACATCTCAAGATGGGCCATGCAGGCCTGTGGACAGCTCTTCTACACTGGTATCACTTGCTGAAAAAGAAATGGGCTACAGGTGTCTGCAAGAGAGGGCACACAGAAGGCAATACTTCATATGGTCTGAAGCACAATTTATAGAAAATCAGACTCACTTGCCACCCCAGATGCAATTCCATAGAGCAGTCCTCCTCCATCTGTTTGCTGCTGAAAGACGTGGGTCCCTGGAGGAGGGCTTCTCTCTTGTCTAATGAAATTATACAGCAAAGTTTTCACAAGTCTGCTGGTGTATGGGAGACTGGAAAGGAAAAGAAAAATAAATTTAGTTGACTCACAACTCACAAAATTTGGCACAACAAAGTCCAGGTAGGGTGCAAACGCTAGTGTGTAACTCTCCCAGTGCTGACCAGACTGGAAAGGAAAAGAACACCAAGGTCTTGCCCATGCAAAGCTGCCCAGACTTCAGCAAGGGTCTGAAGGAGCATTTTCCACAGCAGGATCATGAGAACTGTCTTTTGTTTTTTGCTTTTTTAAAATACAACTTTCAAATAAACCATTTAGTTTGTAGAATCATTGTATTCACTTACCTCAAGACACAACTGGAAACATATTTATGGAATGGAAAGGAATGCTGTATTTTTTCAGTTTTCACTCCATGCTCTAGTAACATGGAACAGGTACCAACAGGATCTCTCCACATCAACAGTATTTTTGTCTGTGTGTGCATCTCAGAACCAATCTTAAACACCTTTTCATCCCTCAAGGATTCTATAACTCAAGGAATTTGCAAAGACCAATGAAACAACCAACCTCATATCAATGAATCTGAAAAATGCCAGTAGAATTTGTTGGATTTAACTAGAAGGTTACAGTATTTCCAAAATGGAGTAGCATTTCCAAAAAAGCAAGCAGGTAGCTCCAATTCCCATTTGATTTAGAGCTGAAAAGAAGGAGCTCTGTTAGGAGGACCATCTGACCATCTGTAGAATCCCAGCAGGTGAGGGGCTAACGTGCATGTCCCAAACACCAATAGCTGCATGGTGTGGAGCCAACCAAGGGTTTTTGGGAATAACAAACAAGGACTTGATAGAAACACACCAGAGGAAGACCAGAAAGGGCCATATGAAGGCAAGGCAGTGTTTTAGGGACAAACCTCCGGGCTGTGGCTCCTGCAGGAAAGCACAGCCTGGCACAGGAGCAGGGACAGGGCCAGAAGGGCCGGGCACTGCAGGGAGGAACTCAGAGCCCATCCAAGACCCCAAAGCCTCCAACCCATTTCCAGAAAGGTCTGAAAGAGCCACTGTGAATGAGAACTGACTTGCACAAAGAGTGGGAAACTTCTCCCCGGGGAGTGGAAGATTTAAATGTGCCCCACAAAGCCCAGGGCCCCAGGACATCCCCATCAGCTGGATCCACACCGGAGTCAGGACTGATGATCTCTCTTTTTTTCTTCCTTTCTCTCTCCCCTTCTTTGATCCAATCTCTCTCTGTGTCGCTCTCTTTCTCCCTTTACAGTCCCCCCCCCCCTTCCCCCCCCGCCCACCTTTATCCAAACCCCATTGTGCTTACACTGGGATATCAGGGACAAACACTGCTTGCCATGCCAAGTGTGCAATTTACTAATAAAATCTGGCAGATCCTCTGACTTTTGTTATTCCTTTTAATCATGAACATCTACAAATCCTGGGTGCTTCCCTCTCCTTAGGGGTGGGATGGTCACACCAGCACCACTCCACCTATTCACATTGCTCTCAATTCCCAGCCACCAAATTCCTACATCTCTCTCCAGAGGTCAGGCTCCTCCTACTCCCAAATCAGACCTCCTAGACCACATACTAAGTCTTCCCCCAAACATTCCCCATTTTCCCCCAAACCCTTGATTCCTTCCATCCAGAGACTGAAGTACCAGGATACTGAAGTACCACATATCCTGAGCCTCTGGCTGTATCCTGCTGATGTTTCAGGCTGAAGTCTGCCCAGTGCTCCAAGCTGAGCCTCACTCCTTCCCCTGCATGTCACAGTAGTATCTGTCTCTTACACCTAGTAGAAACTTCAAGAAACCAGAAAATAAATACATTTATGAGAAATCTGCCCACATGGAACTTGAAATTGAAAGAGAATGAATGGGAGCCTGACTAAAATGCATGTAAGTCACTGTGAAAGCACTTGAACACAGCCACCAACTTGCCAGAACAAGTGGTATTACTCACACAACCATGTCTACCCCTAAGTGTTCCCTTCAGCTCAGAACAGCATGTGTCTTCATCTTTCCAAGGACTGCTGCTGATCTGGATGGCAGGAAAGCCCTAGCATTTCTGAGAGACCTGGGTTCTCTAGGCTGCAGTGCTACAAGACTCATTATTGAATCAAAAAACCATCCTGAAAACTAAATATGTTTTAGGTTAATGAAACTACCCTCAAAATATAAAAACTATTTCCAAATTATTTTTACTAAAGCCTGGGCTGTGAGATTTCCACCCAAATCCCTCCAAGAGCCTTTACAGATGTTTGCTTTTGTGATCACTTTTCTTTTGAGCAGAACAAATTTTCTATCAAGATAACATTTAGCTGCCTTCTGTTTTCAGGTACAAACAACCTAAAGAAGCCACCAGCAGCGTTTTCTTTGCCCTTAAGCAGCACCCCAGAGCAGGACCTACCATCGACCATGCATCAGGTATCTGTGAATGATGCTCTCCCGCAGAATCTCTTTGTGGAATAATTGGCAGGAGAGGAACACAATGAGAGTTGTCACGGCTTCCAAAGAAATGCTGTATGTAATATCTCTGCAGAATAAAGGGAAAATTACAGAGATTAATCTACTGGGTTGTTTACAGGCTGATTTCCAAGAATACTTGGTAGCTTCACCAGAAGTTATACACTGTGTAGCACAGAGAGATTCAACTGGGAACATGTAAACAACAAAT
Organism: Calcarius lapponicus; assembly: GCA_039654755.1. Lineage (NCBI taxonomy): Eukaryota > Metazoa > Chordata > Aves > Passeriformes > Fringillidae > Calcarius > Calcarius lapponicus. Next base: position 6,544,969 of record CM077481.1, read on the forward strand.
TCAAGAAACTCAGAATCATTTCATACCAAAAATGGATGTTTTTCTTAGAAATAAGCAATTTTTTTCAGACACCAAAGGACAAAACCATGTAAAAAGAGGTATTGCTCACGGCACTCAAGCTGCAGTTGATAGACTATACTTCTTCCTCAATATACTAAGTATCTCTCAGAAGTGTGTCCTTTGTACTATTAAACAAAATTGTCACAGAGCCATCATGCTAAGAGAGGGAATGAATGTCCAACTAGCCCAACACAGCTCCATCTGCCAAGAAAACTGGATCCCTATGAGAAGAATGTAATATACAAATGCCAGCTCAAGTGTACAAAATGCTCAGGGTATCAGGATACCACATACACTGCTCAGTTTTAAACGGTATTTTTGAGGTAACAGGGAAGCAGAAAGTTTCAAGGCATTACAAGGTATTCAAGATAATCACAAAGAATGAGCTGCAATGCTTAAATACAGACACCAGACAGTTCAGCACAGTTCATTTAGCCCAGGCTGATTAGGAAGGGCTGTGCAGCAGAACAGATGACAGGCACACTATTAAAAGTATCTTGTGCTTTTTGTTCCCACCTCTGCCTATAATGACTTTGTTACAAATCCGGTTTTTAAAAGGGAGAGAAAAACAGCAGTTGCCTCCTAAATCAGTAACAAATTGCAGACTGCAAGAAACCTTTTAAAACACAATGAACTAACTTGGACACAAACCAGTATCATTCTTACTTTCAACCAAAGACCATTTTTACGTCCTCCAAAATGAGGTACTTCATTTGGTGCAAGAGCAACCATGCAGTTCATCAGAAATATTGTTATCAAGTATTGTTATTGTTACCACAAGTCCTTTTAATGCTTCTCCCACTGTCACTATCTAATTTCCACAGCAGGCTTCACAATCCAATATTGATAAGTTACAACGGTTTCCCTGCAACAGTTATCAAGGTTTTCTGACCTGGGAGCTACTGGAAATTCAAAATCTGTTTATTATTGTCAAATGCAAATATGTAACAGTACCTCGATTTCAGATTTTTAAAAAATCAAAACACCAAAGAACAAAACAGCATCTACGTTGTTTAATCAGTGTTGCTAAAGTTTTGTTTGTTACAATGTCACCTTCCAAAAATTTTATTCTCAACAGTTAGAACAGGTATACGCATAAAGCTAAGTGCACTTTCAAGCAATGATGACTTGAAAACTACAGTGCAATCTCCTGAAACAAAACAATCCCAGAAAGGACTAGATTTTCACTTGTCTCAGGACCAGAGCTGGTGTGGTCCTCACTAGAATACACAGCATTTTATTTAAAAGAAATCAGTCTAATTTTTAACACAATCAAATAGCTTAATATTCTCAAGTGTGCTGCCAGATATGCTGCAAACAACACGCATTACTGTCAAGTGTGAAAACAAGAATTTCACACATCACAATGCACAGACAGCTTAAGTTAAGCTCTTCTGCAGCAGCTCCAGGCCAGAGTTTCTCCAGAGTGCAGTTATTTACTCAAAGCCAACAGCAAACTGGAATCACAATTTCCTGGATCACAATCCACAGAACTGCACCACCTCTCATACAAAAATGTTTTTAAAAATGAAGGTTGTGCATATTCACTGTTTTTTATTTTCTCTCACTTCATTTAAGTATTTGAACCCCAAACATTTGAAGTTATGGGTTGGGAAAGGACATACTGCCTAAGTAACATTTTCCTGAAAATCATGATGTCCTTTTGAATTACTTTTACTCTCTGCAAGTTACCTGACTTTTTGCCCACTCCTGAGGAAGTTCGCCAGTGTAAATGCTGATAATTAGATCAGGCCAGAGGTTACACTCTGATCTGGTTCCACTGCAAATTCATCTGAGCCAGAAGCAAGGCTGCACTAGGAACAGTGCCTGCTCCCTCTCCAAACCAGAGGAGCTGTGCAATCTGCCACCCACACACATCCCAAGCAAAGCAAAGCAGACTTAAATACATACATAACATCCAATTATCAAAGGCTCAGCCACCAGCAAAAAAAAAAATTGAGAAATGTTTTTCTATCAAAATAAAAGCAACAGTTTGGGAAAATACTTTTTTGATATTATATGAAAAACATTCAGAAACTTATGACATCAGCTGAGAATACAAGAACAATGTCTCCTACCCCAAGCTGATGAATGAACAGGGTAACAACTTCATGACATACTACAGCATGCACTGGGTCATTATTCAGAGAGGAAACAAGTTTTTGGGGTCTAGTATACTTTTCTCCATTTCAATCATTCATTCATTTATTTTTATTATAACCCACACAAGTGGAATAGCAAATTTAAGGAAACATTACAAAATAATTTTGTTTTGACAAGAATCAGCATAAAAAACAAATTTAGAGATTACTGTACTGTATAAAGGAAAAAAAATCTGCTTTCAATATCCTTATATAACTCAGATAGAAAAAAAAACAGAAAGGTAAATTCAAGCAGTCCCACTTCGCGAATTATTCTCATTTTTTCTAAGTTCAAAACCCAGTCAGGGCACATTTAACTGTAGAAACACTCCACTCAAAACCTGTAGAATCTGTTCAAATTAAATCTGCTCTGACATAAACACAAGCAGGGTCTTGATATCTGGGGTAACCCCTCAGGTTCAGTCACCCTTAATTTATCAGTACAATGATAAAGATTCAGAGCAAAATTATTTTCTCCACCAAGGATTAAATGTATGGTTTTCTGAAACTCAGGCATTTCTAAATGATCACAAGAACTACCAGGAACCTCTTTCAACTTCAAAGAACATATTTTTTATTTATATTGAGAGACTATATAATAGGAGGTCTTGGTTTTGATTTTTTTTTTTTTTATTCAAAGCTATCAGTCATATAGCATGACTTTACATGGAATTTATGCTGATCTTCAACTTCCCCTGAAAACTGTTTGCTTGCAGATAAGGAGGAAACTAGAAATAATGAACTCATGTATCAATTACATGTCAGAATTATTTAGCTACTTCTTTCAGAAAGCTAGAATAACTGCATGTTGTTTTGAGCTTCTGTCGCTTTTCCTTCTCAAGTGTCTTGCAAAGCAAATAGAAAATCTACAGAGAGAGCTCACGCTCTGTGTAAATGGACATCATAAAACAATGTACCAAAACATGTAGAGGTCTTTTATTTCTCTTCTTTTGGATTTTCTCTTTTGGGGATTCATCAGTTATTCACAATTTTTTCAACTTATTCTCTCTCTCCCCTTTCCAAAAGGAGCTATATTCCCATATCAGGTAGATAAGTTAGCAGATACTACAGGTCTGTCTCTCAAAAGACATCTCCAGAAATACACATCTTTCACACAGAAAGAATCTGAGATAGACTGAAGTCCAGAACTCATGGCAATCGTTTCTCTCCTGCATTTGGGTTCTCCTCTTATCCCAGGCAGCTGCCCTGGTACCATACCTCATATGCAGTGACATCCTTAGGCCGATGGAGCAGGCCCACATTCTCCCATGTGACACCAGAGCTAAAATTAATTTCTGGCAAAAAAACCTTATACATAAACATGTACTCTCTGAAGAAAATACAGATCACGTCATATCTATCCAAGATTATGTTCAATAATGAATTCTTCACAGAATGAGGAGCTCCAAAATGCAAGATTCCCCGATACTAGCCTAACAAATGTGTGTATTTAACATGTGTTCGGTATCTACATTTCAATGAAAAACTGATACATCAATGGATTCCTTCCAAAAGCAAATGATGCCAGATCATTTCAATTAAAATTTTTTAATTAAACAACTACGGAGTTATATGATTTATAATCATAAATAAATCAGTAATCATTAGATAACAACTTATTAAATCAAAAGACAAAAATTAGAATAACAGAATGGTTTGGATTGGGAGGCACCTTGAAGCTCATCCAGTCCCATTCCCTGCCATGGGCAGGGACACCTTCCACTATCCCATGGTGCTCCAAGCCCTGTCGAACCTGGCCTTGGACACTGCCAGGGATGGAAAGTCCACAACCTCTAGGAAATCAATTCTACTGAGTCAGGCTACATTCAGCTGTAATCTGTTTTGTCAGGTGAGAGAGATCCTGGGCTCCTCTGGGACCTCTACAGCTGCTTTAAAGCAGCACTGCATTTAGACATACAGTTAGTACTGCTTTAGAGAAATTGGTGCAGTACCTAATTCTTCCAAGATATGGACTGGCGAGAGTATCACTTCTCTTCTGGTCTTCCACCAAGAACATACATTTTATTTTATTTATTGACTTTGGTGGCAAACTTGTAAATTAGAATAATCAAATCCTAGGCTGGTTTGTTTCAGAAAAGACCTTAAAGCTTATCCAGTTCCACCCCCGACACAGACAGGAACACCTTCTGCTAGACCAGGCTGCTCCAAGCCCCATCCAACCTTAGCCCAAATACTGTTCCCAAATGATGCAATCACCCCATACAGAACAAGAACTATGGTCCTGTTAACACCACAACTCCCCAGTATCCTGGCATCTGCTTTTTCCATTCAAAACCATGTGGATGACCTCCTATCAGCATCACCTACCAAGAACTTCAACAATCTACCTATGTGTCACCATCCTGCTGCTGCTGGCTTCTCTCCAAGGCCGAGCACTGCTCACAAGTGCTTTCTGTGCTCCCAGTCATTCAGCTTTGTTCCCTGCCTGTGAGAGAGAGGTCTGTGACAGAGGAACCAAGGTGAAGCACAGAGGCACCATAGAGGAAAATCTCAGCTACGAACTCCAATTAACACTCTGAAGGCACATGCTGTTGTAAACACTTTAATTACTCAGTGAAATGCAGTTATTTCTATATCAGCACACAGAGGCTGGGAGCTCATAAATTATTTCACACCTACAGAGCAAACAGCCTGAACAGTCAGAAACCAAACTCCAAATTTCAACTCCCACTCCCAGACCGAGCCCCCTCCCTGTTAACTATTTTCCTGAACTTTCACCCAGCCAGAGCTGTCTACTCCGAGTATTAAAAGGTTAAAAGGTAACCCATTTTCTAATTTAGGAGAGTTGCCAAAAGGGCTGATTCATACAAAAAGTCTCAAATCATACAGGAACCAGGTTTCATTTCCCTACTTCCTGAGGGCCCACCAGAAAGGTGAAAGAGGAGTCACCACAGAGAATAGGATCAGTTTTTAAAACTGAAAAGCAAGTACAATATCTGGCTATCAGTCTCAGGATACAAGTACAACAACTCAAAGAGAACATAATCTTTCCTGTTGGAAACACTCCTAATTTTACACTCACTGATGGCACATATGCACTGTGGCAGCTGATAATGTTCTACAGTCATTACAGCTGACTCCAAACATTTGGGAGATGTCCCAAGGGGGCACTCAGCAAACACAGACTGGAAGCAGAAAGAATCTCTGACATTTCGTACTGCATCTCCCGCATGCTGGGCATTCTCAACTGGGAGAAGAATAGAGTGAGAGAACAAAAAATTCCGGAATGGTTTGGGTTGGAAGGACCTTAAAAATCATCTCATTCCACCCCTGCCATGGACAGGGACACCTCCCACTGTCCCAGGCTGCTCCAAGCCCCATCCAGCCTGGCCTGGGACACTGCCAGGGATCCAGGGGCAGCCACAGCTGCTCTGGGCACCCTGGGCCAGGGCCTGCCCACCCTCCCAGCCAGCAATTCCTAATTCCCAATAGCCCAGAATCTGTCCCTGCCCTCTGACCCTGGGAAGCCATTGCCTGGCTGCTGTCCCTGCCTGCCTTGTCCCCAGTGGCTGTGCAGCTCTCCTGGAGCCCCTGGAGGCCCTGGCAGGGGCTCTGAGGTGTCCCTGGAACCTTCTCTGGTGCAGCTGAACAGCCCCAGCTGTGCCAGGCTGGCTCCAGAGCAGAGGGGCTCCCGCTCCTGAAGCATCAACAATATAGAAATACTCTAAAGTAGTACCTAAAGGATTAACATACCCGAGAGCCTTTTTTCACAGAACTGTTTCTAAACCATCTGAGGGTATGTGACTGTGTATATTGCCACCTCACTGATATTTATTTCTTCCTTCTACAGATTAAAAATCCTAGAAGAAACTCAGGACTTCTAAATGTTGCACAGAAGCTGTGTTATTCTCCATTTACTTTTCACATCATCATGTCTTGTTACCAATATCCACTAAAACTAATTAAAAGACATTACTTTTCAAACAACAGAACACAAGAGAGCAGCCCAAATTCCTATAGAAATGGACAGCTGCAGAGACTCCCAGGTGTAGCTTCCATCTTCCAGGGAAGAGGAGACTACCCAGGTGATCAAACAACTGCATTAGACCATCAGAGAGTTCTATACAGAGCCAGACCACAGGAATCACATCAGTGATGCAGCCTAAGTGAAAGTGAACCTGCTCCACAGTCTCTCTCTGTTTTTGCTGTTGAGACCCAAATACCTGCAAAAAGAGGTTTTCAACACCCATCATCTTTTGGGAAAAGAGGGCTGAAAACCATATATGAAAGCAGATTATTAGGAATATGATACACAGCATAATGTATGAAAAAACTGTACAAACTGATACTGTGCTTTGAGTTGAGGAATTTTGTTACAAATTAAAGCACACCTAGTGAACAGATAGAACAGGTCATAGAAAAATACTGATCTAAGTCTAAAATAAAAACTAAACTAGAACAGAGTAAGAATATGTGATACAGATAAAGGTTCTCCTACCACCCCAAGGTGCAGCAGCAAATAAAAATCCCTTTATATGAATCAGCTCCCTCCTAAACAGAGCACAATAGTCTTAAACTTAGAGGCTCTTCAAAGTGAAGCAACACAAATCTCTCTCAGTTTAGATATTTTCGCTACCTTCAACCTCAGTTTCAACAGATGGAAGTTTGCCTTTGATGATTAGACAAAGTTGCCAAAAATGCAAAAGTCACATGTTTTCCAAATAATGGAGCTACTACAATCTTGATAAAAATTCCTTGAATAGACTCTTTTTATAAAGAACTATTCTAACCTATTCTTTTGAAACTAACAAAAATAATTAAAATATGGCACTCCTGAGGTAGAACAGAAAACATTTCTTAATCTCTTTGCTGCTCACAACTGACAAAAAAGAAAACCTAAACACTTCTAATCATCTGTACATGGCACTTTTCCTACACTGCAGTTACTTTGTAGAGCTTTATAATCAATTATATTGCCTTTCCTCTTCCTACATATGACTTTTAAGCTCCCATAAAATGCAGCGAGCATTCCTAAATGAGTCAAAACTTTGTCAATATTTAAATTTTGTCAACATTGTCAACATTTAAATTTTTTCAACATTCTCAACATTTCCAAACAACTAAGACTGCACCCTAAAACAACCATAACTGGAGAAAATAAGGGAATGTAATAGAAATATCAGCTAACTTGTACTGGCACCACAGGGTGCTACTTAGGAGTGATGTAACTAGATCACAGTATTTCATTTTTCCTCCACATGCATTTATAGTTTTTAATGAAGTGAAAATGCACTGATAACAACCAGATGTTCAGTTATGGATACCAGCTCTTAACAAGCTGCTGAAAGAAGCCTTTATAATTTAAAGCTTTGGGAGCTCCTTTCTACAACAAAATGTTAGCTATAGTTTCTACATCGCACAATTAAATACTAACATTGTATCTTTTTGCCGACTATGCAGTTCGAATCATTAGTGTACACTCTTGAGTGCTAACATTAGCAAAACCAAAGAAAAAGCAGAGTATCCATAGCACACCCAAGGGAACCATAAATCAAACATCAACATATGGTAACACAAGGGTTATAAGGGACTGCACAAGTCTAATTGATAAAAACTGTATTTCCTATGAAATTAAACCTGAAACCTTTATCCCTGGCATTTTGTACAATGCAGCACAGCCTGTTTTTCAAAAACGTAATTCAAGATATTTTTAATAACTCTCAGACACAGCACCACAATGTTGCAGAGTCCCAGAGTCCCTACTGCAACCTATTTCTGCCTTAAAGCACATTTGCCTTTTCCAATACAAACTAACTTTAAGAAAGATTTTCTTAAATTCCCTGTAAGAAACTGAGACACTTCCAGAAATGCTCTGCCTCCCAGAAAGGCTCTGCAGCCTTTCCTAACAACAACAACAACAAAAAGTTATGCTTCATAAAAAGGGACACAGACCTGACATTTATCTTCTCCCACATCCCACACCTTACTTATTAATTTTGAGAAATACAGTCCATCTGCAATTTCCAAGTATGCTGTAGGTTGTTTTGTACACCTAAATGAGCTTATTCTGCCAAGGCTGATAACCAGAGCAAGCTCAGAGGTGAGTGACATCTGCCCATACCCAAGAAAAGACTGGAGCCTTCACAAATTCAGTGTCCCTACCAAGCCCAAACTTCTTACATTTAGAATCCCAGAATGGTTTGGGTTGGAAGGAACATTAAAGCTCATCCAGCCCCAAACCCCTGCCATGGGCAGGGACACCTTCCACTCTCCCAGGCTGCTCCAAGCTCCATCCAGGCTGGCCTTGGGCACTGCCAGGGATCCAGGGGCAGCCACAGCTGCTCTGGGCACCCTGGGCCAGGGCCTGCCCACCCTCCCAGCCAGCAATTCCTAATTCCCAATAGCCCAGAATCTGTCCCTGCCCTCTGGCCCTGGGAAGCCATTGCCTGGCTGCTGTCCCTGCCTGCCTTGTCCCCAGTGGCTGTGCAGCTCTCCTGGAGCCCCTGGAGGCCCTGGCAGGGGCTCTGAGGTGTCCCTGGAGCCTTCTCTGGTGCAGCTGAGCAGCCCCAGCTGTGCCAGGCTGGCTCCAGAGCAGAGGGGCTCCAGCCCTGGCAGCATCTCCGGGGCCTCCTCTGCACTGGCTGCAGCAGCTCCAGCTCCTTGTGCTGCTGGAGCCAGGGCTGGGGCAGCTCTGCAGGTGGCTCTCACCTGAGCCCAGGGGCACAGGGGCAGGATCCCCCTGCCCTGCTGCCCATGCATTTTGGGGGATCAGCCCAGGGCACGGGAGGTTTCTGGGTCCTAGTGCATGTGGCTGGGGCGTGTCCAGCCTCTCACAATGTCTGGGGTATAACCAGAATATACCAAAATCCTTCTCCTCAGGGCTGCTCTCCAACCAGTCTGGAACAACTATGAACCTGCCTGCAATATACCACACACAGGTATCCCAAGCACCTGAAGTGACATTCAGAACAAGTTCCAAAGGAACAAGGTGCAAAACAGCTGCCCAGGTACCTCTGTTCCTGCATTCTGATCATGGAAATGGCCTTCCATGCTTTAAAAATAATGTTACAGTTTCAGTGAAGGAGAAAAATACAAGCTTTAACTGGGGTGCAGGCAAGCAATATATTCAGACAGCAGCTGTCAGCTGCATCCACCCCTTCACCAAACTGCATCTGCAGAACCCAAGGGACACACTAATTGTCAAAATCCTCTGTTAAGGCCATTGAATGCTCTTAATAAAATCTTTGCTGTTCTGAAAGATACTTTGAAAATCAGCTCAGCATGGAGATTTTAATGGTCTATCACCAAAAAAAATTATTCTTTGATAGCGTCTTTACAGACATTCTGCTACAGTGCCATTGCAAGCTGCCAAAACTGTCTGTTCTCTCACAGGTGATCCTAAGTTCTGACACAGAGATCATTACAAGTTTGAATATTTCATCTATTCCACTCAATCTATTCCTTCCCCAAATTCACATTAGGCTTGCAGTTCTCCTGATTCATTCCAGCTAGACAAAAATGGACCAGTCCCTTGAAATAGAACAGGGAAAGAATCTCTAGTGATAACTGACCAGGGAAAGAGGAAGAAGCAAGAAGTACACTCTCCATGAAAGCAATCCTGATCACTCTCTTGAACAAAATTAATAATAAAATAATATCTTATCTTTTTGAAAAACATAGTTGGACTGTGTATTAGAGAATGCAAGTTCTCCAGTTATGTCCTTTCCCCTACCTATTTCCCTTTCGATGTATGGGAACAAAATTCTTAGTTAAGGCATTATCACACTGTTAAACATATTCTAATGATAAACAAGACAGTAATACATATTTTTGTAAGTGTTAGTATTTAATAGCTATCAGCGACATGCTGTTTCAGAAGTTTAGCTAAAAAAACTTATTTTACAAAAAAAAAAAGAACTAACCACAAAACAAAAATCTTCCAGTCTATCTCTTATGAAATGTAAGTTTTTGATATAGCTGAATATTAAATTATGGACAGATTTATAATTTTCCTTTTAAACAAGCCATTTTAGCATTAGATTTTATAGTAATCTAAGTGCTTCCAGCAGCTGCTTCTACTTGCAGCAACCAGATTCACATAGAAACAGATCTGCTGAGAGGTTCAGTTGGGGGAAGTGGGCGAGGAACTATCATGTTGGCATATTTTCTCCTGCTGGAAAGGCATTATGAAGGATACTGGACTACATACAGGTACTTCCAAGAAAGAAAAATAAAACCCTGCAGGATTTATGAATTTGTCTGTATATCACAGTCCTCTCAGCCCTTTGTACTTCCTCTAATCTGCTCCAAACAAAGTGTGTATGTGCTCCAGGAAGTCCTGACAAGCTCTGTGGAATGACACGCTGAATCACACCACTAATTCATTACACTCTACCTACACAAATCCCTCGCGTTAACCTTGACAGAGCTGCATTTAATGACAGCAGTGTCTCAAAAAACATTGCATCTTTGTCAGTTTTTCAACCAAAAGAACAATCCCAGCCACGAGATAGCAGTGCTCTACACTACACTGTAACAGACAATCTGAAACTCTTCCAAAGCTGCCATGCTTCAGCTGAGGTGCTACATTTTAGACACAGACTACAATGCAATTTAACACTAAAGACACTGCTCACTCTACCTTTAGTAAAGTTTATCACGGGGAAAATAGTCAAAACTCATCAGAACACTTCCACAAAAGTGAAAGAAACACTTTTTTTTCCAAAGAACAAAGCATGCTCCCCTACATAAAATACAGAAGTATGTTTTATGACACATTTCCCAACAAGATGTGGAATCAACATTTCTCAAATACAACAGATGCATGAAAAAAAAGCCATGTAAACAAATCTGGAGATCTACAGAAACATTCCACTTATTAATTTCTCTTGTCCCTTCTTCAGACATCAATTCACTGGAATTTTAGAAATCAGTATTAAATAGCACAGTATGATTTATTTTCAATTTAAACCCCCACAGAACTGCAGAAGAACTTTAGTTTTCACCTTACTGCATACCCCAGAGCTGAAGTGACACCTCCACTGTACCTTCCCCTGTACCATGAGCACAACCATTTCCACCAGTTACTGTCTGTGTGCTGACAGGGGTACCTGAAACAAATGGAATAACTTCTGTTGATGGTTTGAACTGGGTGTGAAACGTTCATAATGTACTTCTTCCAACAGAATATTCAGGGCTGGCACTGGCAGCAGCTTATCATTATCTGTACTGCTCCATCACATGGAACATTCAAATACAACTATTTAAACATTACAAACCAAACTTACTACAAGTTTCATAGTCTCTCAAATGCTCAGTTTATAAAAGAAGACTAAGTAAAAAAAAAGGCTACTTACAAGAGGGGAATTTCAACAATGAGCTGGATGAGGCAGCACAGCAACTCTTCTATCAGGTCTTCACACTCTGTTCCTAAGAAATAAACACAGCAAAGGATTTCTGGGTTTTCAAATACCAAAAAAAACCAAAGATTCAAACACAAAAATGCAGATGATCAATATCTTAATTAAGGAACAGCCACTAGAAGTTCTAGCTGTTAAAGGAGATAGGATTTTTTTCCTGAAATAGAAAGCACTTGAGATTATTAACAGAGAAAATGGTGATGCCTTCTTTTTTACATAAAAAAGTAACTAATAACAAGTGCATAAATTAAATTAGATGTTTGTTTTGTAGGAATGTGCTCATATTTAGCACAACAAGCCTTCCTTTACTACTTACAGAAGATCATATTAAACAGTGTTATTGCTGAACTAATCACTGGTGACTTCTCACTGGTCCACAGTTAAATGTCCTTTCAAAATCCTCTGCACTTCACGTATCTTACCACTCAATTTTTTTAAATCCAAGAGAAGAATAATCAGAGACAATGTCATTTGTCTACGATTCACTGAGCAACATTATAAAAGAATGTCAAAAGAATGGAGCTCCTGAGCACATCACTGCTGCTCTAGAGTAGCATGTAGTATAGATACAATATTTTCATGGATACATATTTACCTATTGAAGAAGTTTCACACATTTCAAAGACAAGCTTGTGCATTTTAAGGGAACATAAATAATTTTCTAGTCATATAAATGTGATAAAATGCATGCAGTGATGCAGAGTTATTGAAACACTTGCAACTATTCTAAGCAATAAAACTGTTCATATTTTACATCAGTAATTTTTAAAAGCAACTGTAACAAAAGACTGTCAAGACTCATTAAAGAAGAAACTTATTAAACCACTTGAAGTTATCATATAGTACTAAAAACCCAGAAGATAAATCTCTTGGCTCATCAGGATTTTTCTGCTTTCAAAAATAAAATGATGAGAAACCTGCAACATATAAAGAAGTGGAGGGTTTTATAGCGCTGAATGGCTCAAGAGTGGCATAGCTGATCCCCTGCATTACAACATTGCAGCACAATAATTACCCAAATGCCTGTTTATTTTGTATTTTCAAATAAATAAGTCCTGCCATAAACACAGCTTTATAGCCAGGTTACAGAGGTGTTACTCTGCTTAACTCAAGTTTGTTCTTGAATACAGAACTCAATTTTAAGAAGCACACCAGGGGGAATATTCACTATAAAGCAAAATTATTTCTTTCCACAATCAGTTTATTAAAAACACATTAAAAATTGTCACCTAGTGAACTGCACATTCTAAAGGAAATCAGTTTTTTATCACGGAAACGTGGTTTCCTTTATATAGAATCCCCCATGAGTAACACAATGCAGCTCCTGTTAGCAAAACCAAGAACTGCTCAGAGTATTTAACCTTGGACAGAAACCACAGCCAATAATGGAGCACAGATAATATATTCTAAAGTAACTTGAATGTGACATTTTCCTAAGGCTTTCTGAACCTAGAAAATGCTTATAAAGCAAGACTGCTACTAGTTCCCAACAGGTACCTAATTTTTCTCCTAACAGAAGAAAGTGAGAAGAAAAAGGTTAAAAAAGTAAAGTGAAAGTATTTTTAAAATATAAATTTTTCCACCACACTGTATGCACAACTCATATGAACAGAGAATAAGGTTATTTGAATATGAAAGAAAGCTTTTCTCTCAAGACAATATTCAAAATAAAGGAAGAAAACACTGGGTTAGCACAGTCACATAGAATGAAAGATGTTATTAAAAAAAAAACACAAAAAACAAAAAACAGACTTAATTGCTGTAATCAATGTCATTCAGCTACAGTAATTAATGTATCCTTTTCCCAACTGGGGCACACACATTCTTGTTTAATTTTCATCTTGCCAAGACAATGAGGAGGATGCAAGCCAAATCTATAACGTGAGAGAGAGCTATAAACACGGAACACTCTGTGTTTTCACAAACAATGCCTCTTTCAATAGCAGAATAAAGACAATACACACAAGACTCATTCACATTAATAGATCACATACTTGGATCAAAGACCTGTAAAGCCTTGGGGAAAGTAAGTACAGGGTGAACCTGTCCAGATAAAATTAGAGCAGGGAGAAGAAATCATAGGTGTATCTTCCAAACTGCACTGCAGAAGTGACAGCAATTACACAGGTTTTAAAATGTCCAGTCATGCTGAAGTACTATTTTTTTCATCAGCTATATTTAAGTCCTCAAACATGGATTATTTCATTTTGCAAGAAATTTTATGGATTTTGACTTTTTGGTGGGGTTTGTTTGTTTTGGGTTTGCTAAATATATATATATATATATATATTTATATACATATATACATATATATATATATATATATTTATATACCTAGTTAACATTTTTTTTTATAATGCAATTGTTTTTATTTGTTTTTACTTTTTCAAAGTTACCCACATTACAGACACCGGATTAGCACACACTACACAGGTCAAATGGCTTATGAAGATGAAAGCAGAGATGCCAGGAGGCCCCAATTCTAAAACCAGTTCAGCTCCACCTTCTCAAGAACCTAACTATTACATTGATAAGACCTGATCTGGTGGATGCCTGAGTATCTTATCTGATCAGTAAGATATTCAGGCATAACAAGGTACATCCTCATCTTAAATGCTACTTGTTTTTCTGCCCTGTTGCTCATACAGAACCTGGACACAAGTAACGAAATAAATAATTCCTTGCAAAACAGACCTAGAAGTTCCACAAGTTTTGTGGTTTGGTCTTCAGCTCTAATTACTCTTGAAAACTTAAAACTTCTGCTTGATAATAATGAGTACAACATAAATTGATTGCCTTCCCTCACTTCCTTTATGTGACAGCTGAACATGCATGAAATCATTTAAGGCTTGCAGTAAACATCTTTTTATTTATTCCCTTCTCTATGTCCTCATACTTGCTTTAATATGTCACAAACAAGGCTTAGTAGTTTTGTGTTTAAAAATTCCTCTATAGATAATGAATAAAGCTTCCTACTACAGCTCAGGGAACAGGTTAAATGAATCAATAGTCTGATTTAAACTACAATACTCAGCATGTGCTCTCTTGCACCTTTGAGTCACTACAGTTAAAGACTGCAGAAATTACAGGATACAGACATTGGAAAGATGAATGATTTGTGTTAGTGAGACTAACTCCAACTTCAGCTGAGCAGATGCTGACTCCAGTTTGGGATTTATTGATATCAGGACATTTTCAGCTGAATCTTAAAAGTATATGGGTTTAGTCTCTCTGTGGATTTTCCTGCAATCAAAATTCTGAAAACTTCTCCAAAATTATAAGCAAATTTCAGTTATGGATGAAGAGGCAAAGGCTGCACCATCTGAAACTCCTCAAAAAGAACACATTTCTATTAATGGTAGGCCTTCTTTTGAAGGAAATCAGTAACAGCACTGTTAGCAGCAACTCAACTCAGGGCAATTTATTTGTTAGGGTAAAGTACACCCATGGACTCAGGCTTCAAAAAAATCCCATTTTATGACACAAAGCAAGGTTGCACAGCTTTCTTCTGAGCCTCAAGCGCAGTGCAGCAGGAAAAAGTATGAACTGGACATTCAGAAAAAGTGAAAGCATATGAACTGCAAAATGTGAGATAAGGCAAATATGAAACCTGCTACCTGAACAATCGTGACTATGTCATATAGAGTCTATATTTCTGAGCAGTCAGTGACAGGGATGTTTTCCATACACAGGACTCTCACAGATTATAATTATACGCTTCTCTCTGACACACCAAATATCCCAGAGCAAGTGCTGATTGCAGTGTGAGCATCCTGACATGCTGACACTGCAGTTATGTGCTATGAGCTCCCAGGTGCTGCACTTAAATCAGAGAGCATGGCACCAGAAGATATTGTCCAGTCAGAAGGATAAAAATATGATGTTCATAGGGAAACAGACACCACCACAGAGTGATTTCCAAAGAATTCGTGAGATGATCCTGAAAGGAACAATAACCTTTTCTCAGGAGGCTAAGAGACTGAACAAAGCATATGAAAATGGACCACAGGGTAGAGAGGTTGTTTTTGTTGTTGGGTGATTTCCAATGACTACTGACCAGGCAGCAAGGAAATACAGAAACTTCAAAATTCAGACATGGTATTAAAACTTCTCTTAATTTGGATATTTTATTTACATCAAACAGTTCATACAAAAATGTCTTTCGTAAGGCTTTGTTTTATCCTCACAATTGAAGAATTATAAATAATGCCAAGCTCTGGTAAATGAAAAATAGTATGGATGACTAAGAACTTCATTTTTAAAAAGCCTGTTCACCAAAGATAGTAAAATTTCTATAAAAGTACTAGTAAATCTATATAACACTAGGAGCAATATAGGAATAATAATATTATAATAATAGATTAATAATTTTATAATAAAAATATATAACAATAACAGGAATATTCTATTTTCCAAAAAGCAGACATCAAAAATTCAAGAAAGCTACATTAATTATAAAAATACAAACAACAAACCACTTCATTTTTTTCTGCTTACTTTTAACAGGCCCTAGCACAACTACAGTTTATTACAATTCCTTCATGATACTTCATCTTCCTATAGCTGAGTGTAAGCCTTATTACCACCTTCTGCAGATATTTAAAAGTAAGATTTTTAGGACTCAAACCCAATGGCTATGTAACCTCAGCATGTTATGATCCTCAACACCCTGAGGAAGTTCACAGGAATCATCTCCAATTGGAAACTCAAAGATGAGCCAAGGAGCAGCTCATTTCCTGCCTCAACAGCAGACCACACACAATTACTTTCCTAATCAACAACATCCCATGAACAATCTGCTCAGAGGTAATTGCTAAGTACATTTGCCATCAATATGCACAGAATTATTGCTAATAAATGTCACTGTGAATTACAGTCAAGTGCTACTAGACATGTATAAGCATGGGTCTACTCTGGTGACAAGAATCACTTTCCATACACTGTGAGGAACTCCCAGTGCAAGGAATAAAAATCACAGGGGTTCCAGCTAACAAAAGTCTCAGCTTTTCCACCCATCCCACTGTGGCATGCTGTACACTGAAGCAAGAGGTGAGCTATTTCTTTAATCCAGGAATAAACCCACAGGCAGTCTGCAGGGATAGCTTATACACAAGCAGATACTCTTTTCCAGGGCATCAGCGAGCTGACTTCCCTCCTGGAGATCACTCATCATAGTTTAAATACATTAAACCATTTCAACATGTAGCACTTAATCCTTTGGCACCACAGTTCTGATTTCCCCAGAGCACTGGCAGGAGCCAAGGAGTTAAACAGATTTTAATGAACAGTTTTCACTGCTGGATGAGCAAGCAGCGACTCGGTGCTCTCAACACGTGTCCTCCTTGCAGGAAATCCACAGTCAGACACTCTTGGTTGTTCTCACACCATCCACTCATCTGCTCCAGCATTCTGAGACTTTTTGGGCTTCATGCAACATGCAATTAAACACTGAACAGTACATTGACTTGGACTTGGCAGCGCTGGGTTGACTTGATGATCTTAGCGGGCTTTTCCAGACAAAATGATTCCATGATTTACCCCAAAGCAAAAGAAATCAAGGCTCCCATGGCAGCATTATCCATTATGCATTTCATGAGAGCATCTTGATACAGGGCTACACCAAGATTTGTGGCAGACAATGCAACTGATTTTGAATGCATTTATATTATTCAAAGAAAACAGCTTCTTCATTGAGCATCTCTCCTGCCATCTTCTATCTTGCATAATACATACTCCACCTTCAGGACATGAGCCCATTTTAGTAATTCTGCCTAAATTCTGTACTCTTGTATAAACTATTGTCCCCAAATTAAATTTTAGCATGTGCTTGCTCAAGGGGTCAATTCCAACCATAGGACTGTTACTTTCCTTCACTAGATCTCTAAAAATAGCCTTAATTCCACTCTGTGGCTGCTATTGGTTTATAAAAAATATGTGAAAAGATGCGTTAAATTGCAATATCAATGTTTCAATGTTCATACATGGCCACCTTCACCTCAATTCCTCTGAAGTGGACCATTATCACCTTTCAAACTATGAAAATCACTAAAGCTCAGGCTGATCTACAGCACCACATCTCAACAACTGTTCAAAATAAGGCAGATTAAGCTAAATCAAACTCTCTAACACTTAATTTCTGGTTTTAAAGCAAAGTTTGGGACTCTTGAGTCTAAAAAAACATAGAATCATAGAAGTACTTAGACCTAAAGCACCTGAGGGAGAAGACCCTTAAGATCAAGTACAACCATTAATGTAACTCACTAGTCCAGCACTAAACCATGTCCCTACGTGCCACATCTACAAATATCAGGACATTTAAGTTTCTCATGGGATGTTTGTTTCACTTGCACTTGTGTGTACCCACCATATGAGCTTGGTCCTGCTTTCTCTTCATAAGTAAAATGAAGCTGCAACTCCTCTTCTGACATTCGACTGATGAATACTTTCAGCAAACAGCAAATAATGAACAGTGCATTGTGAGCCTGCCAGATAAAGAGGTGGCTAGAAAAGAACAAACAAGAATCAGTAACACTCCACCAGCAAACATGCATCAAAAGCCACAAGAAAATAAATGTCAGAGTAGACAAAGTTCTACAGTTGAAGCAAGGAAAAGTGTTTAAGCAGGGAGTCTGCAGTTGGTGTCACAGAAAATACAATGGGAATATATTCAAAAGTAGTTTAGAAAATACAACCTTATCCCTAACTACATTTGTGCCATTAAAAACACCACAGTAGACAGAACTCTTTGAGGAACTCATCAAACAGTTCAGCAAACTTCTAGAAGTCTCTAGACACTATGGACTCAAGGCACGCAGACATTTGAAGACTTCCAGCAGGTTCACACCTGAAAGCTTCCTGGCTCCCTGAACCTGAGCCCTTTTCCCAGGTGAACAGCTTTCAGGTGACAGTAGGCATTCATGCACTTCCTAAGCACCATACAGCACAATTTTCTTATGCAATACACACAAATATTTTCCAAGCTTTCTGAATGAAAGGGAAACACAGCTGCATAAAATTTTTTTGAGTCCCAGTAAGCAACTGCTGGGGATCCCATGCAGCAGCACAGAGTCAATCATTGCCGAAAGCGGTGCTTTCAAGGTATTTTAGGATTAAAACAACAGTGGCTATCTGGGCACAAGTAACTTCTTATTTTAGATGCAGTCTAAAGGGAACTTTACTTTTGACGGCAGTCATAGTAGCAAGGACTAATTCCAGCCCCACATCTGATGAAAGTGGGACATTTATCTGTGGGTGTGAGAGAACGACTACAGAAAAGCCTCCTGCAAAAAAACCCACAGTGCTGCACAAGTAACCTATTGGGAGTTCTCTCCTACTGCTGAAAGGGGCAAACAAAACCAACAGTAGCTACATGACATAACTTGAAAGCAGTATTTTGATACATATTTACATCTTCATAGATAAAGATATATAAAGTATTTCCAAGATAGAATACTGGCTCATACATTAAGTTCAGCTTAAAAGTTCAGATAATTTTTAAAGATTTCTAAGGCAGTAGTACCCATACTTTACACCATTTATATAAAAATGTGTTCATCTAACATACAAATATGTATTTTTGCCCAGTAATCTATTTACTTATTACACTTAATTTCTGTGTTTAGAGAAGTACTAGACACTTGCTCTATTTCAAACAGCAGTTTAAGAGAATTCTAAGGTTTGGTCTGTGAGCATGTTAATTAGCAGTGTAGAAAACTTCAAGAGCTAGCAACAAAAAGAACACCTAAAAATTAAATGGCACACAAAGCTTTTTTCTGAGAACTTACTTCTGACATTCTGCTGAAATTTTTAACTCTTTGGTTCTAGAAAGAAAGACTTTAATCAATGATCCAAGGTTTCCTGTTCGAGGATTCTTCTCAACTAGATGAGTAAAAAAAAGATATAATCACAAAGTAAGCATAAACTGACACTATCTATTTCAAATAACATTTAGAAAAAAAATCAAATTTCAATGTCTCAAATATTTCTAAATAAAGCAAATAAAGCACAGTATGTCTTGGTTTTCTGTACAGGCATTCTCCTTTCAAGATTCTCTAGTACATGGTTTATTAGTCCAAAATTGTTCTCTAAATACTATTAATCCTAGATTTAAAATATCCCAAACATGGGATACTCATACTCAAACCTTCCCATACTTTTCTTTCCCATACTTGTCTGCAGCACAACAGCATCCCATCAGAAAACTGGGCAGGTCTTCACAACTACCTTTCACCTTCTCACAACACCACTGATCATATTTTTATCACCCCTTCCCTCTCATCCTCTAATTCCTTCCCCTTACTGATCAGCTTAAAGGGCAAAGGGAAAAAGACATACTAGAGGTGGAAATATTTGTTTTAAACCTTGCAGTCATATCAAGTTCTGTAAAAGAGTTAACAATGGAGGTAAAGGTTTGGGGTATACATAAACACACTCTTTACACTGCTTTCATTTTAGTATGGCAATATATACAAATAGAATGCTAAAGGCATGAATGTGCACAGGGATGCTGTTTCCCAATTTTTCTGGTAAAGTACATGGAAAAAAGATGGTAGAACATCTCACCTAAAGACTTGCAGACAGAGATTGTGGCTTCTTCCAAGAGCTTTAAATCAGCACTAGGTAAGAGGAAAAGAAAACAAAACTAGTTACAAAAGCAATTGAGCTCCTGTACTTGAAGTGAAAATTCATTACAAAACAGTAATAAAATCTTTCTATGAAGCACTTAATTTCAGCCATCCATTAGCTTGTTGAGGTCTGTTAGTCCAACCTCCCTGCTCAAGCAGGATCTCCTAGAGCCAGCAGCCCCTGACTGTGTCCAGGTGGCTTTTGAGTATCCCCACAAGCTCTCTGAGCAACTCATTCCAATGCTCTGTCATCCTAACATCAGGCAATGCAATATTCTTTTGAAGCACAGCAACTATAAAAAAGGAAACTAATATTCAAAAGTGAAATGTCTGTCAGAGTGAAATTATGTCAGTGTTTTCTCCCAGGGAACAAGGGACAGGATGAGAGACAACGGCCTCAAGCTGTGCCAAGGGAGGTTCAGGTTGGATACTGGGGGAAATCCCTCCACGTCCAGCCCTGGCACAGCAGCCCAGGGCAGTGGTGGAATCCCTATCTCAGGAGGGATTTAAAAGCTGTGCAGTTGTGGTACCTGTGGACAGGGGTCAGTGGTGGCCTTGGCGGTGCTGGGGAATAGTTGGACTCCATTTGTGGGCTTTTCCAACCTAAACGATTCTGTGATTCCATGAGCATTTTATTACTGCTAGTTTTGCAGCTTCAGTGCTGCAATGCTCAGTTTGGTGTTACCAAAAATACAAACAGAACAGCAGCCTACAGAAAGAACTTGGACTTTTTTACAAGAAATTTCACATGAAATGACGCACTTTTAAAAACATGAATAAAAGAAACCTCAATCTGACATTTAACCTCAAGCTAACCAGGTTTTTCCTTTTAACCAATGTTATTATACTAGCGCAACAATCACATCAGATGCAGCAAATTGTTCCTAACTTCATTAATTGCCTCGTGATATGCCTCAGAAAAACATTACCCGAAAAAAACAATAAAGCACTAAAGCAAAACCTGACAGCAACCACTGAAACCACACCAGCTGCGTCAAACACATACTTCTGACCTACCAGTGCAGGGCAACTGATCTTCAAAAACATCCTTAACAGATGGGAAAACAAGAGAAATCATCAGATACTGTGTTCAATGCCACACTGAGCAATAGGAATATTAATAACTAAAGAGCACCCTGTTCCACTACTCTGATCATTACAATTTTTTCCTTCTATCTTGTCTGAATCCACCCTCTTCTAGTTTAAAAGATCAACTCTTTTCATATCATGAACTGCTCATATCATGAACATATGAACATATCATATCTACTGCTCAGTGTTTTGAAGAGATGCTAGAGCCTCTATACAGACTGAACATATAGCCTGACCTTCAGGGATTTCTGAAGTTCAAAAAATTAAAGGAAGGTCAAAAAATTTAGTTCAACACTTGCAGTCATAATGCAATCCTTTTTAAATTTACATGGTAATCCAGTTTACAGCACACTGCTGCATCAACCTGAGATTATCAGCAGTGCTGTGTGGGAAGCTGCTTAACAAGCTCCAGTGCTGAAAACATTGTGGAGCCATGCTCTTGGAAGCTGTAGAGTTTGATCTGTTCCCCAACTCATGAGGACTAGAAGATACTGTAAAAAGAGCAGTCAAAAAAATTATTTCAAAACCCTTCAACAGGAAACTATTCAAGATAGAGACATCAAATTAAGTTTTAAGATGCCTGCAAATTTTATTGTATATCAGACTAATTTACTGTGCAGTGAGCTGACAGCTGAGACAGCTCTTCACCTACAGCTGAATATCCTAAGACAACTTTAGATTACGCAGATTGGCTTGTCCTGATATCAATTACCAGCATTCATTCTCCTCTTACAACTGCTCTGAAACACAAGATTCAGAAAGAACAAACTTACACTTTGATATATACTTTAAAAACATTAGGCTTGGTCTCAAAGGTGGTCTCTTGTTCCAGCACTACAAACATGCAGAGTAATTAAAAACAAATGGTATTGAGCAAGAACCACCAGCACGCCACCAGCAACTATGGACAACACAGTTTTCTAGGTCTATGTGACCTTACACTTTTTAAAAAAACAAAAACTTCTAAATTTGCCCAGCTGGCTGCTTGTCATCAGGATTTATTCCTTCCCAAGACCTGGCAGGCAGGGAGGGTGAATATTACAATGGACAACAACTCAGTAGAGAGTTTTAGGTACTGAAAAATCATAATTTAACACAACATGACTCCTCCCACTATCCAAAGATCCTGGGGACACAGTCAGAGTGGTAATTGCTCCAGGATTTAAACCCTAAATGCAGACATTCAGCTTTTGAATTATGGTTCATTTTCTCCCTAATTTCTAAGGTTAGGTTTCAAAGTACAGCATTCTTACAGATTTTTTTTCTTCTCTTTTGAGTTATTAAAACCCACATAAAATCCTCAAAAAAATTCCACAGAGTTGTTTAGTTTCTACAAGTTGCCAGGATCAAAACCAGTGGCAAAGTAAGCAAGGCTTTCAGATCTTCAGCAAAGCTTTTAACACTCCAGTAATTCTTTTTCATACTAAAATGAAGTTTAACGCTTAAAAATTAACTACAGCCCACTGCCTCTTATTCATACAGCAAGAACACAAAAAGTGAATTTTGTCACACTCAAGATGAGGCAACAACTACTGTAAAATTTCAGTTCACTCAAACGGAACACCTAGTGAGGGGGACTTACAGCAGAAATACCACCCCAATAGACAGACACCACTGAAATGCATCCCCAGGGATGGACTTATGGAGACAATATCGTGGAGGGGTACAAAAAATAGCAGCTCATTCCTAAGTACCATGGGCCAAACTCAGCAGTGACTTTCTTTTCTTTGATTGGGCAGGAAAGAGAAGTGAGAGACATGGAAAAAAGCTGTCTGGGTATTTTCTTGTGCAGTGAAGAGACAGAAGGTAAATTACATTAAGATTTGGGTAGAAGATGGCAGAGCCAAGATTTACCAGGTGGCAAAGAAACAGTACAACCAACTGTGGTACCAACCTTTCTCTACAGTCCCTCTGGAAATAACATCTGGTTAATGAATGAATGTAAAAATGGAAACTCAACACTGAAACATCTGTCCTTTCATTTAAGCCACAGAAAACACTGCTAATAAGTACTTGAATTGTATTTCAGCCCTAACAAGAGCAAGGACTGATAAAGTGAAGCTCCTTCACTGCATTGATCACAAATAAAAGTTCTAATTCTCTCTGGATTAGAACTCTCACCTGAATTAGAACTCTCACCTGAAGAACACGGACTGCCCTGTTGTCAAATATCTGTCAAATACATGTCTGGAGCACAAATCTGATGAGAAGCAGCTGAGGGAGCTGGGCAGGGGCTGAGCCTGGAGCAAAGGAGGCTCAGGGGGGCCCTTGTGGCTCTGCACAGCTCCTGACAGGAGGGGACAGCCGGGGGGTTGGGCTGTGCTCCAGGGAACAGGGACAGGAGCAGAGGGAACGGCCTCAGGCTGGGACACGGCAGACTAAGCTTGGATCTTGGGGAAAGTTTCTTCATGGAAAGGGCTGTCCAGCCCTGGCACAGCTGCCCTGGGCAGTGATGGAGCTGCCATCATGGGAAGGATTTAAAGGCCGTGTGGATGTAGCACTTGGTAACGTGGGTTAGAACACATAAAAGTAAAGGACAGATTTGTTAAGGATGGAATGTAAAATATTCCCTGCTCTATGAGAAACATTTGGTATATTCACAATGTGAAAGAGATTATCTATTGCTAGTAACAAACAGGCAGTGAGTATGAAAAGTCAACTCTGCCTGCTGCTTGATGGCTCTGCTGAACATCAGCAAGAAACCCAGGCAGTCCAGTAACAATCAGGAAGCTCTGCCCTGGACAAAATAACTCTATGGAAACCAGTCACATGCATAGGGAACAAACTCTGAGGGAGGTAGGGCCCTGGCACAGGGTGCCCACAGGAACTGTGGCTGCCCCATCCCTGGAAGTGTCCAAGGCCAGGTTGGACAAGGCCTGGAGCAACCTGGGATAGTGGAAAGTGTCCCTGCCCATGGCAGGGGTGTGGAATGGCATGATTTTTAAGATCCCTTCCAACTCAAACTGTTCTGGGCTTCTGTGACACCAGTTCAAGCCACGGGCCTTTAACAGCAGGATCACAGTGACCTAGGTGAGTTTGCACATGTACTTCAATTGGCACAACCTGCACTGAACCACCTCGCCTCCACAGAGCAGTACATATTTACATATTCACCAGTTCTATGGTTTTCCAAGAAATGAACAAAAGGTACCACCTGATGTGGGGATTCAAACAGGCTGTGAACATAGGGGGCAAACAGAATAGATTCAAATCAGAATATTCTAAACTAGACAGACTTTACTGGCTCACTTGGATACAAGCAAATTTGTGAGGTGCATGGTTGCTTCCCACACACCTAGGAAAAAATTCCAGGCTTCACAGGAGTTCCTCCCTCATGCTGTGATCTGATGGCCAGCATTTTCAAAGTACTTAATAAAAAAAAATATTTTATTTGCTTTTCTTTTAGGTAGAGGCTAAGCTCACAGACTTCAGCAAAACTGAAATTAATAATAGTGAAATATGCTTCCTTGACAGCACAGCCATGTTAAAAGAAAATTGGTTTGTCTTTGTTTATTTTAAAGGTATCCAAACAGGAGAGGTTTTACAGTGGCAGTGATTATTTTCTGTAACATCTTAACACTATGTAATAAGAATATTTTGCATACCAATTGTCACTAAAATCTGCTCCAGACACAGGCAGCATCTGTGTGACTGTACCTATCACACATCAGTGGTGAAAGTAAAGAGTAATCAAGGATAATCATTATTTCTTTGGGATTTAATCACTTTGTGTTTGCAATCACTCATCACAGTGCAGAGTTTCTTCATCGGGAATTTAGTTTTCTTTAAGAAAATCTCTTTTCAGTAGAGATGGGAAGGAATGGCAAATTGAGCAGTCTATTAATCAATAAAATGTCATAATTTTCAAAGAGTTTGGATTTTTATTTCTGCCTTCTTACAACCAAAAAGCAGGATCCTGCAATCAGCAGGATGGTTTTGTAAAAAAATATTACTTCCAAAAAGAAAAGGAAGGGAAAAAAAGAAAAAGGGGAAAAAACAGTGGCATTATAAATAGAATTATTTTTAAATGGTTAAATTCAGCTGCCTTACTTTAAATTTACTAACAATCAGTCTTCAGCAAAACCATAATTATTAAGACAGTGAAGGTTGTTTCCTGGCAGCAGCCAACTTTGAAGAATGTGGTTTTATTCACTTTTCTTTTAACAGCACCACAATAGAAGATGTTTCAAAGTTGCAGCGGCTTCTCTTAAAGTATCTCCACTAGCAAGAGAAAGCATTTTGCCTAAAAGCTGCAATTATAAACATATTCACATCACAGCACCTGCCCTTAGCATGGTAAGAAAAAGACCCAAATCAAAGCAGACAAGTACCCCTCTAAAAAAGGAGGGGGGGAAAAAACAAAACAAGCAGCTTTCCTGACAGCTTTTCCTCACAGTAAGGCCTTTTTTCTTTGCCATTGAACACAAAACAAAAGAACCAGCCCATTGACTAAACTCATACTGTGGGAATGCTGATTTTAATGGCATAGTTGGAGGACAGACATCAAAGAGTATAAGGC
The DNA here is from genome assembly GCA_039654755.1 of Calcarius lapponicus. Classification (NCBI taxonomy): domain Eukaryota; kingdom Metazoa; phylum Chordata; class Aves; order Passeriformes; family Fringillidae; genus Calcarius; species Calcarius lapponicus. The sequence goes on from CM077481.1 coordinate 6,570,785, forward strand.
AGCATATGATTTATTGTACCATTTAAAAAATGTACCATGTTAAGGAAACATAAAAGCTTCCCATCTCTATGTCTTTCCATTAAAGGCCCATGCACATTATTCTTGAACCACCAACTCATTTATAACTCTGGGGAAGGAACAAAGCAGAACAGTAAATACTAAGCACATGATTTTCAGCAAGTTCTGCTGTAGTTAACTTTAAGTTTTCCATCAGAAAATAATTGTAACTAATACCACCACTAAGGAGGAGGCTGCATTCTTGGTAGCAAATCACAGAAAAGCCAGACAAACACAAAGTCTGCCTAGACAGAGAGCTAACACTCCAAAGCAAACCTCATAGCTCTTAGTCCTGACAGTAACTAAAAAAATCATCCAGAGAAGCTGTATTTAATTTTTCCAATAACCAACCACTATTGGATTGATAGGGTAGTCACCTAAAGTATAGAAGTTTTAAACAGATTTAAACAGATTTTAATTCAGGTACCACAAGTCCATTCTGTGCAACAAATAAGGACCTGTGAAGGAAAAAAAACAGGAACATGCAGGAGTGTGAAATTGGAGTACCAAGTACTTCCTAATGGCTGAAACCAGAAATGCCTCAGCAGACACTTCAGCAGTACCTGCTTAGCACACATGATTTGCTTTATGGAAGATAATATCACAATAAACCTTTTACAGTGAAAAGTGTGAAGCAACCTAAAACTAAACTGCTGGAAGCTGTTCCTTGGACTGTCATTTATGTTTGTACCACTTATCTGCTCCCACTCCTAGGCTGTGAGAGGCCCCGGTGGCTTTCTTTACATGCCAGATACCCAGGCTGGCTCTGGCTGTTACTATTCACTCATGCCAGAGGAGTCACAGGCAGCGAGCAGAGATTCACCATCAGCTCATTTCTGATTACTGACAGCTGATAGTTCCTCCTAATATTTGCCTAATTATTAGGAAAATCAACAGTATGAGAGGAAGAACAAGCAGCCCAGAAAAGCAGTACATTAGACTCCTCACAGCAAGCTCTGCTTTGACCACACCCTCCTGTTCATTTTTGGATGGCAAAGCAGGTTTAAGCAATCCCACCTTTTAGCTCAATAAGCTGCTGTGCCCCAAAAAATCAATCCCTCATCATGCCAGAATTATTTTGTGGTGCCAAGCTATGAATCACTGTAGGGAATTATCTTGGCTGAAAAAATAAACACTTCTGCTGTGTTTTCCAGATAGATTAGCTCCTAATTAAACCTACAGAAGAACAATATAAACACTGGAAGAGATAGTGAAAGGGCAAGAGCATCTTGCATCAATGCTGCTGACAGAGATACAGCAACTCTGCAGTCAGCCACACTGGTATTTGGCAAACTTTCCCATACAGAAACAAACTATAACATATAGAAAACTACCTTGTATTCTTCACAGAAACAGACTAAAAAGTCAACAGGACTGAAAAAAATAAAACCCAGTAAAGAAGGCATGGCTGAGGAAACGAGCAATGCTAAACAATTTCACATGGAATCAGAGAGATTAACCCATTCAGTCAGGTAGAGGTCAGGAAATAAAAACAAAAAAGAGAACCACGAAGATGAGACACGGAAAAAAAGGAGGAAGAGATCAATCAAACTGAAAGGGGAAAGAGAGAAAAGCAAAACAAGGACAAATGAAGAAATACAAAGTGCCAGGAGACACAAAGCATAAGAAAATGAAGACAGCAGAGTGCAGAAAGTGGTGCTATTTTAAGATCTGGTATCATGTCTTCATGTTTCTCGAAGTAACAAGACAGTCATTCCCCATCTCTCAAGCCAAAGCACAAAGACTACTGTTCCATAAAAGATCCAGCTCTGTTTGGCACCTGGGATCTACCACACCTGGACTAACTTGGAACAGCTTCTGTAAAGCAGAGCACTAGTCACAAGTTCCTAACTAGAAAAAGCATACATGGAAAAGTGTTAAAAACCCCACAAACTTTCTAACACACACTGATCCAGATTTCCCTTAGAATCCTTCCTTGCAGATACTGTTTCCTTGCTATGGCCAATGCTTCTTGACAACAAAGGAAACTTGTTGGGCATCATTTGCTGAAAGGAGTAAATCTACTCCAGCCCCATAATTTCCCCACCTTGCTGGTTTTTGCTTAGATAATTTGGGTTTGGCTGATTGCTTTTCCTACCAACATGAACTTTTCTACCACATTCTCTTCCAGTGATTTTCTCTGCCTCCTCCCCTATGGTACTGACATATGTAGAACAGAATTACATCCACAGCAGCACCCAGAGAAGACAGACCTCTTCTACCCAGGGATCGCATCAGTCCCATCTTTGCAAAAACTTCATGAAACAGATATTTTACTCTGAAGTATCACCAACTGCCTCCAGAAAAAAACAACACAAAACACACTGTTCCAAATAATACTTGAAAACAGTCACTAGTTTTGCAACAAACCAGAAAAAGTGAATTTAAAAAGAGAAGAAAACTGCAAAACTCTGTCCTGTATGACAGGTGAAAACTGGCTCCTTTCCACAAATCACAAACAAGCATCTTGCTCCTGACACCTAAGCCTCATTAAAAAAAGAGTTAACTTGGTAATTTGGAAGATTTCAATCTCAGAAATTGACATTGACCTCTATTGTTCCATTCCTGCAGGCAAGGTTATCTGATATAGACAAATGCTGAGGGTGCTGTGCAGCCAACATAGCCCGATTTCACTTACCAATGGTTGTCTCAGGTAGATGCAACTAAATGAGAAATTTCTGTTTCCTTCCAATACTAAGCTGCAGAAAAGATGTCTCTAAAAATATTTCTTCTCTAGCTCCCAGGCAAGAGCACCATCTGGTGTTCAGCTAATTAAAGTTTTCAACCTGAATTTGGATCATTTTATTTGACTTCTTGTCTTTTAAATTATGCTTCTTGCCTGAGGTTTTTTGTTTGGGTAGGTTTTTGCTTTGTTGATTTGGGGGTTTTTTTTAGCAAATTTACTCTGCACTGGATCTGAATTTCATGAAATGGGCACAAAAAAGCTGCAAAACAAGCTAAGAAAAACTCCTTAACTTGCATGGCGGAACGAAGAAAAACAGAACAACCAAAAGGAATTGGTGGGGTTTTATATGTAATCATTATTAACCCAAACAACAGAGTATTACATAAGTTCTTAGAATACTGTCAATCTTATTAGTCATGGGTAGGCTGTAAACAAATCTTGTCTTCAGGGATCTTAGAGGAAACACAACTTGTTTGCACACTCCCAATTCCATACCGCCCTTTACCAGCTTCGCAGCCCTCCACAACACTGTCCCTTCTTCCAAACCTCTGGCTATTCTCTCCAGGCAGAAGCCAAAATACTTCCTCCTCCTCTTCACTCTTCACAAAAATAGCACCTAGTAAATGCTTCCCAGTTATTTACCTTAACCATTTTCCATTCCAGTTGCCTGAACTTTCACTTACAGAGAAGTACCAGTTTTATGCTGAAAACTGTAAAAATAGTTTAAGTAACACCTGAAGATATTAATATCAGATTGTTCTTGTAAGACTGATAATCTACACACAGGCTAAGGAATTTAGCAATGGAGTTGGGCTAATAGAAGTCACAAGAACTTAAATTCTCTACTTCTGGAGCTGTGCTATGGGTCCTCTAAAAAAATACCAATTTTATTTATACCTACACTACTTTCTGGAATGAAAAAGCATTCAAAGCTTGAATTTTAGGTATTTAGAAAATATTTTTATGGAGAATACACACCAAATTTCTTTTTAAGATGCAAAGAAGGTGAAAAAAAGCCATACAGACTAAGCAACTAAAAAGCTAAACCTACAATTAAATCATGCAAGAAATGCAAGAAGTACAATTCCCTCTAAATTGAGAGGAAACATCACATGTTGGAATCTTCAGCAAATCCAGTCAACCCAAAGGCTCTACCAAAGGAAAAGAAAGCTTCCTAAAACAACAAGGAAAAAAGGCTCCCCCAACACTACAGACCCTATTTCTGATCTTTATGAGGAGAATGAATAGCAATTACAGCTATTACGAAGAAGAAAGAAACCCACAGGAATGGAAGAGGTGGTGGAAAACGCTTCCAAACTTAGAAACAACAGCTTATTTTACACAGGCAGTTATTCCTCTGCTACCTAAAACAGGAATAATTAACATAACCACTCATTTGCTTTCAGACTGGTCACTTCTATAAACATATTATCAAAGCCAGCTCTTCAGCACCCTCTTACCTGTTTGTTGGAGTGGTGAAGCTAAAAGACAGAAGCTGATTCCAGAACGGGTCATTCTCAGAGATGGGCTCTGATCCTGACAGTTTCTGTAAGTACTCATTTTCTGGAAGCTCACTGATGCTGCTGCTGTTCGCTCCCATCTTCTTTATTTGGCAAAGGTTTTTCTAAATTTTCATTTCTTTGAGAAAAAAAAAAAAGAAAGAAATATTTTAAGTCTTTTGCTCAAATAAGGAATATGCAGACCCTGAATTAGCCACCAGTAAAGCTTTAGATGACCTACTTGAAAAATTACTGAGATGTAGGAATCAAGCACATAGGAATATATTAGAAAGATTTCCTTTCAACAAATTTTGGACTATAACATCTTTGATCAATAAAGATAAAAGTTTTTGTGCTATTCCTTCAGTCATCATCTCATTTGTATTTTAATAAATTATACTCAGTAAGAACACTGCTTCACAGTTATATCAGTGATAAGGCTGCTAGCAGTGGGGAAAACTACACAGAACTCACAATTTTAATGGGGGTGTCAAGCTGATGTACTATTCAGAAATATGTTTTCAAACTGTACATGTACCCATAGGAAATTGTAACTTCTGTAAAGATGCAGCTAATTCCTGCATGCCACCAATGATCTACAGTTTTAAAGTTCCTGCCTTAACAGCTCTTATCATGCTGCTATCAAGTAAGCAAAGGTACTACTGACCATACATGAATCTCCTGACCTCTGTGAAATAACATGGTTCCTTCCAGGCAACTACTTCAATGGGAATAAGCCATAAAATGAACACATCAGAAACGCAACTGGTTTTTGATGGAAAACTGCAGAAGCTCGCACTCCCAAACCCTCTTATTACACATGTTGTACTTGATCTGTGTGAGGAATGAGAAATTTTAAAATCTTCATGCTGCTTCTCATTTTTATAAAGAATTTAATTAACTAAGAAACTAATACAATGCTATCAAAAGCCAACAATGATGCTATTGGCCCTTGACCTGTATTTTGACACAAGCCCCGTCCCTTCAAATGACTTAAAGGCCCTACATTTAAACCTTTATTTCCTGGAGAAAAAACAAGTCTAGTCTCTGTCTGCTTCAAGTTCCCATTCTCTGCTCATGTTTTCCAGCTTACTTGCTCCAAGACAAACAATTATTGGTGAAGAGAACCAAGAGGCAGCTGGAGCCCTGCCTTCAAATGCCTCCACCTTCACCTGGAACTCTTGAGCTCTCCATGCCAGAGCACTGACAGTGCCCAAAACCCTTCCCCTCTTCTCCTAAAATGAGTCACCATATTCTCTACTTACAAGCTACTCTTACAGCTCACTGCAGCTCCCAAAGCCCCCCACATTTAAACCACCTTCCCAGAAATATGACAGCAACTGGAACAGGTTTCAAGCTAATTCCTGAAAAGGAATCACGCTTGCCTTCCAGATTTCCTACGCCATGCCAGCAGGTTCAATACCATTAAGACAAAATCCAAAACAAAGAGGGCTTTAACAGCAAGTCTTAGCAAAATTTTATTGTCTGTTTTCAGACTCAGTGTCAAATCACAGTGCCCAAGAACGTGTCCAGCTCCACAGCCACACTCCCAAGCAATATGACAAGCTGTGGAGCCCCTTGAGAGCCCTCCAGCTCTAATGCCCAGCTGGCTCCCTCCAAACTGCAGAGAACATTTTTCATTCCACAATCTTCCCCAAAGCAATAGTAAAATAAGGCACTGGCTGATTATTTTCTCCTCTAAATGAAATAAATATCAAGCCATCCAAATATCAAAATAATCCTGCTTGCTTGAGCTTTAAATACCTGACAGTAGTTTGTAGATAAGGAGACTAGGCGAGCTTTGACTTCCACTCATTGAAGAGCCAACAAATCTTGGAGCAATCAAACAAACATACAGATTTTTTCTCTCTCTTATAGCCCAGGTGGTTTCTTTCCTCTCCTACGTACATTACACTCACTACACCCCTCTGAAGTAAAAACCTCAGCAAGTTCTACTGATCCTTCCTGTAGATGACTACACCTACAGACACACAAAGCTAACTCCTTCCATCAGGAACTTGTGTTATCCCAAAGCTTGATGAAGTGTTCTGCAATGACTTCATGATGCAGCCTGAGCACCTTCAGCTCCTACTATCTGAACCACAGGCCCTGCTTTATGTAACCAAGACATTTCTGAGGAACTCCAGCCATCAAATGACCCAGGAAACAAGTCTCTCCTTCAGAGTTCATGAATATCCTACAGGAAAAATATCTAAAAAGAATTTAAAATATTAAAAAAATACCACAAAACAATCAACATTTAATTTCCAGACATTTTAACAGATTAGTAATAGTAACAGATAAACCCCAATGCTTTAACTTAGCTGATTACATGCTAGTCATGATCTCAAATGCATTTCCAATTCAGCTGCTACTAAATAATATTAAATTAAATGACAGTCAAATCAAATATTTCTTTTAGAAACAGCTGCCTTTAGCTGAAAAGATCACTCACATAAAACATGTAACCACTTAAATGTCCACACTGCTTTTGTTTAAGAGGCACTGCCTCTCTGCAAGCTGGTTAAGACAGTACAGGTTCAAGCCATTGGATAATATAAAAGGTTGATCAGTACTTGGAACAGATTTACAACAGTATGCTTTAAGCAGCATTTAAAACATGTATTTATTTATCCACGATTTTCCCTTAAATTTCATAACAGCCCCCACAGCACAGAAAGGCTGTTCCAGGGGATCCCAAAGAAACTGCAAAAAATAAGGTTAAACAGTTTCTGCTTCCTCACATGCTGAAGTGGGTCAGCCCCAATAAACACCAAATCACAGGAAATTCACTCCAGGAAAGTCAGTCCTCACTCTAGCAGTAAATTACCAATGAAATTTGATTTACTTTACCTTCAAATACATTAAATAAATAAATGCATGGTTCATTAAAATAAGATTTTACAAAAAGTTAATCTACTTATCTGCCCCCCCACCCCCACCCCCTAAAAGAAAACAACAGAACTAAACAGACACAACTTGCTAGCAACTCATTTAGTTTAACTCAGTATTATTACACCCCCAAAGAATCACAGCCTGGTCTGCAAGTGTCATTCTCTATTAAATCCAGCATCTGTTTAGCCCCAGAACTTGGCTCCATAATGCAGCAGCAAAGGCTTTAGAGCAACACAAAGGAGTTTGTTTTGCACATCAGGACTCATTCCAATCTCAGATTGCTAGGGGTAGGTATAAATCCCAAGTTTACTGTTTCTTCTAGAAGATTATAGTATTAATTATTAACAAAGCTTACAAGAATATAATTTTTCATCTGAAAGAAAGTTAAAAGCAGTTCAGCAATACATAGATGCCATGTATGAGCTCCTAAGTGTAACTCAAGGTACAGATGTGTACCATTGAAATTGGGAAAAAATTTGTCATCCTCTATATATCTTCTATTTAAACAAGTTTAGACAAGTAATTAAGAGTTCCTTTCAGGATTACACCCCCTACTGGTCTCACAACTTGACTGCTAATGCTGGAATTTTATCTGTTCAGTACAGCCAGCTGCCCCCTTCCAAAATTACACTTGCCATGATCATCTGGCTTAGTCTGCAGACACCGTGAATAATATAAATTACATATATCTCTGGGATTTTCTTTTAATTATTGCTTTAAAGTATAAGAATTTGAGATGGTCATGCACATGATTTTACAATGTCATCTGAGATCTGGCCGCTAGATTGAGTTCTTAGCACAATTACATGAAAATACTGAAAACATCTTAAAACCTAACAAAAATTGAATTTCTGTACATAGCAGGACTCTGGTTACCTTTATAGTTTGCAGCTTTATGAACTATGGGCATTGTTTTCTTTCCAAACAAAGGAGCCACAATCACTGTAAAGATGAGAACACGAGATGTAATGCTGCTCATTCAGTATTACCAAAGCACTGCACTGAGGTTTTTGGTTGATTCCCATTTGTATCCAAGAATTGCAGGTTTCAGACCATCTTTCACCCATGAGACATTAAAGCATCCCACAGAATCCTAAGATAAATCTTGCCACAGAGGTATGAGACTACTGCAATATATTTACACATAATTCTCCATACAACAGAAAACAGAGAAGTTAAATTAACAGTATGTATTGTTCAGCTCCAATATTTGAATTTTAATCTACTTATTTTGAATTTTTGTCTGCACAATATATTTGAATTCTGACGACTCACTCATGTTACAGTAATATTTCATAGATTCATAGAATGGTTTGTTTTGGAAGGAACCTTTAAAGGCCATCCCATTCCACCCCTCCCATGGCCAGTGACACCTTCCACTATCCCAGGTTGCTCCAAGCATCATCCAACCTGGCCTGGAACACTTCCACAGATGGGGCAATTTCTCTGAGCAACTTTGCAGCTTTCCAGACATGTTAAGTGTTTATTTACCCGCACGGCTTGGGGAACTCTTTTGGGGAAGTTTTGGTGCTGTTAAAAAGGCTGAAAAAATCCCCCAAGAAATGAGATTCTGTCTTTCTAAAAGACAAAAAGCCGTTATGCAAATATTTCATTCCTACTCGGAGATCACACAATTTTTACACAAAGAGGTCCAAAACTAAGAATTTTGGTTTTACCAAAGTAAATTGGTAAGATTTTGCTAAGCAAAACTAATGATGCAGAAATACCTGGCAGTAACAATTCATGCCAGTAAAAGAGATCTTCAGGAAAAAAAAAATCTTTACAATCCTCAGACTTTAGGAATTCTTGCCATTTTAGATCAGAAAAGAGCATTGAAACAGTCTTTGTTTTTAAAGCATGTTAATGAGCCAGAATATTCCAGCTATAACTTAATGCTTAGCAATCTTCAAACAGTATCAAACCACTGTAAAATTCACCTTCTCTGATACACCAATTAGCCACAACTAAGCAGCCTGGGAGATTTCAGAATGGAATAAACACATCCTTCAGGACCAATTAGAAAAGGTTCCTACTGTTTTTAAATTAATGAGTTATGCAGGAAAGACTGTTTCTGTTCACTTTACACTGATCTGTAATTTTCCCCCCTTTTCTACTGCCTTTTTGGCAACCACTCCTTTCACTCCTTTCTTCAGTTCCCTTTACCCACCCCTTTTACTTTTGCATGTTGAAACCGTTCAGGTACATACCAAATCCCCTCCCCCCCCCAGAAAAAAACCCACCAAAACCACAAAAACCACAGTTTTATGAGAAGTAGCAGACAGGCAAGCTGCTTTTATGACAAACACAAACTAAGTGCTCTTTTAGAGAACCTGGCTGATTATGACAGGATCTATCTTTGCAGCTTGGAGACCAATACCATCTTTCATAGCTTTCTAGATTCCTGTTTCTCCTCTACCCACTATTTTTCAGACACTCCCAAGTTTGATGGCTACTGTCAGGGATACAACCCTCTAACCTATTTCTATTTTTGCAGTAGCCCACCACACTAACCATTCACCAGGTACCAAAACATCTTCCTGTAAAGCTCAGCACGTCAGGACAGAAGCATTTTTGGATGGCAGTGAGAAATGCAACAGAATTATGAAGTGGTCCCCACAATGCCTAAGAACAAGAACAATAAAAACAAAAAACATCTTAAGGTCTTTAGGCAGCTCCCAACATAAATTATCTGACTTGCTCACTGTTTACTCAGCTGGACGAACAAACACAGCATCTCTCTCGGTTCTCCTGCTCTGTTCTAGTGCCCTCCCCTTCCACAGTAAGGACCCGAATCCAGCAGCAGTGCAGAAATATCAGAATGTTCCTTCTGGGTTCCACTGAAGCCTGAAGAGACTGGCACACAGCAGAAGTGATCAATCTCAACAGATTTACTGCAGGCAAAGAAGGCCCCTCACAGGGAAGGAAAGCAGCTGAAAAAAAAACGAATGATGATGCTGTGTTTTCTGCTCCAGCTCCTTTTCCACAACATTTTCATGGGAGTCAGTCATCAATAAAAGCCTAATTCTGAAGAGCACAATCTGCTTCAGTCACGTCCCACCTACAGTAGAGTTGTTCTGCTCACAACTGAAAAAGGGATTTTTCAAAACCTTCATGGTGAGGCAGAGTATTTCAAGCAGAAGAATTCCAATGTGAGTGAGCCCAGATGTTGTGGTGCTTCCCCAAACTGCTCAACAAGGGATGCTATTGTCTTTGACAGCTCACACTACACAGTTTGTCACATTTTAATAAATGCTCTGAAAGGAGATGACAGAAAAATGAAAACCTAAATTCTATAAATGAGACTGAGATGTACTGATCGTGTTTCTCAGTGCCATCTCAGAAAACTAACACATTTTCATACACTCTATAATCTCTAACCTCCAGGTTACTGGTGATCTACTCTGCTAATTTCTGATCACCAGATCTAGTAATTTTGTTAAGCAGATGCCCACTCACTAATCTCAAAATACCTTACTTCAAGTGAACTACTAGTCACCTTCACAGGTCACCTTCAAAGCTGTGTCCTGAACTGGAACTACTGACTCACAGGAGGACGAAAACAAGGAGGACAACCTTGCTCAGATGCTTTTCTCTACAGTTGTAAGAGATCAAAAATAATTTACACACAAAAATGCCACTCCAATCTTTCACCTCACAACAGAAACTTCTGATACAGAGTGCTCTAAAAAATATTAAAAAGTTATGTGATAGCCTTGAACACCAAAAAGCAAATACAGGCTTGTGGCAAACTAGACCCCAAAATTATTATATTTCCACCCAGCATGTATTGGCCTTTCCATTAGCACATACCCATTTAGTGACACAGCTAATCTAAATGAAGCTTTTTGTCCTCCATCCCCTCAGTCACCATGCTCTGGCAGGGCAGGGCAGCAGGTACATGTCAAACCTTGTGAGGAAACTTTTGCTGAATCCTGCATGCGAAATGCCTTTCTCTTAAGGCATTTCACAAGTTTAGAGAGCTCCTGTTTAACTTTTACAGATAAATAAGCATTTAGAGCATTTAAGAACTTCTCTGTCCAATTTACAAAAAAAGCAATTTATGCAACAAAACATATCTCTACTCCATTAACACAAAATCCCACAAGATCAATTAGGGAGTCCTCAATTTTGTTCATTTTTAGTGCAGGCAATTACACACCCATGCTAAAACATGATACTTGTGGCCAAATCTCCCTGAAGGCTCACAAGCCTCTCCACCTATAAAATTTATCAAGAATTAACAAAATTTAAAGCTACAAAAAACACAAAAATCACTTTTCTGTTGAAATTCCTACATAACAAATTGTGAAATAAATACTGCACCAAGCCTGCATTCTGAGAGCAGAATGACAGCATCAGTTTTACAAAAACATTCTGTCACAGAGGGGAGGCAAGGTGGTGTGCAGGCAATCATGAAAAAATTTAATTATGAAGAAAGGTACCTCTATCCTTACTCTTACAATCCAACACCCCAAGGAAATAGCACTCAAATACAGCTAGTGTTTTTTGGAGTGCATGCAGAAATAAATTCTTTAATCCAATTAGTAAACACTGTCAGAAGGGAAGAAGGCTGGGTCAGGCACACCTTGTAATTTCTGTGTAAAACACCTGTTACAAAACTATTACAGGTAAGTAACACATTTTTCAAAAGTTTCAAGAAGTGAAAATTCAAATACTATCTTTACTCTCTGCAGTGAGCAGGTATTTCTGTAAAGGTTTTATTTGCTCTCACCAGCGAGATTCCTGCTGCCAGCCAGGACAGGTGTGCTGGAACTATAAAATGAGAACAACAAACTGAACTTTAAACAAGAATATCAAAGGGATATGGAGCTTCAAAATAAAGACAAATCAAGAATGAGCACAACTGATACTGAGACCTGCCTTCACAGATTAGGAACTACAGCACATCAGAACCAACATTGCTGGTTTGACATTATCTTCTTCCAGTAGCCAAAAAGAGACTTTTATTACCACAAAAACAGCAATGGTTTTCAAAAACAGTTTCACACCAACTCCCTGATAATATATGATAGATTATACTGTTGGAAATTTTGTTCAATATGAGAATGCTTTGAAGACTTTGTCCCTTTCCTCTATTTATCAAAAAAACCACTCAGCATACCTAATCAATTTATAGTAATTCATTGTTTCTAACTGAAATGGACAGGTCGGTTGGATATGACACAAGTCAGACTAAACGTAGCCTGATTTAATAAATCAAGTAGCTTCAGTATGGAAAGGATGATAAGATTACTGTTACACGCAAGTACTTCCTCCCTATTTCCCTATCAGACCTAAGTAACACCTGCCTAAAGGCCACAATAATGTTTCAAAAAGATAATTCAAGCACCATTTAAGCTTCAAAGAGATGCTCAGATGTTCATTAAAAGGCCTGCATTTGTTTCAATATTGGTATATTTTGCTATATGTCAAAGCTTATACAACTATTTTGGTATCTGTGCTCTTCCACAATTTGGGCATTAACCCTATTTTTGCAACAGGATTATTTGTCTCTGCTTTTGAAGTTTCTCACAGCTGAAGACCTAATTACAGCATTAAAAAGCCTGTTATGCAGAAAGACACATCGGCTCTGTATGTATAATAATTTTATACTATATTACACATCATAGTTTATATTAAAAGTATTATATTAATATATTATATAAAATATACCACCTATCTTCAGGATTCATTGCAAATTCAGTTATACTTGTCAGGGTGTGGGATTACTTCAAGGCAACAGACTTTCCACTCTAGAGAATACACTTTGAAAAATACAGTTAAAATCATTAATCATCTACTGTGGCATCAGTTCAGCAGCCACCAAACAGGATTTCTTGCTTTTAGTGGCTTTTGTCAGTCATCAGCACATTAAAAACATCTTAAGGTCTTAAAAACACAGCATGTCAGAAAATGCCAGAGGGCAGGTTTGGATTAGATATTGGGAATGAGGAATTGCTGGCTGGGAGGGTGGGCAGGCCCTGGCCCAGGATCCCTGGAAGTGTCCAAGGCCAGGGGGGACATTGGGCTTGGAGCAGCCTGGGACAGCGGAAGGTGTCCCTGCCCATGGCAGGGGCTGGAACAGGATGATACTTTATGTCCTTTCCCACCCAAACCAGTCTGGGACTTTATGATCTCCAAATCTTCCTCTTAATCTGACAAAATCACTGGAAGGAAGCACCAGATCCACCTGAGTTTAGCAGTATTCTGCTACAAGTACTTTTTTTACTGATTTAGCGGGAAATATGAGGGGTGAGAAACTCTGCTAGGAAAACATCAGCACGGGACTGTAAGAGGAGGAGCTGAGGGATGCTCCAGCCAGGTGACAGTGCTGAGCTGGGTCCATCATTCCCCGGGCTGTCCACGGGCCTCTGCTGATGCAGCAGCAGTGGAAAGAGAGAACAGCCCATGGAAATGACAGCAGGAGGCCCTCCCAAGCTCCTGGCAATCTAAGGAGAAATGGTAATTTTCTAGTCGACCCAGCTGGAGCACCCAGAACGTTTTTCAGTTGGGAATTGACACAATGTGGGATTACGCAACCCTCACGGGACCCAACCACCCGGGAGCCTCCTTCCACTCCCCTGCACTCCAAAAGTGATCCGTGATGGAAATATCAACAGCTTCCTTACTTCTGCAAATACCCACAGTGATTAAAACTGCAGCCCAGCACGTTATCCCTCAGCACAGGCAAGGGAAAAAAATTAGATTACAGCCCCACGAATTCCCTACGCCCAGCACAGATTAAAAAGAATAAATAAATAAGCAAACAGTGCTTGGCATGAAGGCATATGAGATAATGCAAAGCCCGGCAGCTAAGGTGAGATACCAGTTCAATTTTAAACTAAAATATGCCTCACTTTTGATAAATATTATCATTCATAAGTATAAAAACAGTGTGGTAGGAGTGAGGAGGCAGAGTGAGCCCCAGGAGGTCTGAGATGCTGCAAAAGAATAGAAAAGCCTCCGTCAAGAACAGGATGGAAAACAAATCAATTTATCATCTAGCCATGAACAATAAATATCATTAAGAGCACATAAGAAAAAAACGGGTATAAATCTCTGGCTTTCCAGTCCCGGGAGCATTTAAAGGGACACAGGGACATCCCAGGAACCCTGAGGGATCACAGGATCCCTGTAAGGGAACACTCATGGTCTGGGTAAAGGGACACAGGCACATTCTGGGAACCCTGGCAGGGATCCCTGGATCCCTAAGTGACACAAGGACATCCAGGGGACCCAGCGCGGGATCGATTCCTGGATCCCGAAGGGACACAGGTACAACCCAGGAACCCTGTGAGGGATCCCGGGAGATGCCCCAGCCCGGGCGGGGACACGGCGAGTGCCGGTGCCCCGGCAACTCTCCTCAGCGCCGGTGTCGAATTACGCAAGGCATCCCTCCGTCTATCGCGACACAGGCCCGCGCCACGAGGGGACGGTGACGTCGGGGCAACCGGGGGATCTCGGGGGCCCCTTTCGGAGCCGGCGGCCGCCGGGTCCACCCGTCGCCCATGCCCCTCGAAGGCACCGCCGAGGCCGCGCTTACCGTCCGTGCCCTGGGCCCGAGGTCGGTGGTGGGGTCGGTGCCGGGGTGCCTCGGCCCGCGCCGCTCCCGGGTCCCCTCACGGCCCCTCACGGTCCCCGCCCGCCTCCACGTCGCCGGGGCGGCCCCGCTGCGCGTGCGCGAGGCCCGCGCGGGGCGGCGCGCGGGGCACCACGGGAGTTGTAGTTCGTGACGGGCGGGGCGGCCATGACACCTCCCGTGTCAGCCCTGGGCTGATTCCCCAGCGTGGGCAGCAGGGCAGGGGGGATCCTGCCCCGGTGCCCCTGGGCTCAGGTGAGAGCCACCTGCAGAGCTGCCCCAGCCCTGGCTCCAACAGCACAAGGAGCTGGAGCTGCTGCAGCCAGTGCAGAGGAGGCCACGGAGATGCTGCCAGGGCTGGAGCCCCTCTGCTCTGGAGCCAGCCTGGCACAGCTGGGGCTGCTCAGCTGCACCAGAGAAGGCTCCAGGGACAACTCAGAGCCCCTGCCAGGGCCTCCAGGGCCTCCAGGAGAGCTGCACAGCCACTGGGGACAAGGCAGGCAGGGACAGCAGCCAGGCAATGGCTTCCCAGGGCCAGAGGGCAGGGACAGATTCTGGGCTATTGGGAATTAGGAATTGCTGGCTGGGAGGGTGGGCAGGCCCTGGCCCAGGGTGCCCAGAGCAGCTGTGGCTGCCCCTGGATCCCTGGCAGTGCCCAAGGCCAGGCTGGATGGGGCTTGGAGCAGCCTGGGAGAGTGGAAGGTGTCCCTGTCCATGGCAGGGTTTGGGACTGGATGAGCTTTGAGGTCCATTCCAACCCAGACCATTCTGGGATTAATCCTGATTCTCTACTCTGCATCCCACATTTTCAGTGGGACATAAGGTAAGCCCAGCAAATGGGACCAACAGTGAATGAGGGTGGGAGGATTTACTAGGCCCCGTCCAGCCCTCGTGCTGCTTTAAATCATTGTTTCTCCAAGGGTAACCTCCAAAGTGGGGTTTGTGCCTTCAGCATCAGGTTCCAAGGTACCCGTTGGCTCATTAAAAGGAAAACTCTTCCCAGTGTAGTCCTGAGTTTATTCCCACATTCCGTGTGGTGTGTGACAGCAATTCCCCAGCCGGGCTGTTCCCCGTCCCTGTCCCTGGGCTGTGCATGCCAGCAGCAGGTCTGCAAACAGCACCCGTGGGTGTAGCCCTGAGCAAACACTGCCACGTTACAGCTCTGGGGCTCGGCCCGTGCTCGCACAGCGCTGGGTGGCAATGGCTGCGCCCACAGAGCTGCGGCCTGGTCAACAGCGTGGCTGTGAAACGCTGCGGGACAAAACGCAGAGGTTTTGTAGAGCAACCCCCATGCCAAAAACAAACATTGTGGGTTACAAACACATTATTCACAACATGTCAATTTATGTTTCACTGTCATCCCAAAGACAGGTTGGACAGGGCTTGGAGCAATCAGGGATAGTGGAAGGTGTCCCTGCCCATGGTTGA
This sequence comes from Calcarius lapponicus, assembly GCA_039654755.1. Classification (NCBI taxonomy): domain Eukaryota; kingdom Metazoa; phylum Chordata; class Aves; order Passeriformes; family Fringillidae; genus Calcarius; species Calcarius lapponicus. Next base: position 6,586,929 of record CM077481.1, read on the forward strand.
GGGTGTGACAGGGTGAGATTTAAGGCCCCGTCCAACCCCAACCATTCAGTGATTCTAAAACAACAGTGAAATAAAGGTACAACACTATTACCTAAAAGCATTTCTAATGCAAAATAATCATGGCACACATGGCCTTCTAGAGCTTTTCAATTAAATTACTGCAGCCAGGTTCGCTGAAAACAGGAATAATGGCAGTCTGTTACAACCAAAATATGATTTGGTTCAGCAAGCATTGCTCTAACAATCAGAAAACTGCACAAAGATAATCCCTTCTTTCAAGTCTTAGGCAGTTTAATGAAACAGTCATTTCTCACTGAAGGAGATTTTAGTTAACCTAAGTGTAAATTAAATCTCTCTTCATTTCCTTCACCTGCAACCTCTGCAGCCACTGTTCTTTCAGCAATAATGTTCTCCATCGTACAGAAATTATGAAGGGATGACCCTGAGGACTGAACCTCTGCAGCATGTCCAACAGCTCCCAGAATTCAGCTGGGACATGATTGCTCCATCTGGGCAATAGCAGCATAATGTGCTACTGTCATTAGATCAGAATTTATTTTCAGTTTAGACACTGTCATTAGATCAGAATTTATTTTCAGTTTAGACATTCTCAGCAGCTGATCATGTGCAGTTTAACATGCCAGAATTTCTTTCCTGTCAGTATCAGGCCATCAAAATAATCAGCAACATAAAATTAATTCATTTTATTTAAGAATTTTTGGCATATATTTGCATTTTTAAAACGTGTTTTTCAACTAACTTCATGGCATCCAGCAATTTTTGCGAACCAACACACAGAAGGTACCACATCCCTCTAGCTCATTAGGACTTTCTCATTATGAAAAAATACTTGAAATTAGTTGATTTGAATGACTAATGAGGAAAGAGCAATAAATCAATATTTGAAAAAAAAATTTATTGATCTTTCCTCAATAGTATTTAAATAAAGCCAGATAGGTTTAATGCTAAAGAACTCAGGACCAGATTTGCAGTACTTTGGTCCCTTAAAGATGCCAACCCTGAAATTTTCTAAAAATCTTCAGTGTAAATGGAGCTGCTGTTTGGTCTAGGAAATTCTGGTAGAAGTCCACGCGCCACCATCAGGTGCCTAAACCTTTTGTAAATCTTGTTTTCAGCAAGTAACAAGCACGTGGGAATTTTCTCAGTTAAATTCAACTCACTTGATCAATATTATTCCGTCACATGAGGATTTCCTTAATTTCTGCCTGCTTGTTTTTCTTAAAGAAGGTTTTGTGCATTCCTTTGCATCCCTGCAGATGATCTCGTGCACTCCAGCCCAGATCTGGGCCTTTGCTTTCACCCAATTTTCATTTTACTATTCACAACACAACAGGATTATTGACCTATTCTTGAAAAAGAATAGGGGCAGAGAGTTATAACACAAATCTCTTGACAGGACTTCCAGTGAAGTGCCTCACACAGAAAGTTTTGTGATGTAGATTGCTCCCTTTAGGGTTTAACTGCAGCTAATAAAAGCAGTGGAACACCATTCCAGAGACCATAAAAGTGTAATTTTACTTGCATTATCTGCCTGTTTTCCTTTTTGCAGCTTTTTCAGAAGGCCTGGTGTTTAAATATGGTGCTGGCACACAGCTGGAAGCCTAGTGCTGCAGCCTAATTTACTATATACTTTATTTTCTCTTTTATTTTTCAATGCATTTTCTTCTCTAATAATATCCTAAATAACTGAAAAAAAAAAAATTACGCAGACTTCATAAATGGACTGAATACATTTACAAATTAAAGGAGCCCCAGTAAAGTTCTTGCTTGACTTTTTGTTATGTTCCCAGCTGTTTAGAGGTGGATATACTCTAAAACTATGGCCTGTTTATGAGATGCCCAGCTTATTAAAACAGCATGGAAGGGACAATCTCTTCAGCAATGCTCAGGATGTCAGAACATGATTCGTGTTTAGCTGAAGAGCTGCAGACTGGACTGGGCATGACTGAGGCACCTGCAGTGCTGGGGACAGCTCTGGGCCCTCAGGACAAGAGAGACCCTGAGGGGCTGGAGCGTGTCCAGGGCAGGGAACGGAGCTGGGAAGGGAATGGAGCCCCAGGAGAGGCTGAGGGAGCTGGGAAGGGGCTGAGCCTGGAGCAAAGGAGGCTCAGGGGGCCCTTGTGGCTCTGCACAGCTCCTGACAGGAGGGGACAGCCGGGGGGTCAGGCTGTGCTCCAGGGAACAGGGACAGGAGCAGAGGGAACGGCCTCAGGCTGGGACAGGGCAGGCTCAGGCTGGACATCAGCAGGAATTTCCACATGGGAAATGGGGGTCAGGAATTAGAAGGGGCTGCCCAGAGAGGTGTTGGAGTTCCCATTACTGAAGAGTTCCATGGAATGACTGGATGTAGCACTCAGTGCTCTGGGCTGGTGACAAGGTGGGGATTGTCACAGGTTGGACTCTGTGGTCTTTTCCAACCTAAATGACCCTGGGATTCAGTGATCTAGGAGGAAACTGCAATACACTGATCCAATGGGAGGTTATGTTCCAAGGATGAGGTAACAGCTCATTAAACAGCAATTCCAAACTCAGGTCTGAACAGAGTTTACTTCTTAAGGAAGAGAAACAGCATAAATCCAGGTCTGACACGGAGGTGTCTGTGCCTGAGCTCATTGCAAAGTCATGGCTGTGGCTGCAGGGGCACAGGATCTGTGAATGCTGCAGATCAATTCACACCAGCTCTGACCAAACCAGGCACTGGCAGGAAATGAGGCACCTCACAAAGGGCACCAGGCAAAATTAGATACCAGAGTAATTAACTGCTGAGAGAAATCACAGCCACAAAATAACACTGGACCACAGTGACAGGTCAGGGACTGCCTGTATAAAAAGTGCATTTTTAGACTTGCCTGAGAGAGGATTTCAGGGAAATTAAATCATAAAGAACAATCCAAAACTGCTGAAATGGTTTAGTTTTGAATCTTTTAAAGAGCTCTCTGGTTTGGTAGACAGGGAAAAGCAGGAATTACCACTTTTATTCCTTACTAAGCACAGGGACACTTAAACTGCTTCACAGTTGGCATGCAAGTCAGCAGCAGAATCCATCTTGCTGGGAAGAGGCAAAGTTTGCCCCGCTCACTTTATCATGAACTCAGTTATTTTAGGACCCCTTTCTGCCTGGGGCCTGTCTCCAGGTTTTCAAAGATTTTGTCACCACTTGAAGTGTTTATAGCTCTGAACACTAAGAATTCTGTGATTCTGTGCAATAATTGCATGAAGTGACTTATTTTTAAGTAAAATCCCGGTTTATTATAATGAAAATTCCACAAGCATGGTAAAGAGGTTTTAGTTGGATGTTGTTTTTTTTTTTTTTTTAAAGCCAGAATTTCGCCATTATAAATCGCTACAACAGAACATAAAGCAACATTCTCTTGCATCATGCCTCAGGAAAAAAAAAGGCATAATATTTCAAGGAAAATAATTAAGGAAAGTATCACATCAAGACTTTCTGCTTTTAGTAAGCTAAGTAAATTTTGTACGCAGCATAACTCCTCTAGTTCATCCATAGGTTTGACATGAAAAATCTAAATTCTTCATAGATAAATTATGAGCTTTTGTTGTCACAATGCAGTCCACAGTTCTTCACCAGGAACAGATAAAGCCTTTAAGGTGAAAGCCTCAAGTACTGCACTAGCACTTAGTGACATCAAGATGCTAAGATACATTTACCTTCAATAGAGAGATTTATTCTTACGTTATTTAAACTAAACTCTAATCACACCAAACAGATGGCAGATGAAAAGTAGTTCCAGCGAGAAAAATACAAGAACATCAGCTTTCAAATATTTTAAATAAACAAACAGCTGCCATTTTAGTGGCAAAAGAGACTCTCCTGCAAGCAATTACATTTTTTATTCAGCTAAAATGTGCAAAGAAAAAAGTCTTAAACTGAGAGGAATATCAGCAGTTCATACTGGACATGAGGGAATAAAATCCTTAGGAATTAGCTCCTTTAAGCTGTTTTCTTGTCATATACTGCAGTGGATCCCTTTGTAGCACTTCCATTTGCAATGCCATTGCTTTCCAACTGCAAACAAAAAACAGTGTCATTAATGAAATGTCTAAAACAGGAACAGCTGGTGACAAAAATGGCTTTTAGAAGCACGACCAGTAAAGATCTATGGAGAAATATGGAGCAAGAACCAAAAGTGTTGGTAGATTTACAAATAATTATTGCTTCGGGGGACGGGAGGAATGAGAGCAGCGACAACATTTACAAGTCTTTGGATTGTGACAAAAGATAAATAATAAAAGCATAATTTACATGCACTAAGCATCCTCCCCCATTACGAATGGCAGAGCTGGCTGAAGAGAGGGGCTGTTTTTAATTTCTGCTTGTGATTTGCCAAATGTTTGACTTTTTTCTTTGAAAGAACAGCCAGCTGTTAAAAAAAAATCATTAATTAAGCCGTTTCAGGATACGGGCACAATTCCTCTTCCTCCAAGACCAGAAGAAGCAACTATTATACTAACTATGCCTTGAAGCACCAATTCCTAGCTGGCACAGTAGTGGTAATTGCTGTTTCCAAGAAAGTAGTCACCAAAATATCTGTAAACACACTCAACTGTTCAACCTCCTGAGCTACCACTGGGTGGCCCATCCCAGAGCTTCCCTGCTTAGCTGGGTGAATTAATCTTACTTTATGGCTTCCAGATCCATCTTCCTGGTCTTTCTTGGCAGCTGCAGGTCCCCGGGGGTCCCCAGTGCTGCCTCCTGGCCCCTGCTTGGTGCCTGGTGGCTCCTGCACAGCTTTCTTGGGCCAGACACGCTTGATGAAGGGGGCGATCATGGGGTAGATGTAGGGCTCCACAAACTTCTTGTAGACCCAGAGCAGAACAGGGATCACGATGCAGGGAATGCACACCATGGCTCCCTCCTGTGCTGGGACAGAGATGATGGGAGGGGGGAGGGAAAAAACAGCTTAGGTGGGAGCATTTGTATGCCACAACCTGAGAAAACAGTATTTACAAAGTAAGTAAAATCCATATTTCATATTCAAATGTAGATTATTCTGTAATAATTAAGTAGCTGCTAAAGCTTCAAAAATGCTGTGAGTTCCAATGTTATAAAGCCTCCAACAAAGGGAACATTCTTGTCGTTTTAACAAAAAAAAAAACCAAACCAATTTACTATTAATTCATCAGTCCTACAGATGCCACTAAGGAAAACAAATTCAGGAAATAAGAGTTTTTGCTTAAGCCACACAAAACAGTTTAAGCAGCAAGCTCCAGTGTTAGCCAAGTTCCCACTATATTATGAGTCCAAAGGGTTTGTTTTGCTCAATTCATTTTTATTTAAGGAGAAACTAAACAGCAGAAAGCAAATCCATCCAATGGGTTGCTAACACTGAAGGGCAGGATAGTGGGAAAGGGCAAAAAATTCCAATCAGGATTTGAGAGAATTAGCATATGGGTTACTTTCTTCCTGCTGCCCTCACTTGATCCCACACCAATTACATACAATTAACTGTTAGAAAATAAACCATGACCTCTCTCTGAAATCCCACAAGCCATCAAAATTCGCACCTTGGGGTCTATGCTAAAAAAAAAGGCAGAAAAGCAAAGCAAGGAGGCAGAGAGGTCCAGCTGGGAGAGGAAGCAGTTAATTAAGGCTGGACCTGTCCCTGCCAGTGCTGACAAGCAATATATTAGACACACTCTGCTGCCACACAACTTTGCCCTTCACAGTCCCCCTCTCTAGGCTAATGACATCTCAAATCTCACGCTAAGAAGTAAAACAAAAGCTTTCCAAGATGGAGAATGAAAAGACAGATGTGCACACCTCACTATGGAATAGTTTTGCTTTTTATTTTATGTTATCCTGAGGATTTTTAGCCCTGTGAAAAAACAGAGTATCAATTTCCAGTTGACTGCTTCCAGGTTCTGCTCTGGCTGCTTCAAATACACTTTAAAGCTACTCTCTGAGGTCTGAGAGGAATCTTACACTGAGACAACACAAATGAGGTAACCCTTTAAAATTATTTTAAAAATATATTTCAGATACTTTATTTCAGATATTTCAGATACTGTATTTTCAGATACTCCACCAGAACTTCCTAAGTATTAAATTTGCAGCAAAATGTGGATTCATCCAGCAGCCGAAGAACGCGGCTGAAGGGAACACCTCAGGCTGCAGAATCATTACAGAATTATAGAATTATCTGGGTCACAAGAGAGCTTCAAAATAATTTCCTTCTATTCCCTGCCATGGGCAGGGACACCTTCCACTGCCCCAGGCTGCTCCAAGCCCCATCCAGCCTGGCCTGGGACACTGCCAGGGATCCAGGGGCAGCCACAGCTGCTCTGGGCACCCTGGGCCAGGGCCTGCCCACCCTCCCAGCCAGCAATTCCTAATTCCCAATAGCCCAGAATCCGTCCCTGCCCTCTGGCCCTGGGAAGCCATTCCCTGTGTCCAGTCCCAGGGAAACACAGCACGTGTTGTGTTGCCTCTGCAGCCGCTTCGTGTCCAAAAAATTCCTGCCCAAAAAATCATCCCTACCTCCGCCTGATGCACCAGCGATCCCTGGGATCAGCGTGGAACACCGTCCTGACGAATTCCTCCGGTGTCCTGGTGATGCTCCGCCAGCTGGTTAGCAAGGAAAATAAACAAAAAAGGAGAAAAGCGGAGTGAGGGGGTGGCCGGGCAGTGATGTCCTGCGGCGGGCGGTGCCGCTGCGCTCGGTGAGCCCCGGCGCGGAGCGCGCTCACTGACGGGCAAACCTCGGCACGGCACGGCACGCCTTTGTTCCCAGCGCCCGGAAAACGCCACAGGGGCAAACCCGCCGGGTTTTCCCCGTTTTCCATAAAGGATAAGGAGCCCGGGAGGCTGCCTGATGTCAGGCGCTGCCGTTCCACTCTCCGGGGGCGGTTGGGGCCGGTGCAGCCCGTGAGCCCCCGGCTAGCGGCGTGGCCAGGCAGCCGTGGGCCGTGCGGGGCGGGTCGGGGGCAGGCAGAGGGAGGCGGGATGTGGGGAAGGGATCATTCCCTGCTCCCGGTGCTCCCGCGGCTCCGCACCCACCTGCGCCCGCACCGGAACGGCCCCGCGCTTCCGGGGCGGCGCTTCCGGCCAATAGCTGGCGGCAGCGCGCGTCACGTGACGCGCCAGACCACGCCCCACCGGCGCGGACAGGAACGCGGACCAGATTCCCGATTATCCCGGATTTGGGAGCGGGGATCTGTGGGATGGCCGGGCGGCCGCGGGAACACGCGGCCCGGCTTGGAGGACCGATATTGGGAATAAGGAATTGCTGGCTGGGAGGGTGGGCAGGCCCTGGCCCAGGGTGCCCAGAGCAGCTGGGGCTGCCCCTGGATCCCTGGAAGTGTTCAAGGCCAGGCTGGATGGGGCTTGGAGCAGCCTGGGACAATGGAAGGCGTTCCTGCCTATGGCAGGGGGTGGCACTGGATGGGCTTTAAGGTCTCTTCCCAGCCAAACCACTCCATGGTTCTGTAATATTTACTGCCCCCCTCCCACAGCAATGCCCAGCACCAGGTCAGAACTTGTAGCAGAGCAACACAATCATTCCACATTTTAAAGATTTTATTTATATACATCTGTCCATGCAGATTTATTCCCGAGCCATTAGCTTTTGCTTCTTCAGCTTCTTCTGGGAGATCTGGGAAGGAAACACACAAAAAGAAAACAGTGAAATGAAACTTCCTGAAACATCCCGAAGTTATCTTTTAGAAGTGCTGCGAACTGTTAGGAATTGTTAATTTTAAAATGGTTCTCAGGGCTTTCAAGTGCTTAATACTCAAGTTGGAAATTAAAAAAAAAATGGGGTTGCTCAGAAAGAACTGATTTTTTTCATGGGCATTCCAAAGGTGTCCTAAGATTGTCATCACAGCAACCCCTCTCTGCCAGACCCTCTGCTGTCCTGACAGCATCACAGGAACAGAGCACACAACATCTGGTACCTTTTTCTTCTGGGCAACTTCCTCCTCTGGCTTGGGCACGATCTGCTCCTTCTCCGTGAGGATCATCTCGATGTGGCACGGGGAGCTCATGTAGGGATTGATCCTGCCGTGTGCCCGGTACGTGCGCCGGCGCATCTTGGGAGCCTTGTTCACCTGGATGTGCTCGATCACCAGGGAGTCCACATCCAGGCCCTGGCAATGAAGAAAATCTATGAGCCACTTTAAATAATCAATTTCTGCAGCAAGAACGTGAGGAATAGCTGCAGACACTGCTGCTGGTGAATGGAACAGCCAGGCTTGGTGGTGCCATGGAGCTGAGGGTGTTCCAAAGATTCACCCCTGACACAGCCAAGCCTGGTGATGCCATGGAGCTCAGGGTTTTCCAAGGATTCACCACTGACACAGCCAAGCTTGGTTGTGCCATGGAGCTCAGGGTTTTCCAAGGATCTGCCAATGGAACTGCTATTCTTAGCAGTGTCATGGAGATGAGGACTTACCAAGCAAGCATCATTTAAAATGACAAGGTCCAGCCCTCACACATCTCAAATAATTTAAAATTGTGCTGATGGCTCATTGTCTACGGTTATTTCATGGTTACTCAAAGGTCTTAGTCCAACACTGCCAGCAAAGCTACCAGATTAAGCCTATAACAAAGATAGCAACTGACCAAGTCAGCTATTGATTTCACAGATTTCAATTTCACAGATTTTGAGATATCTGAACAGCCCTTTTGTGTGAAATTTTTAAATTTAGTTTTTCCCTGTGAAGAACTTCTGCTGCTGCTGTTTAACTTGAGGAATACACACAGGCTGCTTTAAACAGGGAGCCACACCAAACCCTCCCTACAATTCAGTATTGTGGATGAAGCAGGTGGCAAGTGGCTCTCCAGGTCAGTGATACCCAGGCCAGGGGTGCTGAGAGAGGGCCTGACACCAGTGCTTTGCGCTCTCTAACACCCACCTTGAGCTCAGCGTTGCTCTCTGCATTCTTCAGCATGTGCAGCAAGAACTCTGCACTCTTCTTGGGCCAGCGGCCCTGCGTCCAGCCCCACTGCTTGGCCTGGAATGAGAACAAACAATGGGAGTCTGCTTCTGGCCTGGTCCATTCCAGTTACCTTCTACACACCTTCAACTTATCACAGAATGGTCTGGGCTCGAGGAGACCCTGAAGTTCATCCAGTGCCACCCCCTGCCATGGGCAGGGACACCTCCCACTGTCCCAGGCTGCTCCAAGCCCCATCCAGCCTGGCCTGGGACACTGCCAGGGATCCAGGGGCAGCCACAGCTGCTCTGGGCACCCTGGGCCAGGGCCTGCCCACCCTCCCAGCCAGCAATTCCTAATTCCCAATAGCCCAAAATCTGTCCCTGCCCTCTGGCCCTGGGAAGCCATTGCCTGGCTGCTGTCCCTGCCTGCCTTGTCCCCAGTGGCTGTGCAGCTCTCCTGGAGCCCCTGGAGGCCCTGGCAGGGGCTCTGAGGTGTCCCTGGAGCCTTCTCTGGTGCAGCTGAGCAGCCCCAGCTGTGCCAGGCTGGCTCCAGAGCAGAGGGGCTCCAGCCCTGGCAGCATCTCCGGGGCCTCCTCTGCACTGGCTGCAGCAGGTCCCTATCCTTCCTGTGCTGAGGACCCTCTATCTTATGGATATAGACAGATATCTTACAAATACAGATTAGAATTTATTATAATCTACTCTATTTTGCTGTATACCAAACTCCACAAAATTTAAACCCTTGACTTGATGCTGCCAAGTAGATGCAGATACTCCATGGAGACGCATCCTCTGGAATTAAGAGCCTTTCCTCCCTCTTGAGCAACCTGGTCTGGTGGAAGATGTCCCTGCTGAGCTCTGTGATCCCTTCCAACCCAAACCACGCTGTGATTCCGTGTTTCAATGCAAGTTTACCACCAGCAATGACAGACCACACCCACACCCTGTCCCCATCACCTTTCTGTGTTAAGCACCCAGAGGCAAAGGGATTCCCAGAGCTCACCTGGGCGCACCTCCCGACGCCACCGTTGTAGCGCCGGAAGGGGACACACTGCTTCTTCAGGGTGACATCCTTCAGGTACTTGGTGGCCTTGCGGATGTGCATGCCCTTGATGGCCTGCGCGGTCTCTCGGGTGTTCTGCCAACACAGGGCACAGAAAAGATCCTCTGAACAAATCCTTACAGCAGACAGCACCAGCTCAACCACCCCTCTGTCCTCTCTGGATACAATTCTTTCCTCTCACTAAAGAATACCCAAGTCTAAGAATGAAATTTTTTTTTTTTTTTTACCCAGTGGCTAAATGCAACAAGGAAATACGTAACTCTTTAATAAAACTACAATTTAAGTACTTATAGTATTCATAGCTCCTGTTCAGCCACTGATCTAAAAATTCAAGATCCGGATGGATAAATTCTTACTAAAATGTCAAATACAGCACCTCACAGGAACTGATGAAGAAACACTGGGACAATTGTCAACAATGTTGTTTTCTCTTAAAAAAATTGCAAGAGAAGAAAAGCCTCAGAAATAAAAATTAAAGATAAAAGATCAGGCTTTTGGACAGGATTTACTAATTGTGTAAGCCAGCTCTAACTATAATCCTACCTGTTCATAATAAAAAAAAAAAACAATGTGAAAACTTGGTATTACACTAAGCAGAAAGTGATCTGCTAAGTTCTGGTTTCATGATTAAATAACACTTTTGAATTGTTCTCTGCACCTAAGCCTTTTCCAGAGGAACTGAGTTCTTAGTGCCAAACAGCACACAACCAAAAAGTGTAGGAGAAATTAGACAAATTTCACACCAAACACTAGCCCAGTGTCTGATAAATTTATTCCAACTGTTTTGTTACTGTATTTTGTCATCTGAATTAGAAAAGGACAATTTTGAGATCCAGACTCTTAACTTTTTGTAGATGGAGACCATTACAAGCAATTGACTGTAATCTTACAGGGACTGAAGAGTAAAAGACACTTCCTTAAAAAGAGGAATATTGGGAAGAAATTCCTGAGGGTGAGGAGGCCCTGGCACAGGGTGCCCAGAGAAGCTGTGTCTGCCTCTGCATCCCTGGAAGTTTCCAGGGCCACGTTGGACGGGAGCTTAGTCCCTAACCACGGCAGAGGGTGGAAAGAGATTATCCTTACAACTCCTTTTAATACAAGGCAGTCTGGGCTTCTTTTAAAAAATAACAAGAAAAACTACGTAAAACAGAAAATGAATTTACGATTCCTGCTAATCACACCCTCCTTACCTTGAAATGCACACGCAGGTTAGATCCCCGGGACTTGCATGCTACAAGAGAGAAAAAAGACCGAGTTTTAGAATCGAAACCTCACTGGCTTCCGGGAAAACCCACACGAACTCTCCTAAAAGAGCAACTCACATTTGGTGGGGTTCTCCGGATCCAGGGAGTAGCGCACCATCTTGAGAGCTCAGCTGAAAAACACCAATTAGAACATATTAGGCTTCTAACACGGGCACGCAGGACCCGAACTACTCCCCTTACCGCCGCAGCTGCTCAGAAATAACGCATTCTTTTCACAGTTACATCCAAAGGTGTCCTAAGAAAGTCATCATCGCAGCCACGGATTTTCTCAGGCCTACCCCTTCCCCGCATCCGCGCCCGCCCTCCCGCGCCCCATCCCGGGGAATACCGCGGGCGCGGGGCATGTCGTAGCGATCCCGATGTGCGGGACGCCGGTGTCGGCGGGGATGGGGCGGGATGGGGGCGGATGGCGGCGGCTGGCGCGGGGCCGGGCCGACCATGGCTGCTCACCTCGGGGCGGCGGCGGCAGAGGAAGAGGAAAGGCGGGGCGCGCCGCCAGCGCGCGCGCGTCTCGCGAGATTTCCGGCGGGCACGGCCCCCGGCGGCGCTCCGCCCCCAAGATGGCGGCGGGTCTCGCTGTGAGGGCGGTGCGGGCACGGAGCGGCTCCCTCGCCGAGCCTGTGAATAAAACCTGCTCTGGGGAAAAGACGTGGCGATATTCACGCTGCCGTGGGGAAACACACCGCGGTATTCACCCTCAGCTCGTGGTGCAGGCGCTTTTAGCGAAGAGATCAGCGTGCATCTGGCACAGCACCACCAACCGCCCAAGGGAGGGGATTGCCCCGCGCCGATCCGCGCTGAGCGCCTTGAACGCTGTGAGCAGTGTTGGTCACTGCAGTATAAGAAAGATATTAAACTGTTAGCGCCAAAAGGATGGCTGCGGAAGCGGTGAAAGGCCTTGAGGGAAAGCCGTATGAGCGGTGGCTGAGAGCACCTGGTCTGTTCAGCTGGAGGCAGGGGAGATTTATCGCAGTTAAAACTTCCTCGTGAGGGAAGAGGAAGGTCAGGCATTGATCTCTTCTCTCTGGTGACCGCGTACAGGACCCAGGGCACAGCTGGAGCCGTGCCAGGGAGGTTTGGGTGGGATATCAGGGAAAGGCTCTTCCCCAGAGGGTGCTGGCACTGCCCAGGCTCCCCAGGGATGGGCACAGCCCCGAGGCTGCCAGAGCTCCAGGAGCCTTTGGACAGCGCTGCCAGGGATGGACAGGGTGGGATTGCTGGGGGTCTGGACTCGATGGCCCTTGTGGGTACTTTCCGGCTCAGGATATTCTGTGGTTCATTTAGTCAGGCCCATTCAGGTTGGAAAAGATTTCTGAGATGATCAAGTCCCAGCTGTGCCCGATCCCCCCCCATGTCACCAGCCCAGAGCTCTCAGTGCCACGTCCAGATGTTCCTTGGACACCTCCAGGGATGGGGACTCCAACACCTCCCTGGGCAGCCCCTTCCAAGTCGTTTCCATGAAGAAATTTCTCCTGATGTTCAACCTGAACCTCCCCTGGCATAACCTGAGGCCGTTTCCTCTTGTGCTGTCCCTTGTTCTCAGGGAGCAGAACCCGACCCCCACCTGAGAGCACAGAATTGTTACGTGTGGAAAAGGCTACTTAACTTAAAGGTTAACCGGCCTTTAAGTTAACTCTTACCCCCAAGGCGCCACCACCGTGTTCACCATTAGATGGCAGCTCAGGATGGGAATAAAGCAGCACATTGCTCACAGAGGTGTCCCCGAGACCAGAATGAAGAGATTCATTCATATTTATAAACTTCAACTAGTATTTATGCACCATTATAAAATAATCAGAGACTGACTCATTAAAACACAAGCTTTTTCTTTCCCATTTAAGGCAGCATTTGCAACTAGAACTGCTTGGGAAGCAGCTCGGTAAAGGCAAAATATTTCCTGAAAGTGGTGCAGCAAAAGCGTAATTGAGAAAAAAAATGACAAAATGGGAGAAAAAAAAAGAGATATACATATTCCTGAGATGGCAGTATTCTGGTGTGCAGGCACCTGCCCAGCAGGAGAGTCTGGGTTTAACTCTGAGTTTAGAAATAAGCAGAGGAAGAACTTGCTGCCCATCTAAATGCTATGAACAGGAGGCTGGTTTTGGATCTCTTGTTTAGGGCTAAAAAGCCCCAAAGCTTTGCAGCTAGGACTTTACCCAAATGGGAAGAGGAAAATACTTGAGCTATCACAAATATTTACCTGGCTAAAAACCATAAGAGCTCTAGTTGTTACTGCAGCTCTCCACTTACCTGCCTTAAAAGGTGCCTTTTCCTTTGGTTTTGGGGAAGCTCTCTGCAAAGTCTCCAAGCAACTTTCAAGCTCTGATCTCAAAGCCTGAAACGTGGTGGGGTGTGGGCAAATATTATTTCTTCTCTTTATTGCAGAATCACAGAATGGTTTGGAAGGAACCTTAAAGGTCATCTCATCCCACCCCCTGCCATGGGCAGGGACACCTCCCACTGTCCCAGGCTGCTCCAAGCCCTGTCCAGCCTGGCCTTGGGCACTGCCAGGGATCCAGGGACAGTCACAGCTGCTGTGGGGAACAGTATATAGCACTAAGTTTTCAGGTACAAAACTGGCTTAAGCTGGGATCCTCAAACACTCCCACAGCCTTACCCACCACACCGAGGGAATCCCCTCTCTGAACACACCTGAATGCAACTCTTCTTCATCCTTTCTGCCCTTCCCTCTGCACCTTCCTCTGTTTTCTGCTGGGGCAGGAGCCCAGTCTTTACATGGGAAGCACCTTTACTACACACAGCTGCTTCTTGGCAGCAGTGCACAAAAGCGAGGAGATGTTCAAGGAAAGCTGGAGGAGAGGTGTGAAACACAAGTACTTGACACATGATGGGGATTGTCACCTGTGTTCATCAGTCAAACCCAAGATAAATACATTTTCTGTTTCCCCACAGGTGAAACTGTTTTGCTCAGCTTCTAAGGGTTTGCAGTGGTGGAAGGCTAGCACAGAATCATGGAATATCCTGAGCTGGAAAAGGCTCACCAGGGTCCTGGAGTCCAACTGCTGGCCCTACACAGACACCCCAAAAATCCCAACCAGTGCATCCCTGTGAGCATTATCCAAATGCTCCCAGAGCTCTGGCAGCCTTGGGGCTGTGACCCTTTCCCTGAGGTTCATGTTTTCAGCTTTGTTGGGAGCTTGATAAGAGCTCTCGTGGGCAGCCTAGCACATTCCTGGTGCTGGGATAAGGGCTGAGGCAGCTGAGCTTGTGCTCTAGTTGGGATTTCACCACATTTCTCCCCATTGCACCACCTGCCTGGGATGGGTGGGATATTTGGGTTAGAAGAGTTGACTCCAAAAGAGCTTTCAGATACTAAGCAGAAAATTCAGGCAGGTGGGTCTGAAACTGTATTATTGAAAACTCCTGCATCGGAAGCAGGTGCCTGCTAATTGTACTGGAACCTCAAATCCACAAATCCACAGGACTTTCCCTCAGGCTCCGGTGCTGCCATCCCTCTTGCTCCCCTGTCTGTACTGCCCAGCCCCAGTGGCTGTGCTGTGCAGGCCCAGGGGGACCTGGCTGTCCCAGCAGGTATGGATAGCAAACACCCAGCTGTGCCTGGACCTGAGCAGAGCCTCTGCTTTGTGCCCTGGGAGCTCCTGCTGGGAACATCCTCCTGTGAAAGGTGGATCTCAATGGCAGCAGAGGCTTCTGCCATCTGCTCTGCTCTGGAGCCAGGCTGGGAGAGCTGGAGGTGTCCAGCTGCACAAGAGAAGGCTCCGAGCAAAGCCATCTAAAGGGGCTCCAGGAGAGCTGCAGAGGGACTTGGGGCAAGGGCTGGAGGGACACAGGGAATGGCTTCTCCCACCCAAAGGGCAGGCATAGATGGGAAGGAATTCTTGGCTGTGAGGGTTGGGAGGCCCTGGCACAGGTTTCTCAGAGAAGCTATGGTTGCCCCAACCCTGGGAGTGTCCAAGGCCAGGTTGGATGGGGCTTGGACCAGCCTGGGACAACAAAAGGCATCCTTGTCCATGGCAGGGGTGAAGCTGGATGAGATTTAAAGTCCCTTGCAACCCAAACCATTAATTGATCCCATGATTCTCTCCTCTGGCTGTGCTCCTGGAGCTGGAATGGGGCTGTATCCCTTATCCTGCCGTGGAAAGGCCCAGCAGGCAGTGGGGAGTGTTCAGGTACTGGAGTGTTGCATCACATAAGCCCTTCTGTGTTTTTAGCTGAGAGTGAGCAAGCAGCCTTGTCAGTGCTACTGGGAGCCAAATGTGACAATTAGCCAAAGCCCTGACAGTCCTCATCCCTCCTGACCAGAGGGACAGGTGAGCTCCTAGACTGGCTGTTTTCTGAGTTATGTTTTCTCTGTCTGTGGTTGTGTCTTTGTGGCAGCTCTAAAACCACATGGAGTTCATTTCCAGCCAGGGGACCTTCCTGCTCACCTTCCAGCCTGACCCTCAGCTCAAGCACACACCTGGCTTGGGGCAGTCACTTCTAACAGAGGTGCTAATAGCCACCTGAGGAGCTGTGCTGAACCCCTGCAGCACACAGAAACACTGGGGCTGACTGACCAAGCTTAGCTCTGGCTCGCTAAAACACTCTCTGTATCTGCTCTTCTGCAGGAGAGGGCCTGACCTGTTCTTTGCACTGGAATGGAAGCCAATTCCTCAAATCTTTTTGTAAGATATCTTGGCATTTCTCTTAGAGACCCAGCTTTTGGAGTCCAAGGGTTATGTGGGGATATTAAACTGTCATTCATGAAATTGCACACAAATAGTTCCTTGTCCTAATGTTTAAGCAGAAAATCTTGAAGACAAAGACATTTTAAATTGAAACCAGCTTGAATGCTGCAAACACTGAGGATTTTCAACCATCAGACAGCCGGCTGGACTTCCTTCTGTGAAATCCTCTCTGCTGACCAGCCTACAGTCTCCTGCCCTCCTTGTTCCAGATGCTTGGCTTCTAGAGAGGCACAGCTCACCCCCACTGTTTGCCTTTTCCTCCCACAGTCAGCAACCAAGCAGCATTTGGACACATGGTAGGCAAGTTCTCCAGCTAAAGGGTTCTCTATGAACATCTCAAAATCTACTGACTCAGTCAATGGGTCACAGGAGCAGGATCATAGAATCGCAGAATCATGGAGTGGTTTGGGTTGCAAGAGACTTGAAACCTCATCCAGTCCCACCCCTTGCCATGGGCAGGGACACCTTCCACTGTCCCAGGTTGCTCCAAGCCCCATCCAGCCTGGCCTGGGACACTTCCAGATCCAGAGGCCGCCACAGCTGCTCTGGGAAACCTATGCAAGAACCTCCCCACCCTCCCAGCGAGCAATTCCTTCCCAATATCCCATCTGTCCCTGCCCTCTGGCAGTGAGAAGCCATCCCTGTGTCCTGTCACTCCATGGAAAAGGGGCAAAAGCACCTCCAAAAGATGGATAGACCTTCATCAGAGATTTGTTCTGCATCAGTAATTCTGTCTTGGTCACTTGGAGAGCTCAATTATATTACTATTCCATCCTGTGACTTTGGAGATGCTTCCATAGGGAGCATCCTACTTAAGGAGGTAAGTTATTTATATGCATATATTTATGAGCATATATCTGTACCTACATATATAACTCATCCTAAGTGTATCATCTAAAACATATGAACAACCGAAACGTTTTTGATTCCCTAGGGGTCTTCCTAAAACACAGGCAGTTCTTTACGAGGAGAGAGTAGCTGCACATCCTGTTTAAATAATTTTTGTCATGTGTATGCTGCACCTAGAGCAGGGGTGAGGAAAGAGCTGGGGAGCTCAGCGTCAGGACAGCTGAATATCTGTGCTCGCCATCACCGCTGCTGGAGCGTGACGCAGTAGCCACAGCACCTTCCCCGCGCTGCTGGTGACCTGCCTGCCAGGATCATAGTCAAAACAAGGAAAAAAACAAAGCACAGCAACCGGTGATGTAGTCTTAATACTAAACTATTTTGGCATGTTGTCCAGAGCTATGGGTTCATCCACCCCCTACACACCCAGCTAGGACGGAATCACTGGTAAAACAAACCTCCTGTGTGATTAAATAACCTTGTAGCTAAAGTTTGTGTTTATTCAGTGCAGTTTTTGACAGCAAACCCATTTACGCAGGTTGTGGAGGTCTATGACTGCTTGTTCCTCACTTTAATGGCCAGGAATGGACAATCTCAATGATGAGTGAATAAAGGCATCATGTAAGTGCCTGATCACAAACACTTTCTAGGATAAATTAATTCCTGGATTTATATTTGCCGTAACCTGTCTAGCTTATAACCAATAAGTACTGCTTTAAATGTGCTTTTGATTAATGAAACTTAAATTATCCCTGATATCAGGGATATTGACCACAGTTTAGTCACAAATTAAACTATAGGGAATTCTGTTTAAACAAAAGAGAATGGTTGAACCCTGAAGCAGGTGGGCTAGAGACAATATCCTGGGCAACCAGCTCTGGCTGACTCTGCCTTGAGCTGCAGGGGGGTTGCTCTGGGAAGACTCCTCTGGCCCTTTCCAGCCTCAGCTTCTCTTGATCTGTGAATCCTGTCAACATTTCTAAAGCTGAGTGTGCCCTGTACTGTGAAACAGAGCCTCAAGCTCCCTTTGTTGCACTGCATCTCCTAAACAAAATGGATCAAAGAATCCTCCTCCTCTCCTCTGTTACAGTTGTGATTATTAATGTGGCAGTGCTGGGCTGGCAGTTGGACTCAATCACCTAAGAGATATTTTCTACCCTTAAATGATGCCATGATTCTGTAAGTCTGTCAGCTGTTTTTGCAGCTGCCCTGCCCAGGAGCTCCTCTGGATCAGCTGAAAACCCCCAACCAAATTCACTTTTCCAGGGGCTTCTCCATCTCCCTGCTGGCAGACAAAGCATGCAGGGACTTGGGACAGGAGCATTCTTACAGACAGGACCCAGCTTTTCAGAGTTCTGCTCAGAGCTGGGAGATGAGCTTGCACGATGCCTATTAACACAACCTGTGCCAAAGTTTCAGCCAGCAGACAGCTTTCTGTCCATGGCACAGCAAGAAGCAGCAGCCCTGAACACCTAAACTTCATGTCCATAGCAATTTTTGCAGCATCTTCATTTTTCATCTCAGTGCATGGCTTTTGTGGTCATTCCTTACAATTCTTATGGTCAGAAATTCTTCCTAAGTTTCTGATCCCTCCATCTCTGACGATTGTAGTGTCTTCCTGTCCACAAGACGCAAACAGCTTGGATCCCAAATGTCACCTCTGAGGTCATCCCTCCCTCCCATCTTGCTCCATCGCTGTTTTCCAGTGATCCAGCTACTTCCCTCTTTGCTATTGCAACAGCTCTGACACAAGCCCCCTCTTTCAAAGCTTTCCCTATCTGTCCGGCTTATTAATCCTCTCTAGCTGCACTGCCCTCCCCCTCTCCAGCCTCTCTCCTCTGCTCTGCCTGGTCTTTTGCAGCATGGCCAGTCACATGCGCCGCTTGGGAAGGTCATATGATGGGTAGGGACTGCCGGGCTCGGCTGCGGCGGGGCCCCTAGAGGCAGCACACCTCCAGCTCCCCTCCGCCCTCGGCCATCGGCTGCCCCGTGACTCACTCAGGTGCTGGACCTGCATCCTGCACGGCACGGAAGGACAGGCACAAGGAGGTGCACAAGGAGAGTTCCCTTCACGGAGCTGATTAGTGGGATGCGTCCTGCACCCGCATCCCAGACCGGGGACTTGTGCTGCTACTGCTCTCCTCTTCTACCTGCTTAGGGGACACCACCCTTGCTCTGTAAAGTATATCATAAAATGGAATCCCAGAATGATTTGGGTTGGAGGGGATCTTAAAAATCCTCTCATTTCACCCCTCTGCCATGACTTGGGACACTTCCCACTACCCCAGGTGGCTCCATCCTGACCTTGGGCACTTCCAGGGATCCAGGGGCAGCCACAGCTGCTCTGGGCACCCTGGCCAGGGCCTGCCCACCCTCCCAGCCAGCAATTCCTTCCCAATATCCCAAAATCTGTCCCTGCCCTCTGGTCCTGGGAAGCCATTGCCTGGGTGCTGTCCCTGCCTGCCTTGTCCCCAGTGGCTGTGCAGCTCTCCTGGAGCCCCTGGAGGCCCTGGCAGGGGCTCTGAGGTGTCCCTGGAGCCTTCTCTGGTGCAGCTGAACAGCCCCAGCTGTGCCAGGCTGGCTCCAGAGCAGAGGGGCTCCAGCCCTGGCAGCATCTCCGGGGCCTCCTCTGCACTGGCTGCAGCAGCTCCAGCTCCTTGTGCTGCTGGAGCCAGGGCTGGGGCAGCTCTGCAGGTGGCTCTCACCTGAGCCCAGGGGCACAGGGGCAGCATGCCCCACCTTGACCTGCCTATCACACAGCTGGTGATGCAGTGGGGTGTACCTGATGGTGATGCAACCCAGGGTGTACCTGACCTGTACAGGGAAGCCCTTTTGCTTTTCCCCTGCCCTCACTGCAGTCTTTCTGCCTGTCTGGACTGGGAAGTCCTGGGATGAATGTCTGCAGCATCTGTACATTACAGACAGGAACATAAGTTCAAAGCACTAAGAAATGCCCCAAACTCTTCCTGATTAATTACAGAGCCTTTGACTCTTCCTAATAAGCTCCACACACTCAATAAACACAATAAATGAGAGAAGTTAGGCAATTAGGAATAAATGGCCAGAAGGTGAAACAGAGCCTGATGAGGACCAGCCTCCCATCATCCCATTGCAGATTCTGCAAGCAGATGTGGTAGGTGTCCTTTTCATGGAGACATTGAGTAATAAGACTGAATTCAGGGATGGGATAACCAATGAGTTGTCAAAGTAAAATGTGCAACCTGGTGAAAACCAAAATGAGCAATACTGTCGGTGTAAGTAAAGCCAACATCTGAGAAAAGCAGGAGACTCCCTGTTTTTCCAATGGTGACTTGAGGCTTTCCCCTACCTCTGGCAGATCCCATCTCTACAGTCTGCATGGGTTGCAGAAGACAAATGGTTCAAAGGGGAAGGTAAAGGAAGAACAGGGTGCTGGAGGGCAAATGACACTGACCTTGATGGTACACCACCACATCTTGTGCAGCTTATTCCTGTCCTCAAGCTGTTTGTCACCCTTTTTCTTCACACAAAAGCTAGTGCGTATAGTCTGTGTTTGTGGTTTAAAATACGATTCCTCCTCAGTGTGTGAATCACAGTGAAATACTGCCACAGGGTCTCCTGAACACCAGCTGAATCAGCAATCAGGACCAGAAATAGATGAAGAATTTCTGTGAACTTACACAACAACTGCCCAGGAAGAAACAATTATCTGAGATTTGCAGCCATAAAGCCTGGGTACAAATTAACAATAATGGTGAGAACTAATATATGTTTTTACAGGGCTTTGCTAAAGTGAGTAAAGAATTAATTGGTTTTAATAAAAAACTTGTTTACTTTCCAGTAGCCACTGGAAGTGGAGTGGCATGCTCAGAGTTTCATGGGTTTGGTGTCCATCCAGATTTACAAGATCAATTTTGAAAGCCTGAGACAGATTTAAAGTGGATTTAGGAGTGCTGAAAATTAATAATACAGTAATAGAATGGGTTGGAATGTAAGTTAAAGACCCATCTGTTTCCAAAGCCCCTGTCATGTGCAGGGACACCTTCCACTAGATGAGGTTGCTCCAAGCCTTTTCCAACCTGCCTCCAGACAACTGGTTTGGGCATTAATCTGGAGAGTTTTTAGAAAAGAATGAGATGTCAGCTTACTCATTATTCTGCCAAAATGCCAAACTCCAAGATGTTTTACCTGCTAACCACAGAACTAATCCCAAAGCCTTAGCTCTGCTCAGTCCAACAGACCCATCTCAGTGGGCAGGAGGGCCACTGCCTGCTCTGCCAGTTCTCAGAGTCTCCACTGGCGCTGCAGCCCAGCTGAGTGTGGGGTGCACCTCACTGGTGGTGCTACCACATCCACTCCACACTTGGGCCAAACATTCCTGCAGATTTGAAGAAAAAGCTTTTGGATAAGGATATGCACTCTAAAGCAATCCCTAAAGCAAACAGCTGCCCTACCAACTCCTCTCTGGACTCTTTAGCAGTCCCAGGCTCCTCTTGTTTTAGTACTTTTTTCTTTGCTGGATGCAGGAGACTTAAAGCAGAAGCTCTGTTGGGGCCTCACTATCTGCCAGCTGAAGGATCAAGTAATCACCAACTTCTGAGATGTTTCTCCAGTCCCACCAAAACAGGACCTCAGAAAGGAGCAGAAGAATATCCTCCTGGCCACCAAAAACACCTCTGCACTGCCAATGGACTTGGCTGTGAGTCCATGTTCAAGCCCAGACATGCTCAGCATTCATCCAGCTTGGATGGAAAACAGTGAATTTTGCTTAAAAGCATAAGAAGAGAGAAATACACATCATTCCTCGGCACAGACCTAAAGGCATCCTTGTCTGCAGAGGGGATGGAGAAGGCCCACCACACACCACCGGGCCTTCTGTCTGACACAAAGCAGCCTAGCAGCCCAGATCCGTCTCACGGACCACAAGACATGCTGGGAATGACAAGCTGAATTCCACTTGTCTGCTTGGGCACAGCAAACAGGCATCAGGATACACAGAGCTCTCTCTGGCTTCCAGCCTGAGCTCCTGCGCAGCCCTGATGGGGATAAAGCAGGGCAGGATCACTCACAGTAACCCAGAGCCTCATGCAAGACATGGGCAGGGGCAAAAAGAGATAAAAACCGTCATAAAAATCATTCCTGTTGCTCATATATACGTCCAGGAAAACAGCAGAAGCTTGAAGAAGGAAGAAGAATTTTGTCTGTGGTGAAGGGTGGTCCATGGTCCCCCATGGGGAGGGGGCAGCCAGCAGGGATCAAAGCCTCCTGGAAGCCTCCCAGTGGATGGCGATGCCTGGAGACAGGTACAAACTGTAACCCTGTGTGACAACGTTCACAAGAATTAGCATTTCTCAGGAATGCGGGGATTTATTCTTCAAGGCCCACCATATCCGCGAGCACTGCAGCCCAAACACTGCACCAACAGAGCATGTGTTTGATAAGAACCCGGGAACAGATGCCAGCGGATTTAATGTGGGACAGGAGGCCCATTGCAGGTTTGCAGACTGCTGGCAGGGTCAGCTGTAAATATTCCCTCACAATCAAAGGCATTCATCTAAGGATTACATGCTGGGGGCTTTGTGGTAAAGTAAATTTGCAACTAACAGGACCATTAATAGTCAGACAGTTTAGTGGGCTCGCTGGCTGCCATTTATTTTCCCCCCAGTCATTTTTACTACATCTAAATACCATGGGGATGTGGGACTTGAATGAAGTGGCTTAAGAAATCAGCTTAGAAGGAGTAGGAGAGGGGGTTACCTCCAACAAAGAGAGCTCAACGGGGATCGAACCAGGATATCAATAGTGGGTAAGGCCACTGAAGCATGTGAACTGATTTCATAACCTGCTGGAGATTAGCCTCTTCTGTAAGCAAACCAACCTACACAGGGGTATGAAGTATTGGTCCTATAAGGTGTGTTCGTAGAGGGGATGTATTTGAAAGGCTGAGGAGGGAAGGTGAAACTTTGTGGGGTGAGGAGTGGCTGTGAAACAAAGATACCATGACCTGTTTTCACCCCAGTTTGACACTCTCAGAACAAAAACAACCAGAGCAGAAACTGTGCTGCAGAAATAATATGTCCCCCCCCCCCGCTGCAGCAAGCACTAAGCATAAAATAATTGTGGTGTGATGGGATGATGACAAACCAAGAGTTCCAGGGCTGAGCAGGCACAGGGTGATACAAGGATTAACCTGGGATAATATTTCACTGGAGAGCTCCCTCTCCAGAATATCAGACATCTTGGGGCGCAGTCAGCTCTGCACCCCCATCCTTCCAGGCCTTTGCCCCAGCTCAGCACACCCCAAGGCTGCTGCCATCCGAGCAGTCCTTCCCTCTCTCAGTTTGTTTGCTACCTGTCCTCCTTTGTCATCTCAGAAACAAACTAGGCAGAAGGAGCAGTGTGGGAAACTAGCATCCATTCCACCGGATTATACTGCCTGTGTTTTGTAATTGAAAATAATAACTATTTTATAACTAAAAAAAAAAAGGGGGGAGAGAGGGAGAGAGATCTCTTTCTCTCCCTACCTCTTATCCTGCAAATCCTACTCGCTCTTTCACTGGAGAAAGGAAGAACCAGGCAGGAAGAATGGAGAGTGGGTAAAACACTCTCAGGTTTCTAAATGCATTCCCTGACGCTGAATATCTGACCTAAAGCCATGACATCTCTCTTTAGCTTGTTCAAATGAAAAAATTTTAATAGGAGCATCTTTAACTCTGGTTGGTATGCCATTTCTTTCACTAACCACTTCACAAGCCCAGGAGTCACAATTTTTCCCTGACAGGAGTGGCCAAGTGTTCCACTTGTGCCTTCCCAGCAATGTGAACACAACAGGATGCAACCTTAGCCATGGAAATACAGTACAAATCCCTCTGCAGCCACTCATATCAGCAGTGGTACTCTGTCCTGGGCTGCAAAACTCTCTCTTTGCTGTATTTCCACTGCAGGCCATCCATGGGAGGATGAGGGATGCAATGCTGGCAGTGCTGTTTATGCAAAAGGTTGCTGTTAATTTTCCTTGTTATCTCCAGGACCACTCACACCAGAATTATTCTATCTCTACAGGTTTTTAAAGAGGAGGCCTGCTGATGAAGGGTTTTCCCTTTTCCTTTAATGCTCAGTTTTTTAATGGTGTTGTCATTTCTGCAGGGAAAGCAGGTGTCTACATGCTAATATTAAAGACAGGGAAAAAGAGGCATTAATGACATTTATTTTGCAGAACTCTTCTGACTTCAGTCTCCTCAAAGTCCTTTCTGTTAGGGATGCTGAGCTCCTGCAGAAGACACTGACCATAATCCAAGTTTGTGATGTTCTTCTTGTATAGAAACAGCATTGGAAGTGTCTCTTTGATGGATACATGGGTGTGGAAACCTCTCAATTTAAATGCTGCTGCTGTAAAACCTGTCTAGTCCTTCCCTGAGAGCACCAGCAGACTTCAGACCTTTAAATATTTGGGCATCCTAATTTACATCCCATACTGATTTTAGCCTTTTGCTGCTAAAAAGCTTGATTCCTCTCATGTACCTTCTACCTCCACATTTCATGACTGTGCTCTGATTCACCATGTCTGTGCTGAAGGAGAAACCAGACTCAGCCACCCAGCACCCACCTGCAAAGAGCTTGTGACCACAACTGAGTGGAAACATTTTTCTATTTCCTAGGAAAACACTCATGATTTCAAAAACATTCCTCTTCTGCTTTTGGACTGAGCTGAGACCTTTAGGAAATCAGGTAGGAATGGAGCCAGGGAGAGAGGAAGGGAGCCAGAAAGGCACCTCCAAGAACAGCCACTATCTCTGTGGGCACTGCCCCCTCACACCAGCTGCTGAGGTAAAGCCTCCAACATCCCTACAAGTGCTGTAACTACGGAGCTTCCTTTTTTGAGGAACTCTTGAGCTTCCTTCCGTCTTTTAAAGTGGATTACTATCATTTCACCCTGGTTTATTATTTATTACTTACTACAATATCCAGAAATTCCATCTGGGAGCCATGAGGTCTTTTCCAGTGAAAAACTAATCAAAACTAGGAATTTTCCCTTAGAATTATTTGGCTTAACGAACTGCTATTTTCCAAGCAGCTCGGGGTGGGAGCCTCCTTCCCTCCAGGCCATGAGGGTTACAGAGAGGTCAGCGCCGAGCCACACTCTGCGAGTTGATACAATGCCCATCACAACAGACCCTGAGCATCTCCCCAGCTGATCATCACCCTTCAGCCGAAGCAGCCAGGAATTATTTGGATGCACTTTTTCCTTGCTGTTGCTAAGCTATTCTCACTGCTACTGTCATTCTTGGAAGCCAGAGGCAAAGAGCAGGACTCCCTCCCAGAGCCTGGAGTTGCACAGACAAAAGCAGGAGCTTTACAATAGAAGGAGAATGAGAAGACCTCGTAGTTAAACCATGATAATGTCATGGTGGTCAGCAGTCTGGAAGGGGTTTGTTGGCACCAGGAATTTTTTAAATGATGAGGCGTTTGGTGATGAGGCTTGGCTGAATCATTTCCTGCAGGAGTAAGTCCAGTAGTGGACAGCAGCTGAGAAATTTCGGTCCTTTCTGTTTTAGGTCAGTGCTGGCAGGATGCTGCTCCTTGAGAGGGACCACACAGCTGCAGAGGAGAGCTACACCCTCAGGACATTTTGCTCAATCCCACGCTCCCTGAGGAACATGAGCATCATCTCCAGCCTCTGGAAACTGGGTATGCTTGGGGAGATCCCAGAACACGTATTCATCCTGCAGAGTGAGAAATTAAGAGGTTCTAGGGGTGATCCCCAAAGAGGAGAGGAGCAGCAATCCCTATTCACAACCTGTCACATAGGAGAGCTATGAGGAAATGAATAGAATAGAATAGAATAGAATAGAATAGAATAGAATAGAATAGAATAGAATAGAATAGAATAGGAGTATTTCAGTTGGAAGTGACCTACAATGACCATCTACCAATCCACACACAGTCAGGAAGTGTCTGGGCTGAGGAAAGCTCACAGAGATGTGGGGTACAAACTGAGTACCCTGGGAAAGCACTACCAGAAAGACAGATTAATTGATTAATTCTCTCCATTTGTGTCTATTGGTAAGGGCTAAAGCAATTTCTGTGCATGATTTTCCATGATATCCCATTTCCTTCCTTCCTTCCTTCCTTCCTTCCTTCCTTCCTTCCTTCCTTCCTTCCTTCCTTCCTTCCTTCCTGCCTGCCTGCCTGCCTGCCTGCCTGCCTCCCTCCCTCCCTCCCTCCCTCCCGTTTATACCACAAAACCAGGCACAAACACACCAATTTCCACGCCAAGCATGCAATTTTCTAATAATACATTTAAAGGTTTTGCAGATCCTCTGACTTTTGCCTTTCCTTTTGACCATGAGTATCTACAAATCCTTGGTGCTTCCTTCTCCTTAGGGGTGGGACACCACACTCCTCATCTTTGCCCATCGCTGGCCTACACCTTTTTCCTTTGCCCTGGTGCTTTGTCCTCGCTTTCTTCTGTGAGTTTGGGGAGAAAGAGGAGCCACAGGGCTGAGGAAGGGGATGAAGAAGAGAGCAGGAAAATCATGTGTCCCCAGAGCAGGATCTCTTCTTACAGTGTGGTGAGACAGCAGCAGTATAAAGTGAAATAACTTGTCACACATCAGCAATTGGTAAATAGGTAATAAAAAAGTAGAAATGAATGGTAAATTTTTGAGTTCAAAATTACTTACGATATCGATAACGTACTGCAGAAGGTGGTGGGCTGCAAGTTGGGCAATGCCCTTTGGGCAGCATCTTGTGCCTGTTAGGTCCAGAGGGCCCAAGGGGGGAAGTTCTGGGGGTTCCCACGGGTGGAGATGGAAAGCAGAGACCCCAGTGGCACACGGGACTGCAGCATGAGGGGTCAGCACAGTGAGACCCCCTTCCCCAACACCCCCAGTTCCCCACACGGGGCTGCATGTCCCTCGGGGTGTCAGCCCCGGAGACTCCCTCTGGGTTGCACCAACCCCCCCCATGTCCCCTGTGCCCCTCGGGGTGTCACCACTGGCATCCCGTGTGGCTCCCACCAACCCCCCACATGTCCCCTGCGTCCCTCGGGGTGTCACCGCTGGGGACCCCCGGGGACCCTCCCACGCGGGGCGTGGCCTCCCATTCATACTATACGTGACGTCACGGAAGGCGTGACCAATAGGAGCGGCGCGCTGGCCCCGCCCCCATGGTGCCACTGTTAAAGCGGCGCTGCCGCCGCCGGGCGTCCGTGCGAGCGTGTGTCCATCCATTCATCCCTTCCCCGCTCCAGCCTCCGTCCGTCCGTCCGTCCGTCCTGCCGAGCCATGAGGAGGCTCTTCCTGCTGCTGTGCAGCGCCGTGTCCTGTTGCATCGCGGCGCGGGGCGCGGAGGCGGCGCTGCCCGCCGAGGGAGGTGGGTGAGCGCGGTCCCACGCGGGAGCGGGGCAGCCGCGGAGCCGGCGCGTCCCCCGGCGGGGCAGGCGGGTTCCGAGGCGCTCTGCTGACCCTTCTCTCCCGCGGGCTCGCAGATGGCAGCGCGGAGCGTGTGCCGGCGCAGAAGGCGCGGGTGAAGTTCGGTCTCCGCTCCTCGCCGGACGCCGGTGAGGACGGCTGCGCGCTCGCCATCGGCCAGCAGCAGTGCTTGGAGGACTGCAAGTTCAACGTGACAGCTAAAACCTTCTTCATCATTCACGGCTGGACGGTAGGTGTGAGGAATCCCGGGCAATGCTTAGTCTGCCCACTTAGAGCAAACTGCCCTGCAAATGGGCTGTGCCTCCAGAATATTTATTTTCAGGAATTTCTGTGACTGACTCATCCCTGAAGGTGTTCAAGGTCAGGCTGGATGGGCACTTTGAACCACCTGGTCTAGTGGAAGATGTCTCTGTTGATGGCAGGGGAGTTCAAACTAGATAATCTTTAAGGTCCTTTCCTACCCAAACCATTTTAGAATTCTATGAATATAGGAATTTGGGAAAAGTTTTCATGTTCTGAGCACAATGGTCTCTTAAAACATACACTTCTATTGAGATCTCTGGAGCAAAGTGTTCGGGGTCAGGCTTAGAAACTCTGAAATCACCCAACTCATTCATAACTGCTCAAGATCACTTCCTAGCTGTATAATGTGAATATAGCACTAAAGTCCGTCCGAGTGACCACTATGAATGTGACGCTTGACTTGACAGGCACGTGTATAGCCCTTCTGTAATTGTAGCTGAGTGCCCAGTCTGCTATGTGCACTCCTTGATAAAGAAACAAGAGGGCACGCAGACTTTATCAAGGTTTTTAATTCTGCATTTGGTAAGGCTGAGTGTGTGGCACTCAGGGGGCTTATCAGCTCTGCCAGCGCTTATGCAAACTGCACTGCCAGGTCTGGTGAATAATTTTGCAATCCATCAGAATTTCTTGAGAAAAAGTGAGATAAGGTGGCACGTAACGAATGCCTCTCCCTCCTGCCCTAGAAGGCAAGTGGGTAATTACAGCCAGAGTCTCTCAAAACCTGTTTTTCTTACTCTGTTGCATGCATGCTCTTACTGCATTGCTGAGAGGTAGTGGGGCTTGCAGAGGAGCAGCATGCAGCTGGAGCAGCAAATGTAAATGACAGGCAAATAACTTGACTGTGGATGTGTCATCTTGGTCCTGGCAAGCTGGAAACTGACACCTGAATCTCTTTCTAGATGAGTGGCATGTTCGAAACCTGGCTTGACAGCTTGGTGTCCGCTCTGCAGGAGAGGGAGAAGGATGCCAACGTGGTTGTGGTGGACTGGCTCTCTCTTGCCCACCAGCTCTACACTGATGCCGTGAACAACACACAGATTGTTGGAAAAACCATAGCGAGGTTGCTGGACTGGTTACAGGTAGTGCAAGCTAAGAGCAGCCTCTGTTGTAATGCTCTTACATTGAGGGACTGTTGCACAAGGCTGCTGAGGCTCACCAGCAGGGCAGGCTGTGCTGTAACACCCAGCCCAGGGCTTGGCCAGGTGATGGCTCATAGCTGCAGTGCTGCTGCCCTGCCTCCCTGGAGATGCTGCCTCGGGTGAGGCATGCTCGGGTCAGTGGTGCTGAAGGGCAGCTCAGGTTTGGGAGCACTGGCCTGGAAGGAGGCGGGGAAGGAGGAGAGGTCCATGGTGCTGCCCTTGGCACCTGAGGCCATGGCTGAGTCTGCTGGCAGCTCCCAGGGGAAAGTTTTATTCTTGGTGATAAAGCATATCATAACTGGGGCTGGAACACGGGTAAACCATGAGCGCCATCCAAACCGTTCCGCTTGTCTTGATGAAATACAAAACGAAGCGTGCTTATCTGCCCCCCTCCTGCCAATCCCTCCTTGGAACTGGACTTTATATTCCTGCAGACAGAAGCAGCACCAGATGCCATGAAAGAGAGGGGATCTCATATTTTCTTTTCCTTGCAGGAGAACCCCCTCTTCAAGCTTGAGAATGTCCACCTGATTGGGTACAGCCTGGGTGCCCACGTGGCTGGCTTTGCTGGCAACCATGTCCATGGCACTATAGGCAGAATTACAGGCAAGTGGCTTTTTAAGCACTTTTTAAAGCAGTCTCTCCCCTATCCTTCCTGGCAGTGAGTTTCCCCGAAGAGGCTCATTTCCTGTGTTGCTACAATGTTGTTTTGGTGTTATTCTTCCAGAAATGACAAGTTTTCTGCTTGTGGCAGCAGTGGAAAGCACAGGTCTCCTCACATCAATTATAGCAAGGCTTCAATGTAAAAACCTTACCCAGGATAAACTGGTCCTGGGTTTGTTTGAATTTAAATGTGGGTTCAAAACAAGTCCAGCTCAAGCTCTTACTATCCAAATGCTATTCCTCTGAGTGATAGTGTTCTTGTAATTACAGCTTATAAACTAATGGAGGTGAGAGCTATTGGGTGCTGTTCGTCCCAAATGATGTCTGATTAAAAAAAATAAATCAACTCTAAACCCTCATTCTGGAAGTATCTGAAGAGTTTGCTTCCAGCTCCAGAGGAAAGCTGATTTCAACATGTGAGGACTTAGGACATAGTACAAGGAGTTGCATTAAGGATTTACATGTGACACTGGCAGTGATAATTCCACATAGCCTAGCAATAAATGTCCATATTTAATTAATCAGGGGAAAAAATCACCTAACAGTCAAGTCGTAGAAATGCTCTGGAGTGCAGCTTTTGGTTGGGAGCGAGGCTCAGAAGTTAACAGAGCATCCCAAACCCATAATGGGATCTCAATGAAGGTATTTCTTGGCTGCTGCTTAAATTGTGTTAGTCCCTCCAAATGTGCAGTCTGAAAACAGACTAAATATCACAGAGGCAGCTTTGCTGCAAGCTGTCCCTGGGATCTTAAACCTCTTCTGGTGTTTGGAGCTGCCTCTTGAATCATCTCTTCACCATCACCTGGTGAAGGCTCTTTGCTTCCGACAGGCAATCTCATCATGGTGCTGCTATTGGGTTGTGTTGCCCCAAAAGTGGAGCAGGGCATCTTTATTTGTTTCCTCAGTGAGCCCATGGTGAAGACATCATGAGGGACAGTACCAGCAATGAGGCTGGGACTGTCTGTGTATCAGCTGGTGAGGACACCTGCCAGCAGCAGGCTTCTGGCTATATTCTGTATGAAACAGCCCAATTTCTTACCTGGCCCCTTGTGTTCTGTCTCTGACTCCAGGCTTGGATCCTGCTGGCCCCATGTTTGAAGGAGTGGACCCCAGCAGGCGCCTCTCCCCTGATGATGCCAACTTTGTGGATGTCCTTCACACCTACACCAGGGAAACACTGGGTGTTAGCATTGGCATCCAGATGCCTGTGGGCCATCTTGACATCTACCCCAACGGGGGAGACTTCCAGCCTGGCTGTGGCCTAAGTGATGTCTTGGGAGCCATTGCCTATGGGAGTAAGTTCTCTTTACCTTTTGCCTCTGGTCAGTGTAGACTTCTTACAAATAGACTTGGGTTGATGGAAAGAAAACCATTTTTTCCTTCTAAACTGTCTGTACTTCTGGAGATAGTTGCTAGAAACTAAATGCTTTTAACAATGAAGCACATTCTCACTCCAACACCTGATCATAATCTGTGGTCTTATGCTGTGACTAGGATCCTCTTAAAGCTCTTCATGGGAGGGACTAAGTGAGCATCTCCCACTAACCTCCTGAATCGCTGCTATTGGAAAACTGTTCGAGTTTGTCCCCGCTCAGCTCATGCTGGGCTGCAGAAAGGCATAGCTCACTTTATCTTACAGGCTGCTGTCAGTTGCTTAAACCAAGTGTATCCCTTGCAACTCTGCCTCTCCAGCTATTGGTGAAGTTGTCAAATGTGAGCACGAGCGGTCTGTGCACCTCTTTGTGGACTCCCTGGTGAACCAGGACAAGCAGAGCTTCGCGTTCCAGTGCACCGACTCCAGTCGCTTCAAGAAGGGCATCTGCCTGAGCTGCCGCAAGAACCGCTGCAACGGCATCGGCTACAACGCCCGCCGCATCCGGCACAAGAGGAACAGCAAGATGTACCTGAAAACCAGGGCTGACATGCCCTTCAAAGGTACGCTTCCCCTCCCAGCAGGAGCACGGCCTCCCCGTGGGAGCAGCCTCCCTGAGTCAGTGTGGGGAAGGAGGCAGAGGCGGAGGAGCAGCATCTCCCCAAAGCCGTGCAGCTCCAGCTGCTGTTGTGCTGGCACCCGGCTGCGCTGCCATCACTGTGCTCCTTCGTCCCTGTGGAATCCACCCACAACAGCACTCTGCCTTTTGAGCAGGGCTCACCTGCCCTGCTTGCAGAACTCAGCCTCAGGGCAATGTAAGGTCTGGGGAGCTGTCCCCAGGGTGGGCCTGCTGCTGCTGTTGTGTAAAACTCAAATTTGTAATCAGTAAGGGCAGGAAAAAGTGATCAGAGCTGTCTCACTAAAGGAAGGGTCTGGTCTTTGCTAGCCAACACTATTTCACGCAGAGCAGTGCTGAGCAATGTTTCTTTCAGCACAGCTGGTTTCATCTCTGCTCTCCCCTCTCTCTCCAGTCTACCACTACCAGATGAAAATGCACGTCTTCAGCTATAAGGGCTTGGGAGAGGTTGATCCCACCTTCTCTGTCACCCTCCACGGCACCAATGGAGACTCTGAGCCCCTCTCTTTAGAAATGTAAGTAATCTGCCCTTTTTGTTTTTACCTAAGTACAAAGGCCACAGGACTACACAGGATGGCAGAATTCTTTTTCTTCTGCTAACACGGGCATTGCATCCCAGCCTAGCAGCCTCACTTCATCACCTTTCCAAAAAGCTTTTAATTCAGTAGCCTAATTATAATATATTACTGGATGAATTAAGAACACTTTAATGTGCCCAGTCCCATGTTAGCCTTCATGGCTCGTTGCTTTTTTGTGTGTGGGTTTTTTTTGGTTGGTTGGTTTGTTTTTGCCCTCCACCATTTGGACATAGTCTGAAATGTCTCTGGAGGCACTGCTGACCTCACTTAGCCTCTCCCAAAAGAAAGAGCAGGCACAAACCCCACCTTTAAGCTACGGAAGGATGGCCAAGCTAAGCACACACTGCGTTGTGTGGAGCCAGCTATCTGAGCTCCCGTCAGTGCAATCAGTAATTAACTGGTGACAGTTGAACGTGCAGCACTTGATAAGCTGCAGGGGCTCTGTTAAATTCCTGGCATGGAACAAAGGAGCACCTGGCATGCTTCCATAAGGAAAAAATGCCAAGTCTCTGCCTCTCTTCCAGGCTTGATCTAATTGGCCTAAATGCTACCAACACCTTCCTGGTCTATACTGAGGAGGACATGGGTGAACTTCTGAAAATAAAGCTCACCTGGGAGGGGACGTCTCAGTCGTGGTATGATCTGTGGAAAGAGCTGAAGAGCTACTGGTACAGGCCTGTGAATTCCTCCCAGGAGCTCCACATCAGACGAATACGTGTGAAATCTGGGGAAACACAGCAGAGGTAATAATTGTGCTAGGCTGCATGTGAGCTGACCTGAAACTTCAACCCAGAGCTGAGGAAAAAACCCCAGCGTTTTGAATGTAGTTGGTATCCTGAGCTGCCTTCCTTTTGGTGTCATCAGCTATTGCTCCATCGTGGTGTAGCAGAGCAGGTTACTGTCCAGCACGAGGATGCAAACAGGCTTTAAAGCAAAACTGGTTACCATAGAGCAGATCTGGGGTATTATTTTGCTTTATTTTGATACTGTGGGGTCCACTGGGGACTAAATTAACATGCTTCAAGGTGGTTTAGCTTGTACCTGAAGTGTTAAAGTAGTGAGCACCAAAAGTACTGAAAGATGGATGGTCATGGCTATTATTTACAGGCTCAATGTGCTGAATAGGTACAACCAGCAGGGTCTAAAAGTGCAACCAGTAACATGGTGACACCAACCCCTCAAGCACTGCACTGCTCCTTTGGGATCTGGCAGGGGGATTGGAACTAGGTGATTTTTTAAGGACCTTTCCAAACCCAACCCATACCCTTGGATCACAGAACTGACCATAGAATTCCAGTGGAAGGTTCTCTGTCATGGTGGGGATGATTTTTAAGCTCCCATCCCACCCAAACCATTCTCTGATCCTATGATTCTCTGCAAATGGAAACTTACCTGAGCATCCAAAAGTTGTTAAAGCTCCCAGGGATGTAGCACGGTGCTCCCACCCCTTCTGTTAATGTTGTTCTGAAGGTAACCCAGATCTGTCAAAGAGCAGCAGTTGACATTGATAATTTCCCACATTTCTCAGTGCTTTAAATAAGCATCACCCGTCATCTGTAAGGTATTCTGTGTGCTGGCTTCTATGAAACGTAGGGGTAGTAGGAGCAAAGATCCCCAGTTAAAATGTTGAAGTAGGAAACAAAACAGCAACTCAAGGGGCTGATGGTGTACCAAGATGTTCTGTGGGATGGATGGCTAATCAAACAACTTGTCCTAGAATAAGCTGCGGTCTGTATTACTTGCTAATTGTTAATCATGGAGACAGCAAGTGCCTTGACTTCTGATTCCTCCTCCTAGGTTTGCTTTCTGTGTGGAGGACTCCCAGCTAACTAGTATATCTCCTGGCAAAGAGCTCTGGTTTGTGAAGTGTACAGAGGAATGGCAGAAAAGGTATGGAAATCAGTCAACAGAAATTCTGTATGATGCATGTAGCTTGGCTGGGATGAGTGGAACCTTCTCATTGTATTTTTAGTTCCTGATACCTCTTTTTCTTTCAAAAAAGATAAGAAATCCTAGCCTAAGATTCACAGCTATCAGATTTAATTTTTTAATATCACCTACTATTGCTAAGTAGGTGATATTATTCTCCCTTCTGACCTTGGATTGTCATCTTGTACCTTTACATGTTTATAGCCAAACAGGTGTATCACAGTCCTTGCTCCTAATTGTGGTATGTGCTAAAGTCAGGTGCCACCAAAGCCCCAGATCTGTGCAATAGTGGAAAGGTAACTAAGAGTCATTTATTAAGTGCCTTGTAAAACAGGGGCAAGCTGGGAGAAGTGCAGGGCATTTCCTCAAAGTCTGGTGGAAGACCTTGAGATGCCAAGAAATCACTTTGTTAAACTTTGAGCTCAACTGCATGAGGAAGACTCAGGTGAGGAGTTGCCATGGCATTACAGCCCTGAGTCCTGCAGCTTCATCTCCAGGCCTGCTGATCTCCTCTGCTTCAGGAGAGTGCCACTGCCAAAGGAGCTCAGGCTTGTTTAACCTCTGGGGCACTTCCCAGACACACAGAACAGTGCTCAGAGCATGACTTCCAGAAAGTCTGGTCCCAGCAGTGACAACCTGATTGCCTCGGTGCCTCTGGTCATGTTTTGAATGAATTCCTGTTCATTTGACTAAATGATACTTTCCTTTGGATTTAGCCCAGCCTTTTGCCCTCTCTTAAATTTCATTTTGTAGGCTTGGAGCTTTGTCACTTCTAATCCAGAGGACAAAGTGCTTGTTAGTGCTAGCAGAGCCGTGTGGAAGTCGAGCTTAGCACAGCCTTCCTGGGCAGCAGAACTCAGCTCAGAAATGCGAGCTGGTCCCATTCCAGGTTTGGCAGAAACCAGCAAGCTGTGCTATGCACGGTAGCAAACAATTCTGTGAATGAAACCCCTGTGCAAGAACTTGTTGCTCTGCCACAAGTCTCGAAAGATCGAGTAAACATTCCTGCAGGTACAATAAAAGGCTGTTTTGATATGCTACTTGGTAACCCCCATAAAACTGAATTGCTGGCAGATGTGCCCTTCCTCCTTTCTCGTGCAGTACAGCTTGTGCATGAGGCAGAGGAGCTGAGCTCAGCTCCAGCACACCATTTTTTCTAGGAAATGATCCTTCCTTCCAGAAATCATGAGTGATTACTTGCTGTTCAGCTCTCTGTTTCTGCCAAGTCAGTGCAATATTATAGTTCCCTCCTTAGAGATTGAGCCTGCAAACATCTGTCCATCCCAAATGGAGCTGCACAGGCAGGGTCTAGCTCAAGCCCTGTAATTTCTGTTTGCAGCCTGCATAATGTCTGCTGCAGGCTCTGACTGAGTAGCTACTGGGCAAAGTGCAGCTTTGGCAGAATAAAACACCAGCCTGTGCTGTCCAAACCTGTTCTTGGCGTTCCATGAGTTCTTAGAAATCCTTCATTGGTCCTCTTAACTTCTGCATTTAACTAGGTGTCTTTTTTGCTCTCCGTTTTCCCCAGGTCTGTCTCAAATCTGCTCTGAAGGCTTCCCTAAAGACTCACAACCAAGCAACCTAGATGCATGAAGACCACGCGGGTGGCAAGATGCTCTGGGAGAAACCTGGCTTGGTAGCACTTAAAGAAACTAGCTCTTCAGGACAAAACATCTTGGATTGGATGCAAGAAACTGAGGAGCAATTGATGAACCATGGTCCTAGACCTAAAATAACTAAAACTCCATTTTCCCTTTCCCGAGGAGCCTGGTTTGTGCATTTAACCTTACCTTGACCTGTTACACACTGCATTTTCCCTTCCCTGCTCCCATTAACCAGGACTATGGATGAGATCTTCACAGACTGAGACCTCAGCAATGATCTTCTGGTCTGCCTGCCAGTGGAGTTGAGAAGACAAATAACCATGCTAACTGCCCATCAGACTGTGGGTGACAGAGCTGCCGAGAGCAAATTAGCACCTAGGGTAGGGCTTACCATGGTCCTGTAGCACTGTGGGCTCTGGAAAGGTGAGACCAGCACAGGTCAGGTGTGTGGGGCTGTCCAGGGAAGGGCTGGGGATAAGCACAATGCCACTTAACTTCAAGTTGTCCTTTGCTTGCCTTAAAAATAATCCGTTCTGATACTGAAATGTCTCTTTTCCTGACATATGGCATGATAAGGAGGCAGAGCTCTGTCCTCCCTGTGCTTGGGGCAGGACACATTGCAGGTGGTGGTGGTGATGGTGGCAGCTGCTCCTCAATGCCTGGTCAGTGTTTGCAGTGGGGCTGCCCAGTCCCATGTGGGGATCCCTTTTTAAGGGGCAAAGAGAAGCTGCCCTTGTTCTGACCACAGGGATGGAGGGAGGCAATGCACCATGCTGCCTCAGGAGAGCTTTGCACCACTCCTTTTAACCTCTGAGAACATGCTCACCTCTGCTCAGAAGCTGTTGTAGCACCAATGCATAATTTAAGACCTTATTTTTGAGTGCCAAACATCCTGCCCTCAATTGTCACAACACCCCAGTTGGATTCCCTGGTCCCAGGTGATCTTGGCTTGGCTTTGGGTTGGACAGACTCTGCAGCTGTCCTGTTTACTACAGCAGAGTGAACTTTGTCAGTTGGTGAAATAGGTTTTGTTTTGGTTGCTTGCTTTTGGCTTTTATTTCTTTATTTCTTTTTCCTTTTTGGTTTTTTTTTTTTTCTGGAAGGAAGGAAAATTGGTATAGCAACCCTTGAGCTTTTGGCATGCAGAAAGGCAATCTCAAAAATGGTGTTGCCAGGTGGTGCACTGAGTTCTGAAGTCTTAGCAAGTCTTTCTGGGGCCTGCAAATCTCTTCAGTTTTTGTAGAGCTTCACTCCAACCAAAGCAAGCACATTTGGGGATATTTTTTTCATGGTTTTATGCAAAGACTTCGAAAACAGAAGCCTTTGGTAAGTATCTGTGAGTTGTTGCCATGCCATACTTTGAGAAGTTTCAAAGCCCTATTTGTATATTGTGGTTTTTGTATGACTTAAAACATAATTTATTTCTCATATTGTATATATGTAAAATTTTAAACATTTTGGTTTTGAGTAACAGTTTTTATGAGCCTTGAGATCAAAAATAAAGGGCTTTGTAAAAATCAGTGAAGTCTTGTTATTGATGACAGAACCGTTTAGGTTGGAAAGACCCTCCAAGAACACTGAGTTCGAACTTGTCCCCAGCACTGCCAGGGCCACCACGGACCCATGCCCCCAAGTGCCACATCCACACACCTCCAGGCATGGGGATTCCATCACTGCCCTGGGCAGCTGTGCCAGGGCAAGACCACCCTTTCCATGAAGAAATTTTCCCTAATTTCCAGCCTAAATCTCCCCTGTCCCAGCCTGAGGCCATTCCCTCTGCTCCTTTCCCTGTTCCCTTGGAGCACAGCCCGACCCCCCCGGCTGTCCCCTCCTGGCAGGAGTTTTGGAGAGCAATCTACCAAAAGCTTTAACATTCCTTGCCAGAACAGCTATGATGGTCTTGTTCCTCCCTGCAGGTCCCTGAGACCTTCAGCCAGGTACAGCACCCTCTTTCCTCCTCCTTCCCAACTCCTCTGTGTGGCCAAGGCCAAGCTGTTCTCTCCATGCTCCCACCACCAAGGGCCTTCAGAGCAAAGTCACTCTGGATCTACACCTGCCCTGTAGAGATGCCCCCCACAAAACAGCAGGAGAGGGGGGACACGGAGCTCTGGAGCCAGCCTGGCACAGCTGGGGCTGTTCAGCTGCACCAGAGAAGGCTCCAGGGACACCTCAGAGCCCCTGCCAGGGCCTCCAGGGGCTCCAGGAGAGCTGCACAGCCACTGGGGACAAGGCAGGCAGGGACAGCAGCCAGGCAATGGCTTCCCAGGGCCAGAGGGCAGGGACAGATTCTGGGCTATTGGGAATTAGGAATTGCTGGCTGGGAGGGTGGGCAGGCCCTGGCCCAGGGTGCCCAGAGCAGCTGTGGCTGCCCCTGGATCCCTGGCAGTGTCCCAGGCCAGGCTGGATGGGGCTTGGAGCAGCCTGGGACAGTGGGAGGTATTCCTGCCCATGACACTGGATGAGCTTTAATGTCCCTTCCAACCCAAACCCTTCTGTGGTTACGGGTTTATTTCAGCTTTAGCTCAGCAGTGAGGACATTATTTAAACAGTACCAGTACCATCATCTTTTTTTAAGCAGAGTGAATATCAGAAAATCAAAATCCTTCTCCACTTTGCAGTAGAGGGATGTTCTGGCTGGACCTTCCCCACAGTGACCACAAGCCACATTCAGCAGGGAGCTCCACCAAAACCATTAACCTTCCCTTCCTGCGCTGCTTTCTTTCAGACATGGCAATACCACTACTGCTTTTGGCTGGAGAAAAGCAGGATTTTGTGTTACTTCCTATGGCTGTAGCAGTGAGCACAGTGGACTCTGGAAAGACCATTGCTGTTGTGCCAGGCTAGTCAGGAGAAGTTCAAACTCCCTCTCTTCCTTTGATTTCTTCCATTAATTCCTTTTTTCTCCAGAAAATGTCACTTATATTTTACCTGAAATACTTCACCTTTGTCTGACTTCACTAACAAATCCATTGGTGATCACTTCTAAGGAAACTTACCCAAATCTAATCACTAACTGAGTTTTCCCAGTTTTTCCCCACAGCCGCACCACCAAATTTAAAGGGAAGCCTCTTATTGTT
This sequence comes from Calcarius lapponicus, assembly GCA_039654755.1. Taxonomy (NCBI): domain Eukaryota; kingdom Metazoa; phylum Chordata; class Aves; order Passeriformes; family Fringillidae; genus Calcarius; species Calcarius lapponicus. The sequence continues at coordinate 6,625,444 of CM077481.1, forward strand.
CTCTGCCTGTGCCTGACACAAATTGATGGCACAAATCCAGCAGCAGCTGAAGGACTTTGCAAACAGAGTAAATACCTCTGAGCTGAGGAAGATTTGCATGAAATTACTTAGTTAACCTTTCCCTATGGAAAGCTCAGCAATGCCTGTCTGCAAGGAAAACTACCTCGGTGGATTTGGCAGAGAGCTATTTGGTGCTTGTAGGGCCCCTGATTATTCTGCACCCCAGAGCTGGAGCTGTTTTCTGATGTGTTCCTGTGGGGCTCCCTTCCACCCTCTGCAAAGAGTGTGTGGGGGGAACTAACACCAGAAGTCATTCCAGATATCTGGAACTCATTTTTTGGCTGCTACCCCGTGGACACAGCTGCAGCACAAGGGCTGGTGCCTCTTGCAGGGTGAGTCTCCTGCAAGGACAAGCAGGAGCTGGCCTCTAAAGAAAAAGGGGGAAGAATACAAGCTCACAAGAGAGGAGAAACAGACTGCAGCTCTTTCACATCTGTGGGCATCCTCTTCAGGTGTCTGGGCCTTCACACAGCAAATGTTAGCTCCCAAATGCATCGCTCCTGCTGCTCCACACCTTGAGGGGTCACACCTGCTGGCACACCAAGATGCATCCCTGCATGGCTCCCCTCACTGGGAGCTTGGCTGTGCATTAGACAAATGAGAAAACAAAGAGAAGAGGGTATTTTTTTTTTAAAGTTTCCGATGAATTTAGAATATTTTTTATGTCTCTAAGGAATTTAGGCCTGGCAGAGTAGTCACATCCCAAATCTGTGCCAGGCAGGGCTGAGGCTGCACAACTGTGCCCCCAGCTGCCTGGCACCCCTCCCCCAGGTTTCCTTGGGGTCACTTTTTCACAGCCACTGCATTCAGCCCCAAGGGTTAGGTCCCCACAAAGGTCAGGCTGTTCTCTGAGGAACAATAGGGCCAGCATGGGGAATGCTTTATAACCCTCCTCAACCCCCACCCAGGGCTGCCCCAGCCTCACAAGCAGCAGCAACTGAGCACTGTTTCACCAATTACCATAAACTCAGAGCACCATAGAAGCCCAAAATGGTTTGGGCTGGGAGCTTAAACTCCAGCTCATTCCAACCCCCTGCCACTGGAGGCATCTCTAGAGACACCTTCCGCTGTCCCAGCTTGTTCTAAGTCTCATCCAGCCTGGCCTTGGGCACTGCCAGGGATCCAGGGACAGCCACAGCTGCTCTGGGCACCCTGGGCCAGGGCCTGCCCACCCTCCCAGCCAGCAATTCCTTCCCAATATCCCATCTAATTATCCCATCTAATATCCCCTCGGGCAGTGAGAAGCCATTCTCTGTGTGCTGTCCCTCCATGCCTTGTCCCAACTCCCCTCTCCAGCTCTCTTGGAGACCATTTAGGCACTGGCATGGGTTTCAGGAGAGCTGGAGAGGAACTTGGGACAAGCCCAGCCTATCAAGCACATCCCAGCATCCCTCTTTGGAGGTGATTTGAACACAAAGTGCATTTGGAGTGTGCTGCTCCCTCATTTCCCAGTGTAATATCTCCCTTTGGCAGCGTGTCCTAGATCAGATCTCCCTGTCCTGTTCAGATCTCCCTAAACCAGGACACAGTGCTCTGAGATTCCTTAGCAGACGTCCCCAGTGCAGGTGGTGCCAGATATCTCTCCCAGGCTACAAAAGTCTGGACACAAAAGATCTGTCTGGGAAGAAAGAGACCAACCCATCCTTACGAGAACAAGGACAGCACGTTTTTTGCTGGCTTCCCAAACTGAGACAATGACCCAGCCCCACTCCCAGGAAAACTTTCCAGAGGTCCCCAAGAGCAGCCTCACCGAGAGATGGCTGTGACAGCCCAGGAAACCCAAGATCTTGCTCCTCTGCCTGTGCAAACCAGTTGTAATTTTATGCCTGTTCTGATGCTGACATTCCAACGTAAATTATACAGCTCATTGCCTTTGCAGCAGTCCCATCCAGCCCAGCAGCAAACACAAAGGGTCTGGCAACTTCTGCACGTTGATACAAAGGCATCAGAGACTTCACACTGCCCAGAGGGATGGGTAAAGCAGCTCGGCCCAGAACCAACCCATGTTTAAAACTAAAGATCAGATCATTTATATTGCTTGATTATTGCCTTTTTTCCTATTTCTGCCCTCTCTGCTCCAGGTTGTTTTGCAGCTGTTTCATAAAGGTTTGGGATATTTATGGCAATCTGTATAAAGAAGACACAAAGTGCAAACATGCAGAATCCTCTTCTTCTGACCTGACTTGTAATAACATTGAAAAATGAGGAAGGTGGATTAATAAAACAAGGTTTTCCAGGCCATGCTGTTCCACCTCTCCTCATTCTGCAAACAGGCAAACCAGCTCAGACAAAGTAAGAAATGACACAAGACTTGGACAAAACATTAACGCAAATATGGTTGATTTTTCACCCCCTCCTTTCCATGTGGCTTTCCATATCTTGTTTTGGCTGACAACAGACATATCCTACAAAGTTATGAAGAGAAAGGCCACACCAGCTGGGCTGGAGCTAGGCAAGCGTACTGAAACAATTGTAGTCTCATGCCCTAAAACCTGCAGATGTTAATGAGAAGAAGATCCTTGCTTTGCTCTCTCTGTGAAACAGCCAGACCTGTAACTGAACAACCCATCAAAGACTCCATGGAAAAACTGAACCACATTTTATTCACACATAGCAATGGAGGGAATATCCAATTATCTCAAAATCAGTTGGGTTATAAAGCTTAAAATTTATCTCTAAATTTCAGACTGATGGATCTGGGTGATTTGCAGATGACTAAATTTGTTCAAAAACCTCACTGCTTTCTTTACAAATAGTTTATTAGTTTTGTCTTTTTGCTGAGGAAAAAGAATCCATTCAAACACAACAAAATTGATATTAGGATAAGATTAACAGGTTTGCCTTAAAAATTTAGTTTGCCTTAAAAGCACTTCAGGAGTCAGTGAGAGAGAGAAAACACAGATGCCTTCACCTTGGTTAACAGCTCTGCACATGAACCAGAACTGTTCATGGTCTTCTAAATGGTTTTCATGCCAAAAAAAAAAATAGTTGAAGAGTTTATTTTTCTTACAGGAGTTTTATTCTACTAGTCCAGTCTGGTCTAATATGGTCTAATTCACATTAGGTTAATGAACATAAGTGAAGGTAAATCAAAATGAGAGAAACAGAAAATTTCTAGGGAGAGAAGGCACATGGAGCTGCTGCCAGGCCTGGAGCCCCTCTGCTCTGGAGCCAGCCTGGCACAGCTGGGGCTGTTCAGCTGCACCAGAGAAGGCTCCAGGGACACCTCAGAGCCCCTGCCAGGGCCTCCAGGGGCTCCAGGAGAGCTGCACAGCCACTGGGGACAAGGCAGGCAGGGACAGCAGCCAGGCAATGGCTTCCCAGGGCCAGAGGGCAGGGACAGATTTTGGGCTATTGGGAATTAGGAATTGCTGGCTGGGAGGGTGGGCAGGCCCTGGCCCAGGGTGCCCAGAGCAGCTGTGGCTGCCCCTGGATCCCTGGCAGTGTCCCAGGCCAGGTTAGATGGGGCTTCGAGCAAGCTGGGATAGTGGAAAATGTCCCTGCCCATTGCAGGGGTGGTGTTGGATGAGTTTTACTGTCCCTTCCCACCCAAATCATTCCATGGTTCTGTAACTCTCAAAGGTTCAATGTCCCTGCCATGGTGGAGCATCCATCCCCAGGAGAGCAGCAGCACACTCACACCTTGGACATGTTTCCCTTGATGATTTCTGTGACCAAAGCCAAGGCTGCAGAAGCAGGGACATGACAGCTCTCCTGGGAGTTGTGTCTGCAGAGCTTCTTCCTTGTCTCCGGAGCACGGAGCAGCCGCTGTCGGGCTCAGGGTCACCCAGAGGGGCCCTGCCCGGCAGGACCTCGGCTCAGGGCACAGGCGAGTGCTCCAGCTGGGCCTCCTTTGACATCTGAAGGAGTTTTCCCTTGGACCTCAGCAGATGTGAGATGCTATTCCAGGAAGGGGAAGGAAGCTGAGCTGAAATGCCCAGGTGAGGAGCACGCTCTGCGCTGTGCTATGCTGGTTATAAAAGGCATAAATTTAGAGAAATTAAAACTCTGTCCACATTTTTGTCCTGGAACTTCTGCTCATCATCCTCAGTTATTGACCTAAATTCCTGTCTGCAGTCCAAGTCACACGCTGCCTCCAAGCCAGCTCCAGTAACAACATCAAAGCTCTGACCTAGACCGATCCTGTGTTCTGGCCAACAGCTACTTAACAGGACACGATGAACTTTAGATCCAGTTCATCTTTACAGGGATGAGCCAAAGGAGGCTCTCATTTTCCAGTCTGATCCAAAGATCCTCAGTTAACTTTTGCTGCCCTGTAATGGTGCTCTTTAAAATTGTTTGCCCTTCCCATCTGGAAGACCATAAGAAATAAGTGGAGAAAACCTGACAGCTAGATGGGTGAAGCAACAAATCTGATTGTGCAAATGAAATGCTGCCAAACAATCAAGAAAAAAAATGAAGAAAGGAAAATACTAAAGACAGTGTCTTCTTTTAGCTCTCTTACAAGTGATTAAGTAGTGAGGGGAAGCAGGGACAAAACCAGATAGTCGTAGGATATTTAAGTAAATACTGTTTTCTAAGATAATAATCATTAATGCTGGAAATAACTGGAAAGGCAACCAGAAAAAAAAATTCCACTCTTTCATTTACACTTAAATTGAACGTTAAAGAAACCCAAAACATTTTAATGAAGACTGTTTTAATTCAAGTCATACCCTCTACATATCACTGTAGCCAAAGCCAAGCTCTGCTCCTCATAATTAATGTCCAGAAACCATTTAGAAGACAGATTTTTTAGATAATTCTGCATAACCATTATCTGTGAAAGAAAACCTGCATCCATGTTTTCCATTTGCGTCCTTGGATTGGCTCCCATTCATGATCCACTCCTCTCCCCAGTAGATTCTTATCCATGTTCCTCATTGCTTTTTCCTCCAAGTTTTAGAAGAATCAGCCCTGTACACTGCTGCCTAATTCAGAGAAACAGTGATCTCGTGTTTGTCCTCCAAAGGATCAATACCTACACCCAAATATGAGCTGCTCCTCTCAGGTGAGAGCCACCTGCAGAGCTGCCCCAGCCCTGGCTCCAGCAGCACAAGGAGCTGGAGCTGCTGCAGCCAGTGCAGGGGAGGCCCCGGAGATGCTGCCAGGGCTGGAGCCCCTCTGCTCTGGAGCCAGCCTGGCACAGCTGGGGCTGCTCAGCTGCACCAGAGAAGGCTCCAGGGACACCTCAGAGCCCCTGCCAGGGCCTCCAGGGCCTCCAGGAGAGCTGCACAGCCACTGGGGACAAGGCAGGCAGGGACAGCAGCCAGGCAATGGCTTCCCAGGGCCAGAGGGCAGGGACAGATTCTGGGCTATTGGGAATTAGGAATTGCTGGCTGGGAGGGTGGGCAGGCCCTGGCCCAGGGTGCCCAGAGCAGCTGTGGCTGTCCCTGGATCCCTGGCAGTGTCCCAGGCCAGAGCCAGGTTGGATGGGGCTTGGAGCAGCCTGGGCTAATGGAAGGTGTCCCAGATCATGGCAGGGAGTGGAATGGGATGGGCTTGATGGTCTCTCCACCGCCAGAATTTCTGATAAAGAATTTCACATCACAGAGCTTGACCAAGGGCAACCCACATCCCAACTCTTTCCAAGTCCTGAGTTCCTCCTTGTCTTCTGTCCCCATGTGTGCAGCCTCCCCAGATGTAACTCCTGGAATTCTCTGAGCATTCTGCCTGCCCTCAGCTGGGCAGTGGAGAGGAACAGAGGAGCATTCAGGGTAAGCTTTGAAGTACCTGAGGATGAGTTTCTCCTGCCCAGCAGCAGAAACCCCAGGAGCTCACAGCCCCTGTAACACATCCAGGTAAGATGAACAATGACATTGCCTTAGCAAGCTGATTGTCTTCCTGTGTCCCTGCAGCTCCAGGGCCATGCACCAAAGCAGCTGAGATCAGGAAAATTATTTTATATGGTGTTTTGTTAAACAGGGATAGAGGAGAACCTGTTCCTGCCAGGCCACCATCTGGCCCTTGCCTTTAACCTTTGTGTTCTGGGGATGCTGGAAGAGATGCAGCCCCTGTGCAGAGGCACTCAGAGCTGCATCTCCACCTGCACCCTCTCCTTGGACCTCTCAGGAGAAACACATCCTCCAGCTCCCTTCACCTGTGTCTCATAAAGGAAACACTCTCTGCTGAGTTCCAGAGAGAGGTGTAAGGCCCAGGTGGGCAGGGGACACACATGCACTGATGTCCCTCTTGACGGGGACATGCTGCTGCTGGCCCACAGAGGTCACCTGTGAACCCAGCACAACAAAAGCCCTCTAGGCAGTCTGGAACTTCCCACCAGGAGCTGTGATAACAGCAGCAGGCATGGTGCACCCAGCCACGCTGGAGGCCACCAGAAGTCCAGGCTTTTTGCCAGGGATCAACCCTCCTGTCGCTGGAAGATGCTGCAGGAGCCAAACAACACATTCCAAACCTCAAAGGAATTTACAGGGTTCCCTCCTTGATATCCTTATGGATGCTGGCTTGAGCCTCCTGAAGAAGCAGCTACTACTCATGGCAGGATCAGCCATTCCTGGGAGGTTGCTGAGTTAGTCTGGGATTGCAGTGCTGGTTCCTGTGCTCTGCTGTCATATCAGCAACTTGGAAGGGTGTACCTTCCCAAGGTACATCCCATGTACTTCTGAGCCACCATCAGCTGTTGGATATGATAATATTGAGCCCTTACCTAAATTTGTGGTCAGTTTGGGAATTTAGGTTGAAGGACCATGTCCTCCCCCAGCTTGGTGGGGATCAGCAGTGCTTGTGGTCTCTGATCACTCCATCTGATTTTTCTTTACAGCCAGGATGAAGCCACCTGCAGCACCAGCTCCAGACCTGGCCAGAGAGGTGGGACAGCTGCTCACTGCCAGGGGTGAGCTGGGGCTGATTTATGCTTTGGGAGATGGGCACACCAGCAAGACAGTTTGTTTGTAAACCAAGGATGATTTATTCCTCTTAGTAATTCAGTGTCCTTCGGAAGGCACACGATGTCAGCCCCATTCACCAGCCCTTTTATTTATTATTTTATTCCTGCATAATCCATGCTGCAGACAAAGAGGCACATTGTTCTACTCTGGCTGACAAACAAAATCTGTTTTTTTATAAATTCCTGCTGTGTTGTTTTCTCCCAGTTTTGCTGTATCAGCTTTTAACTTCCATTTAGAAAAAAAAAAAGGTATTATTTTAAAAAGAAGTTAAATTTGTTTTGTAATCCAACTGAGTTACCTCCTTATGCAGTTTCAGCAGCATTTTGCTGCTCCAATGGCCAGGAGGCTGTTTGTGCCAGCCTATCCAGACTGACTTGCCTAAACCACCCCATCCTGTAGTTTTTATGGGACTGGACTCAAGAAACAAAGCAAAGGACCAAGTCCAAGCTTGGGCATGTACTGATGTAATTTTTCATCCTGCTTTCAGGGGAAAAAATGTAGAATCCCAGAATGGTTTGGGTTGGAAGGGACCTTAAAAATTATCTCATTCCATCCCCTTGCCATGGGCAGGGACACCTTCCACTATCCCAGGTTGCTCCAAGCCCTGTCCAGCCTGGCCTTGGACACATCTAAGGATGGAGCAGCCATAGCTGCTCTGAGCAACCTCAGGGCCTCACCACCCTCACAGCCAGGAATTCCTTCCCAATATCCCATCTAACCCTGCCCTCTGGCACTGGGGATCCTTTCCTCCTTGACCTGTCTGTTCAGACCCTTGTACAAAGTCCCTCTCCAGCACTTCTGTAGTCCTCCCATATACATTTGCTAAGATAGAGCAGTCGGGGCCCACAAGGTTGCAGATTTTAGGAGATGTTACCATGAATTTTGTGATCTACTGCCCCATGGCAGAAAATTCTGGGGAAAGTCACGGGAGCCAACAAAAAACTCCCAGTGTCTGTTAAACTGCAGATGATCTCTGCACCCATTGCAGTGAGAACTGACCTATTGCAAAATGCACACCAAACATCCCTCTCCTGGCCACCGGACTCTTGTTGCCTCTTCAGGGTCTCTGGAGATGATGCTGAAGCAATCCCAGCTCAGTATTGTTTTGACTGGATTGCTGACCACAAGAAGGGTCTCTGGCTATAGCACAGAACTGGAAAGTAGATCCAAGGTTGGTCATCAACACTGATACCCAAGGACAACCCAAAGGTCACAGACTGGACTGGAGAGACCAAATGCTATTTAAACCCCTTGGGAATTTGCTGAAAACAGACCATGAGGTTGCTGGTCTTTGTTCCTGCAGGATGATTGAAGCCTACCCAGGTCCTAAGGCCAGAAATCCCTCAACAGCATCCCCATAACTCACTGTGCACACTGCACCTGCTGCCCACAAGGACAGGTGAAACTGCTCCAGGTTTGGACATCAGCTGCTGGCTGGTGTGTGAGAGGTGGGAAAGACCATTACCAGCTGCCCAGCCTGGCTGAAGGTGGTTTTCAAGGGTGAAAGCCATTTAAAGACAAACATTTATTCTGGCTCCATCTTGATCTTGTGGTTTTTCTTTCAAGTGAAAGGCTGGTGGGTATGAGACAATCCTATTGCAGATGCACAGCAAACTCAGGACAGTTGCAGAGCGTATGAAAGCTCCCAAGGGATGTCTTATGATGTGCCAAGAGTGACCCCAGCCACCCATGTGGCAATCCTGCACATAGCTGAGTGCAAGCACAAGTTAGAATAGGAAGAAAAGCCCCTCAACTCCATGCAAAATGCCAAGGACCAGCGTTGACCAAGGGTGAAGAACGGGGCATGCTGATAATGGCAACTTTTTTCAACAGTAGGAGAACATCGTCAGAGCTCCCACCTCACTGGAATCTGCAGAATAAACAGTCCCTGATGCTAGGTAACCAAGGGGTGACTTTAAATTCCCTGTTTCTGGGCAAAATCTTGTCCCCAGTATGTTCCTTACACTCTCAAGGGAGCACACCAGAAAGCTGCTGATGCCCCTCATTAGTCCTGTAAAGCTGCAGGACAGCCTCCCACCAGTCCCTGCAGTAAAACCAACTTGCTCCACTCATCCATGACTGGAGTCCTTTGCCAGCAGCCCAGGGATGTGATCCCCGAGCTCCAGAAGCCTGGTGATGCTCAGGCTAGGGAGCATCAAACTGGAGGGGCCATTTGCTGCCAGATTGCAAAGGGAAGCCAAAAATAAGACAGACTAACTAGGGACAGAGCAGTTCTCCACAGACCATTGGTGTTCCTGAACTGTCCTCAGAGCACTGGTGGCATTGAAAAATAAGCAAGGAAATTTCCAGCTCAGCCACTTCCTAATCACATAAACAGTTCAGGGAGGACAAAGGCACAAAACAAACAAACAAACAAACAAACAAACAAACAAACAAACAAAACAAAACAAAACAAACAAAAAAAAACTCTGAAAGGAGAGCTTGTAAAACCACAGATAAAATGCTTTTCTCTGTCCATGACAGTACCACTCAAGTGGTGCTATATTGGTGCAGTTCAGGGTCCTGAAGAAGTTCTAAGGTGTTCATGTGCCCAAGGAAGAAGGGAAGAGCCTGGGCTCTTCTGGGCTGTTCAGAGGGCACACCAAGCAGTGCAGGGGATGTGTCCTCCCTGCCTGTCCCTTGATGACATCCCCTTTGTATTCATCTTTTGCTGCTATTGTGTCCCTTATTCTTCAAAACTCTCAAAACAAGTCTAAGGTGATAATACTTCCTGCACAAAGGCCTGTTCTACAGCAGAGGAGAGCATACCATACCTAAACCTGAGCCCCCAGACCAGTTCTCCAGCATGTTTGCAAGAGCTGCTGCTAGAACTCAGCATTTTATGGACTTTGTGGTGGATGTTTTCCCTTCTCAAGAGACAAGAAACACAGGTTTTACATGGGGCTTTCTACATATGCAAGAATTTCTGTCTTGGAGCACTCCAGTTTTCCAGATCTATAGATAAATCCTTCTCTCTAACCTGTGCTCACCTGCTGCGCAGGGCGTGGACTGATAATCAACTCTTCACTCATCATTTTGCATCTCCTGGAAAAGCTGAACACTAAGGCAGGTCTCAAACCACTGTTGGCCCTGCCTTTGGTGTGAAAATCAGTGATTTCAGGTTATTAAATAGGTGTTTTGCCATCCAAGTGCCTCACAAAACAGGGAGTGCCTCCCACCCCATGCTTGTCATGCACCACAAAGGTCCTGCCCCAGGCTCTCAGCATATGGGACAAAAAGTGAGAGAGGCACAGCATGGGATGAATTTTGGAATGTGTGGCTGCTTTCAGCCCTGGCATGGCAGGAAGGGGAAAGTCTATGCATGGACCTTGTCTAAGTTATCAGCATCTGTGGAGTGTGGGCTGTGGAGCTGAAGTATCTATCTACCTATTGATACACCCAATAGTAAAAAACCAAAACAAACAAACAAAACAGTTCACCTGATAACCCCTCTGCAGTTTCTATGTTGAACTTTTCATGTCTTTCAAAAAACAACCCACAAAAAATAAGCCTCACAAAACCCCACCCATCATAGTCAACTCTCCAGCTCTTATAAGAGCAAAATTTTAGATCCAACTTAAATGCTAGATCAAACTTAAACACAGAGGATGTAATAGCCAACTTTTTGGAATTTACCTGAGGTTTCTCCATCTCACCCAAATTGTGCCCCACTTAAAATCTTATGCACACGTGTTTGGAACAGCTCCAAAACCTTTAGCAATTTCCACATAGTACAAAGAGAACTTATCTATTTCCAATTACATATTGCCTTTACCTAACAAAGCCACCATTTCCTCAAGGCATCCACAGAGTTTCTTTTGCAAATGTCTCTTATGTGGCAGCAGAGAGCTCACTGTTTAATAGAATCAAATCCTCACTCTGCTTTTCAACACAACGGAGTTCCCCAATGGTTTGGTTATGGATCACAGAATTGTTTAGGATGAAAGGGCCGTCTGAGATCACCAAGCCCAAACATCCAACACTGCCAAGGCCACCACTGACCCATATCCCCAAGCGCCACATCCACAAAACATCTAAACCCTGCCAGGGATGGGGACTGCACCACTGCCCAGGGCAGCTGTGCCAGGGCTGGACAGCCCTTTCCATGGGGAAATTTTCCTCAATATCCTACCTGAGGCCTCCCTTGGCCCAGCCTGAGGCCGTTTCCTCTGCTCCTGTCCCTGTTCCCTGGAGCACAGCCCAACCCCCCCGGCTGTCCCCTCCTGTCAGGAGCTGTGCAGAGCCACAAGGGCCCCCCTGAGCCTCCTTTGCTCCAGGCTCAGCCCCTTCCCAGCTCCCTCAGCCTCTCCTGGGGCTCCAGCCCCTTCCCCAGCTCCCTTCACCAAGGCTACTTCAGCATTGCAAGAAAACAACACTTTTCTCTTGACTTTTTACCCATTGCTGGGTATTTGTCACCTGCAGGTAAAACCTGCAGCTCTTCAGCAGGGCAATGAACTGCTCTACCTTGGCAGCAGACTGGGAGTGGGAAGAAAACTCCTTGTTTTCAATTTTAGAACAGGCAAAGACCAAACAAGGAATTAGGTAATAAAATCCTCTATGTTCCATGGTAAAAAAAGAGATGAAATCTTGAAGAAATTGTGTCAGACACTGTAGCATCTGAACCCTATTTGCTACCAGAGATAACAAGATAACATACTTTTCTTTGTATCTCAAACCAGACTTGGTTTGTTTCAAACCAGATTTCCAGAGTCTGGCGGTGCAATATGATCCTTTTCTTGACCAAGTTGAAGGATAAGCCATTTTTTCCCTCATCTGGAAACAGCTGACAACAACATACTCTGCATTTATGGAGTACTTTTAATCTTGGGTGAAGTGTTTATGGACCATGGGCCTTGTTCCACTTTCAGCTGCATCTGTGCAAGCCTGTGCTTGGCTGGGAGGGAGATAAATTAAAGGAGGGCAGAAATCACTGCAGTGTGTGCAACAACAAAACAAGAATTAACTCCATATGAAGCCCATTTGGCTCTGGCAGAGCTTATTTGTTTTCTCTGTGTTTTTCTTTACTCCTGCTGCTCACTGTGAAGGGAAGATAAAGAGATGGCTGTAGATTGTCTTGCATAATAGAGCAGAATTTATTCCAGAGATTTATTTGGTATGGGGAAAAGAGTAGATCTTGGAGACCTTAAAATAGATCAAAATCCTATCTTTTCAGGTGCTGTACAGGTACTAACTAAATAAAGAGCCAGGGATCTGGCAGGGATCACCCTGCATAAATCAGCAGTGTTGGGGAGGGAAATGAAAGTCCAGAGCAAGAAAGGTGAATTAGCCAGGTCACAATACCCATCAGTGTCTCCCAGATCTCTGCAGTACCCACTAAATAGCTCTGCAGAGATGCTCTGGAAAATTATCACCCCAGGAAGCACAGTTTCCCTCCAGGCAGTCTCAAGAGCTTGAGGTCAGTCCCTGAACCAAAACCCCATGTAACACTTATACACCACACATTATTCCTGAACCACCAAAGTCCTCAGAAACTTTTAGGAAAAGCTCCCTCCAGCTCCAAGCTCAGGGTCAGTGAAGGCCCATTTCCCTGGTGGGACTCAGTGCTCTTTGTGGAGACGGAGTGATGAACCCTGTGTGTGAGGCACCTGCTTCTTCACGCTGCCCTGCTGACAGCCAGGCCCCCAGGGGCTGATCCCTTGGGGTCTACAGAGGCTGAACATCTGCCAACACCTGCACTCACCTGGAGGGGCTCTGCTCCTTTCAGAGACCTCCTGGGGTGTTCACTGCTGGCCGCCACGAAGGGCACCTTTGCCACATTTATTTCCCTAGATCTGCGTGTTTTTTTAGACAAAACAGAATCACAGAATCATACAATCATAGAATCATCAAGCTGGAAGACACTCTAAGATCATTAAGCCTAGCTGCCCACCCAGCACTGCCACTGTAACCCCTAAACCACATCTCCCAGTGCTAGATCCTAGCTCCTCTCAAACACCTTTCAGGGATGGTGACTCCACCAGCCCCATGGGCAAACTGATCCAATGCCTTACCAGTCTAACAGTGGAAAAATATTTCCTAACATCTAATCTGAATCTCCCCTGTCTCAGCTTAAGGCCATTTTCTCTGGTCCTCTCACTTCAGCCACAGTAGAAGAGAGCAGCTCCCACCTCACTGCACCCTCCTGTCAGGGAAGGAGTTGTGGAGACTGATGAGGTCCCCTCTGAGCCTCCTTTTCTTGAGGCTAAACAACCCCAGCTCCCTCAGCTGATTCTACAGAAGTTAGGTACACCTAGGGATTCCTGACCTTGAAAAATCCCCAAAAGACCAAACAAATTAATGCACAACCCCACACTGGCACCTCCCCTAACCTTCCCCAATTTTTTTCTCTGCCTATATGAATCAAGAAATTTCACTTCCAAAACATCCCCTGTGGGATTCACTAATACTTCAAACATTTTTTCACATTATAAGGACTGTGATGGGGCAGAGAACTTGAATGAAATTGTAGAATAGCTTGGGTTGGAAGGGATCTTTAAAGCCCATCTCATTCCCCTGCCATAGGCAGGAACACCTTCCACTATCCCAGGTTGCTCCAAGCCCCCTCCAAACTTGCCTTGGACACTTCCAGGGATGGGAGCCCACCAACCTCCCAGATAATAGTTCCTTTCCAATTTCTCATCCAGCCCTGCCCTCTGGCAGTGGGAAGCCACTGCCCCTTGTCCTAATGGTAGTACACACACACACTGGACAATAATTACATTAATAGATGGAGGGGAGGACATTGCAGCCAGCATTTACCAAACACCTAAAACTGTACAGAATTTACATTATGGGCTGATTCCAAGGAAAATTGGAGAGCATCAGCGATAAAGGCAGTGAGGCTGTTCTCCTGCCCAGTTTTGCAGGTTCATGACATTTGGAGCACTCAGGCTCCTGGATGCTGATCCAGCCTTTATGACACAGCCACTCTGGGGTGTTTTCAGGCAGCATTTTTCAGATACTGAGGATATGCAATGAAGATCAGACTTAGAAAAAGCTCATTCTGCGTTTAAGCAGCTGGATAGGTCTAAGCAGCCCTTTTTAGGGCTGCACCAGCTGCAGAATCAGGTGGCTGAGAAGTGGGTTGCTTTTGCCAGTGTTTGAGCTAGTGCAAGGTTATGGTTCTTGAGATCTTGTCCCAAGCAGTGCTATCATGAAAGAGGCAGCGAGATGTGGGACGCCTCTGACTCTGTGCCAGAAAGAACAGATGTCTGTTAAACAACCAGACTCCCTCAAACATGTGTAACTGATAATATTCCAAATTACTGTTCCAGGTAGAAATTCCGCAAGCAAACAGAGCACTTTATAATTTTTTAAGCTCAGGAGACTGGTCTCTCTGCATCAGGGAGATGCGCTCAATCCTGGAGCCTGTGCTGCTGGACAGGCTCCAGGACTGAGTGTGTCAGCCTTCTGCCTCTGTATTTGCACAGGGTTTTAGATTTGGGAGGAGAAGCCCTTCCTCCTGTGACAGGCAGTCCTGGATTTCTGGATTTTCAGCTGCCCAAGCACTGCAAATTGGAATGAATTTTAAAAAGTGTGGGTCCTGTTTAGGCTGCTAGGAGAAGGCAACTTCAGTTTTAATCCTTGCAGAGAGTTTTTATTCTCCCCTTGGTATTTTTTTATTCCCTCCATGATTCATAGCCTTACTTTGGTATCTAAGTAACTTTCTTTGCAGCTGAGTTTGGTATTAGGGGCCACTTTTCCATGTGCCCAGGCATCTGATGAATCAATGATTATTTTTCCTGTGGTATCTCTCTGTTATTTCAGTTATCTAAAACAACCTTTGTATTTCCAGGTATTGAGTGTTCACCTCGCTGAACTCACCTTCTCAAGTCTTTGACTGTGCTTGATTTGTTTCCATCACATGGGAGACTGGCAAGAGCATGGATCTGACTCAGCATAAACATATTTAGGATGCTAATAAACCTATATTTTTAAGCTCTCTCACTCCCCCTCTTGTTATGTTCCCTGTTACTGTTGAGGTTTTTCATGCATTGACCACATCCAGGTTCCACCCTTGTCCTCAGTCAACCTCTTGTTACTGGTAAGCTCTGAGCTGCATCTCCTGGGACTCTTTGATTGACCTGTTCTATCATTTTCTGTCTCCTCGGCTCCTGCTGACTGAGATTGGTGGTATTCCCCATTCCTGGGGGTGTTTAAAGGGCAGTTTGGACAGGCTTGGAGCAATTTGGGGTAGCAGAGGGTGTCCCTGCCTGTGCTAGGGGGTGGAACAGGGTGAAGTTTAAGGTTCCTCCCAGGCCAAACCATTCTGGCATCTCTTCTGCTCAGAATGGCAGAACTTCTCAGGAGAGTCTTCAGCTTTTCAGAGTGGCAGATATAGAGGGGATGGCAGTTTTGGGCCTGGGAAGTCCTAAGGGACTAATACTCCCGTGCAGACCAACTTTCTAGGAAATGAGGAGTGGCTCACAAGGCTGATGCCCTCAGAGCTGCTGGTGAAATGTGGAGCCGCCAGCGTGTGCCAGGTCCCGGGGCCATAAATAAAACCAAACTGCCCTTCTGCTAAGCCATGCATCACGTAAAGCCCCTGGGAATGGGATCAGTGACTCGCTTCAAATGCAAATCGCTCTTGGTGCCGGCGGGCGCAGCGCCGGGTTCACGCACAGCGCCATTCTTCCAGCCCCGAAAGCCAGACAAGGTCTCCATGAGCAATAAAGTACCTAACTGGACTTTGACCTCGGCTGCGCTGGGCCCGTGTGTGAGTGTGGATGCGTGCGTGTGTGTGTGCATGTTTTTGTGAGTGTGGTGTGTGTGCTTTTGTGTGTGTTTCTGTGTGTGTTTGTGAGGGGGTTTCCCTCGGCCCGCTCCTTCCCCCGGGCACTGCTGCTGTCGGAGTGGTGTGGGCCTGTCCGTCACGGTCTGCTGCCTCTTGGCCGGCTTCCACCTGGCAGCCTCTCTGCTAAACCCATCAAACAAAAATGCTTCTCCCTAGAGTCCCGCTCGCTCTCTGCGGGCTTGGGAGCTGCCAGAGAGGCCCCTGGCACACTATGCTACGGCGGCAGTGAGAGAGGGAGAGGTTTCCATCATAGCCCACCACGTGTCACGAGGAGGGGTCTGCCTCTTACAAAGACAAATTTTTTGGCAGGGCTTGTTGTGACAGGATAAGGGGGAATGGCTTTAAATTGAAAGACAAGGAGGTGTGTATGGGATATTGGGAAGGAATTGCTGGCTGTGAGGGTGGGGAGGCTCCCAGCTGTGGCTGTCCCTGGATCCCTGGAAGTGTCCAACGCCAGGCTGGACAGGGCTGGAGCACCTGGGACAGTGGAAGGTGTCCCTGTCCATGGCAGGGGATGGAAGGAGATGATCCTTAAAATCCTTTCCAACCGAAGCCAGCCTAGGACTACTTATAATGAGCTAAAGAACTTGCTATGCTGACCCAGGCTCTGCACATATCTAACAGCATCACCATAAAAAGTTTGTTATCCAGAATCTGGGTTGGAGACTCAGATCACAACAGACTCTGGAAATAGTGCTGGGAGATGTTCATTTTTTGTCTGGACGTCTCTGTAATTTAAACTGTTGGAACCTGGATCTCAAAGTCTTGGGGAAAAAACCCAGAAATATGGTCTGTGGAGATCAGAGGAAATGATCAAAATGCTAAGGACAGAACAGCAGACAAAATTCAGCAAAACCGAGGAAAAAGAAAGATAAAATCACAATGACTGCATGAGAGGAAGGGGGGAGAATAACTTGGATTGATAGAAACATTTCAGATACAGCTGCTACAGAAACCTTTGCCAAGGGGAGTTTAGCAGTTGGCAGATGTGGATTGCTCGCTATTGCTGTCTCTAGAGGTATATCTTCACTTTTTTTGGCACTCCCAATCTGCCTGCTTTGCTTTCCTTGTGTTCACAATGTAAATTGTTTGGGACAGAGACTCTCCTTTTGGTGCATGGTGGACTTTGCCTAGTAGGTCTCTGAGCATTGAAAATTCTACTTGCAATTATACTGAAGACAACTTAACCCTGAGGAAAGGATTTTTGACAACCTAGAAACAGTCAAGATGCTCGTTTTTTTCTGCCAAAAAGTTAATTTGTGATGAGTTATGGGTTTGAAGCATACACCAGGAGTAGATACATAAACAGGAACACTAAGTTCTGTTTATGAGAAACCTGCAGAAACTCAAAAGCAACAAATCTTTCTTCACCCAGCCTTCATCCCATGGCGCTTCCAAAAGCCTCTTTCCAGTGGGCACTCCCCAGCTTTTCCTTGGCTGTCTGGGAATGCTTCAGGTAATTTTTGAGGCGTGATAACCAGGCATCTCTGCTTTACTCTGCTTCACTACCTTTGGTTTCTCAGAGTATTTCAATAATTGCATCAATGATTAGACAGACAATGAGAGCCCCAGTAAATATTTAATTGTTAAGGCGCATATGTGTTTAAGTCATGATGGGCCTTCCCTGCTAGGATCCTATTTATCTGGCCATGGATCTCATCTGTATATTCTATCCACCTACTTCAGCCCCCAACTGAGAATCCCTGTCAAATCTTCCCAACACTCCTGGAAAGTTTAAAATTAGATCAAATCTCCGTGGGTGGCTCTTACTTCTAAGTGGATGAAATCCAAACATGAGCCTGAGCTGCACACAGTTTGGAGGCTGCTCTGGGAGGCTGAATCCATCCAGCCATCCTTGTACGGGGGCCAAACCCTTACATTGCCCAAAGCACAGCCCCCAGAAATGCATTAGGGCTGGGATCAAAGATCAGAGGGAACGGAGAATTGCCGCTGGACTAACTCCCCTCACCCCTAGCATGGGGAGAGTTTCATGACAACAGAAACACAACAGCTATTTATTGTTTTTAATCACTTTGAGCTCAAACATTTTCTTAAAAATGCTCCTTCAGACTTCAGGCTCTGAATCGGCCACGTGCCTGGGGCAGGTGTCCTGCAGGAGGACACAGTGGCCCACACAAGGCCACAGGGTCACATTTCCAGGTGGTCGTTTGACCAAGTGGAGCACAACAGATGTGTGATGGAAATCTCTGTCTATTCTCTGTACACAGGCATTTCCCTGAGTATATAGGCCATTTTCATCACCTCTGGGACACTATTTCTGCCAAATACAAATCTCTGAATTTCTTCCTCAGCATCCAGTGCAATAAATTTCCAGTTCAGGATGGGTTTCCAGACAAACAATACCAAAGTTAAGTATTCATAATGTAAAAGTACAGTATTTTCCTTCTTCAATACAATATAAAACTTAGGCAAAAGATGCAGAAACATTTTAGATTAGGAGTGCCAAGGTAGTCAGACAAGTGGCAACTCAGTACTTTTCTTTTTTTCAATTTAAAAATTGAGGTAATGGATATTCACAATTCATAATGTGGAGATTGACTTCCCATTTATCCAGGATGAAAGGCTCTCTGTAGTAGGTGAACTCAGCTGAAAAAAGAATTTGATGGAATACCTCTTGGAGTCCACCAGGTTGGAACAACTTTCCTCATTTTGGGATGTGGAACCTAAGTCAGGGTGGTAACAGGCAATTTTTAATGAAAACAGGTCAAGACAGGGTCTGTCTCCTATTTAGTACTCTGGTGGAGAGACCACTCATCTGAAATATCAAAGAGCACTGATTTTCAGTCTCTCCTTCAAGCTATACACAATTATTCCTATAAGTGAGAGCTGTTCCTACAGGAGGCACTGGCTGAGGGCAGAGGACAAAGCACAAACCTGAACAGGGTGGATTTGAGCCTGGTGGCTCCTCACCCCACTTGAAATGTTGCAGGGTCTGAGCCAAAAGGGAGATCTCTTCCTGGCTGGGCAGTGTGGCTGGGGCCTTGGGGGTGTCATGGACACTGCCATGGAATCCTTTAGGTTGGAAAAAGCGCCTCTAAGCTTATGGAATCAACCATCCCCCCAAGCACTGCCAGTTATAAATGGGTGGCCCACCAGTCACCCATGTGCCCAGGTGCCCCTGGGGACTCCATCACTGCCCCAGGCAGCTTGTTACAGGGCTTGACAAACCTTTCAATGAGGAATTTTTTTCCTAATATCCAAACCAACCTGCTCTGCTGTAACCCAAGGACGTTTCCTCCTGTCACTGGTTGCTTGGTGCCCCTGAGCACACTTTGCCTGTGGGTGGAAACCCCTGCTGAGCCCAGCCCTGGATAGCAGGTGGCCCAGCTGGGCTCAGTCCTATACCTGCTGCCCTTGGGAACGTGGTGTGAATTATGCTCTGTATAAACATCCAAATTTATGTCTGGGGTCATGTTAACTTGGCCTGGGGGAGAGGGAAAAAAAGGAGGGAGACAACGGGTACCTTTTGGGGGTAGGGTAAGGGACACAGACACCCTGCAGATTTCAAAGGCCCTTTCTTTGTCTTTCTTTGAGTTCTTTGAGCCCAGAAAGTTTATTTTCCCTCCGAGTCTTTCTTCTTTCTCTTTAAAATGAATGTTTACTTCTATTAAAATCCCTCCCAGACTACAAATGCCAGTCTTTCTCCACTTGTGATGCTGCACTCACCACCAAAACAGAATAAAAGCCAGTACCTCCTAAAATTCTGGGGGAAGAGAGGGTTTTCTTATGGTTAAGCAAATTGCTCTCTGGGTCATTATGTACAACACCGAGTGTCTGCAGAATTGTCCTTGTGCACGAAATTCCCTTGAAAAAGTGCCAAGTCACTTGAAGAACGAAGGGTTGTTTTAATTTCATAAGGCAAAGAAACTTTGGGCTTAGACAAACAACCTGCTGTGAGATATCAGCTGGGTGGTTTATCCTCACCAGGCTCCTCAGGGGTGGCTATGGGGAACAGATCTGAAGCCAATTTAAAATGACATATTGAATATTCAAGATATCTGTAATGAAAAAGCATTTTCTAGCACTGATTTTTTTCAGTGCTGAAGGGAGCGTGCCTCTGAGATAAAACTGAAAATGTCACTTCCCCTTGGGGCCCAGCTCCGTTCTCTGGTAGGCAAAAGAGCGATTAACATATTTTATTTGTTCTATTTCCCTGCTTTGCATTGGTCTTCCCAGCCCACATCAGGGAAAGGGTTAGAAAGGAGACGTTTTTCCTGCTGAAAAGGCTTTTAAAAGTCTCTGATTTGGCAGTTTTACATCGGATTTTCGACCCCATAAAACAGGGAGGCAGCAGCTGTGAGCAGCAGGGAGGGCGGCTGGGAGGGCAGGGTGTTGTCAGCAAACAGCTGGTATTTGTGTTGTCAGCCTGCAAAATGCTGTGTTTCATATGCTGTGTGGTGTGATACCTGGTGCAAATGGATGTGCTCAGAAGCAGCAGATCTCAAGAAAGTCCAAACAAACAAAAAACCCATTTCTCGCAGCCGTGTCATGCTGCAAGCTGCACCACCGGGAATTCCTGAGCCCAAGATGTCACCTGCAGCTTGGGGTAGACTTTGCTGCCTTAAAAACCTCTAATCCCTGCCCAACCTTGTCCCCACTGAGGCCAATGCAATGTCCACGGTGTCTACAGTTTCGTGAGGCAACCAATAAGAAATATTGGGCCAGATGACTTTTAAACCTCCCTTCCAACCCAAACCATTCTGTGATAAAAAAAACTCTCATGACACCGTTTTTGAAGCTTCTACCTGGTAGTTCAATTTTTTGTACTCCCTACAGCAGGGCTGCAAGAGTGTGGATCTAAAGTAGGCAGACTGGTCATTGAAATGAGACGTGCACCATGCTTTTTAATGCTGTACAAAAAAGTGAATATTTAGACATGTGCCTTCTAATTACCCATGGAGATGATAACCATAAACATCTGCTCCCGGGGGCATGGTTACAACACTCTTCTCTTTCTTTAAGCAGTTTCCTTGTTTCCTTGCCACTTTTTCTTAAGCAGCTCTGGGGCTGGAGTATAGGGATCATGGTGGGAACTCAAAACCCAGCACAAGCAGATGCCTCACTTCAGAATATTTGTAGCTGTTGATACCAGTGGTGAAGCTTGGGCAAAAGCCAGGTGATGTTAAGAGGAAGAATGAGCTCAGTTCAGCTAATTCTCATGAAAATGGGAATCAAAGTCACATGTGCCAACAAGAACCTTCTCAAAAGTGTTTGCTGCCTGTTGACTCACACTGCTTTGGGCAAGCAAGGCACAGCCAGGATTTGGGTACTCTCTTAGTGCATTTTGTCATTTTTCTCGTAAACAGGACAATATCTGATAAGAAAAAATAATTATATGGAGGTTCAAATATGTATTTTTATGGGGTGAGGGTGAAAGCCAAAGAGGATGGTATTTAAGAGGTTTGCAAGCTCAAAGATTTGGCTTTTCATTGGATTTAAAGTTCTAGACAGTGTTTCTGAATATATGTGTTTTCCAAAGTCCTAATTTCTTAAATCCAACAATTCCTGTATATAACTGTAGTGTTGCCAGGCTATGGGGTGTCTTTCACAATTCTTGACATTTCTGTGTTGCTCTTCTAGATCCCAATTTCTTGTGTTTGTGAGAAATTCAGCTTTTGTTAAGAAAATAAACGAAGTTCCTGGTCATCTTAATTGTAAGGTTAAAAAACAAAAAAACAAAAACAAAATGAGAAAGAGGACCTGGAGCCATCGTTCAGATGCTGGGGATTCTCTAAGGAAATAAAAATTGTGTTTTCTAGATTGCCTGGAGATGTAACCAGCTCCCAGAGGAGAGATGGCTCCTCAGGCTCCCCTCCAGAGGTCTCTTCCACAGCCTCCCTGGCAAAGCCATCCCATAGGGACTGAGGGAGGTGTCTCAGCTGTCAGCCAAGGAAGGTGCAGAATGTACAGGAAGGCTTCCTGCCCATGGACAGGAGAGCTCTGGCTTGGGAATGCCCTTCCTAGTGTGTCTGGCAGCTGGTCATGGAATCACAGAATCACAGAAGTGTGGCCTGGGGATGGAAGGGGCTTAAAACTCATCCCATTCCACCCCCTGCCATGGGCAGGGACAACTTCCACTATCCTAGGTTGCTCCAAGCCCTGTCCAGTCTGGCCTGGGACACTTCCAGGGATCCAGGGACAGCCACAGCTGCTCTGGGCACCCTGGGCCAGGGCCTCCCCACCTCTCACAGACAGGAATTCCTTCCCAATATCCCATCTGTCCCTGCCCTCTGAACAATGGGAAGTCATTCCCTGTGTCCCTGCCACGACATGCTCTTGTGAAAAGTCCCTCTTCATGTTTTCTGTTGGCTCCTTCAGGCTCTGGACAGACACAATTAGGTTTCTCTGGAACCTTCTCTTCTCCACGCTGAACAAGCCCAATTCCTCTCAGCCTTCTTTACTCTCATAGAAAAAGTTTTAAGAAAGTGGATTGAGTATTTCCTGCTGGGCAGGAGACATTCAATGCATTGAAGTAATGACACCTCAGAGCCAACACTGCACTTTTTAACCTGCCTTGGTAGCTGCAAAGGGTGAAACAGAGATGTAGGAAGGGCAGGGGTATCCGCAGTCTCCTAAGCTCCCTGGTCCTTATAAGATCCAGGTGTTCTAGCTGAAATAATAGACCAAAACTCACGGCACCCTGCAAGTTTCATGAATGAGTTTCATGGCACCCTGTGAGTTTCACAGCAGCGTTGGCGCTTTAGGGAAAACTCATTTCATGTGAGCCCTGGTGGCTCCTGGGGAGCCGAGAGCAGCCAGGAGCGCCTCCTTACTCAACCCTTCCAGCTGAGTATCGGTGCCACTCAGAATGGATGGGAAATCTGCTGCTACTCGTCGCCAGAGCATGGTGGGTGGTGGAGCCCTGCCAAATGTGGGTGTGTGCGGCCTGGCAACGGATCCCATGGTACAGAAAAAGAAAGGGAATATGCAGGATTTTCCAGGGGGCATTTGTGGAGCATTTAGGCAGGGGGGTTGTTTGATGGAGGCTGCAGACACCTGAGATCCTGCAGCATCTGCTCGATGTGCAGAAGGGCCAAACTTCCACTTGGAAGGATGCTCTGACAGCTCCAGTGCTCTCCCATGCCAGGATCTCTCCTGGGTCCAAACCTTCCCTGCATCTAAAGATTCCCTAATCCTCCCTGAGCCCCTCAGTGCCTTTAGCCCCTCATTTTCCCTGAATCACCCTACCAATCACCCACAGAATAATGCCACTGTTACACTGTGAGATACCTCTTGAACTCATCTCTATAGACATTGTAGGAACAGCATAAAATATCCTTTTGTTAAAAAAAAAAGTCTATTCCTTGAGCAGGAAAAATATGGAGTGGTCAAAATAATTGAAAGAATGGAGGTAGGTAGAGGTTTCTTATGAGTGCTTGCATTTAGGCAAGAAAATGACTTGAATTTGAAAATGTATTACTGCCTTCACAAACTTTTTATTGCAGTTTTTGGATTGTTGCACAAAATTCAGTACAACTGACATCAGCTATTAAAACCTAATACAGCTGGGAGAAAGGAAAATCTCAGCAGCTGAGAGAGGAAGAGAGAATTCCCTACTTCCATTTGTTTTGTATTTGTGCCCAGTTTCTATATTCCCTGGGGATCTTTCAAAGATCATGATTACAAAACGCAGGAAGGTGTGTTTGGGAAGCTGGAGCACCAGACAGTAGCACCCAAAAAAGTCCTTCAGATGGATTTATCAAAAAAATTTACTGCCTCCAGAGTTAATGAAAGCCTTTGAAGACAGTGGTGTGATGCACAGGAGATGAAGGATTTGCTGCAGTTTGTTGCGTGATGTTGGGAGACATGCCACGAGCCCACGTAATGCTGGCAGTGACACCCTCCCCTCACTGTGCACTCACCCAGCGTGCTCCTCAAGGCTTCAGAGGACACTGACACAGCCAGGACAAGGCAAAGGAACAGAAATAATAAGGGCAAGATGGAGACATTAAGTGTTTTGTCATTTCAGATCCTTTTCCTGCCACCCCCAAAATACTCGTTCTGTAAGAAATTGCTCCAAATAGGAATTCACTTTTCTTTCTCCTTTTCCACCCAAAACTGGGGAGAGAGACAGAAAGAGAGAAGGTGAGCGCACCATACCCCTTACTTTTCTGGGAATCATGATCCCATTTTACTGTCTATCTGGACAATGCTGAAAAAAAATAAGTATGTTAGTTTGGGAATATTTTGCAGGTGGGGTTATAAGTCAACTAAGAAACGAAACAAAAAAATCTCTTGGCGTTCTTCTTTCCCAGACACAGCCAAGATTCCTGCTTTGACTTGATCCAGGCGAGGGAGGGAGTGCAGCCTGTTCCTTCAACACACTGAGATGCAAGGGGTGTTTGTTTTCTGTTATCAGCAAAGGGTGGTGATGAGCTTACTGTCCATGAGATAATCTTTTTTTATTACTGTGGGTTAGATCAAGTGCACCATGGTTTGGAAGAACAATGAAAGACAAAAATCCCCCCCCCCCCCCCCCCCCAAACCTGCAAAAAAAAAAATCCCCATCCTTCTCTTTTGGATTGGTGATAAAGTGGTATTTTGTCAGAGTGCCCACCCTGAAGAACACTTTAATAATATTAGTGGTTATTACATGCAGAGCGGCTTTTCATGTCACATGAGCCAGGCTTGAAAGCAAATCCCAGCCTCTCTGTGAAATCCACTTGATCCTCGTGTTGAAACACAGCTATTTCCAGATGATACAAAGCACCTGTTTAACAGGGAACTCGGGCAGGAAAATCCCATATTCCAGTCAGAACGGCAGGAGGAACTTCTTGGCTGTTCAATAGAATTACTCACCGACCACACTGGGCAGGTTACAGGTCACTGTTGTACTTCTACAAAAATTGTTCCAACATGGAAATGTTTCAACAGCTCCCTGACCAGGGCTGAGTCAGAAAGCACTGTCCTCTACTCCCACCTCAAACATGCACCCATCTTTTGCCATGACCAGAGGGGACCAGCGTTCAGCTGCCATGGCTACAGGATGATGTGTCATTAATGTAATTATGGTGTTGAGAAGAGAAAAAGATGATCCAAAGATCCCCAGCAAGTCAAGGCCCTTTCTTATGAAGGAGAGCTTTGGGAGCATTTCAGAGGGAATACCAAAATGGTTTGGGCTGGAAGGACCTTAAAGCTCATCCCATTCCACTTCTGCCATGGGCAGGGACAACTTCCACTGTCCCAGCCTATTCTGAGCCCCATCCAGCCCAGCCTGGGACACTTCCAGGGATACAGGGACAGCCACAGCTGCTCTGGAAAACCTGTGCCAGGGTCCCCCCACCCTCACAGGGAAGGATTTCCTCCCAGCACCTATGCTAAATTCTTCCTCTAAGTTTAAAACTGCTTCTCCTTGTCCTATGACTATTTGTCCCCTGTAAAAAGCCACTTTCCAAGCCAGAGGAGATGTTTTCTCAATGCATTAAGGTGTTAAATACAGCAGAAACTTTTGGAGAGAGAGCAGTTGGAGACTACTCAAATTGCTGGAGGATACTTAAGGACCCGTTCTTCTTATGGTTGCAAAAACTGAATGAATAGGTTTTATCCAGATTCATTCCTAGCTGTTACAAAATCACTCATATTCTGCAGTGTAATTAGGATGACCTCTCTCCTTCCCATCTTCACAGCACCACACAGTAATTCAGGGATGTAACTTGTGGGTCTGACACCCTCCCTCACTCATGGGATCATCCGTGGAACACAGGGACCCCAGCCCACCCCCCCTCCCATGGGACACACGCTCCCAGGACTCCACCCTGGCGCTTAAAGCTGCACCAAAAGCACCAGCAAAGTCACGGCGCCCACCAGATGCGCTGCCACACCTGACGAGGATGTCTCCCACGAGCAGGAGTGCGTGGATAAGAGAACAATGCGATTTGGGGCAGACGAAAGGCTTGAAATCTGAGCCCACCGAAGTATCCAGGCAGCAGCTGCAGCAAACACTTCCCGGGCAGATCCTGTTAAAGGAGAAGGATCTGCATTCACCCAGCTCTCCCAGGTGCCATCACAGCAAGGAGAATGAAGTTCTTTTGCTCTCCACAGCACCCTGACAGGAGGGGGCAGCCAGGTGGACATCAGTGTCTTCTGCCACGGAACAAGTGACAGGATGAGGGGAAACGGCCTCAAGGTGTGTCAGGTTGGATATTGGGGAGAATTGTCCATGGAAAGGGTTGTCCAGCCCTGGCACAGATTGCCTGGGTAGTATAAGAGTCCCCGTCTCAGGAGGGATTTAAGAGCCCTGTGGATGTGGCACCTGGGGACGTGGGACAGTTGTGGCCTTGGCAGTGCTGGGGAATGGTTGGACTCAATGGTCCTGGGGGTTTTTCCAACCTAAACCTCTCAATTATTCTGTGACTTCCATCGAGCACTACAGAGAGAGAGAGAGAGAAGGGCCAGCTGGACCATCCAGCCTGGACACAGAAGGCTCCTTGGTGCCCTACGGCTGCTAAAACTTTCAGCATTCCAGTCTCAGCCAGAGGTTTTCCATGGTCAGTGGAGATAATGGGCACTTGTCTCGTATTTATCCTTTTTCTTAGGGAGGAATGGACACTGCTTAAGAATGCCTCAGGCTCTGCTGCCTGCAGAGAGGATCTGCATGACCACATGAAGGGAGTACACCATGAAGCCACTCAATTTCCAGATGTGTTCTCTCCAAGGAGTAATTTTTATCTGCATTAATATTTACATTTTTTCATAGTCAGTTTTGTTTCCCTACTCAGTGTCAGGGATATTCTTTATCAGAGCATTTCATTCCCAAGATGTTTCCAAAACAGTTTTCAGTGCAGCTTTTGTACCGGTCCCATCACCAGTGTGTCTCTGAGCATTATGCAACCACGATTTCAGTGGCAAGTGAAGCATCATCACTTATGCTGCACACAGGCTGCAGGTGCTTTAGAGGTTTTTGTTGTTGTTTTTTATGGTTTGGGAGTGCTCCCAGCGTTTTCCATCAGGGCATATCTGCAGAAGTACAGCGCTGAAGCTGCAGAACAGGCACACTTCCAGATTTCACCAGCTTTAGTCCCAGTATCAACTGTTTGCAGACAGCTGTCCCTGTAATCTGCAGGCCGCAGCTTGTGCATAAGGGAAGCCAAAATAATGCAGATTACTGGGAAGCTGATGGGCAGAGACGGCCAGGAATATTCTTCCTCTCACTGGTGAAGATGTGTAGGGTTGTTTTGGGTTTTTTTTTTTTTTGTTTAAACCCACATTTTGGATGTAAAGAGAGAAGCTTAACTCTCCAGAATAGGCTTATTTTATTTGGAGTTTTTAATTTGCTGTTGAATTCTTGTTTTTCTTCTATTTCTTGGAATTTGTACTCGTATGTGCAAGAAAAACCACATTTCCTTTCTCCTTCCTGCCATTCAGGTGTTCCTGTTGTCATTTGCTGACAGTGACAAAGAGCTTTCTAAATTTCAGTCACTTAGAAAAGCTGAAAATACCTACAGAGCTTCTGCCTGGGGACTTGCAGCCACATGCAGAGGCCTGTGCACAGCTGGGAAGTGCCACTGACTCATTATTAAGGATCTCAGCCAGGTGGACATCTAAATCCAGATAATCCATGTGCTGATATACATAGAAAGAGAGGAAACAGAACCAGAAGGAGACCACAGGGCAGGACAGCACTGAAAATCTCTGTGAAGTGATCCACTATAGGCAAAGCTGAGCTGTTGCTGCTGCTAACTGGTTTGAGAATTTTTTTCCTGATTTTTTTGGGGCGAGACGATCTCCTGGAAGGTAGGAAGTGCCAGGAAAACTCTTTTCCCCCTCAGTTTGTCCCCGTCCCAGCTGCTGTAATCCCCCACCAAGCTGCAGGTGTAAATGCTCTTGGCAGGTGCTGAGCATGAGGTGAAACTCCACTAAACTCCCTCTACTGAACACCCAACTTCATGGCTGGAGTTTGGTGGCAAAATGACAAGGGTAACCCAAACAAATGGGACACTTGCAGCTCCCAAAAGGAAACCCACAGACAGCTCTTTTTCTTCACCCAGGGAGGTTTGATGTTTGCAAGGAAGGTCAGCTCAACTTCAGATGTATCCCCAAACCCTTTTCATCCAGTTGTGATGTTTCAAGAAGATGAAATTTCAAAGGATCATTTGGAAATGGACATGTTGTTATGGCTATAAGCATGGATGAGCCATTTTTCGTGAAGGGGAGACAGTGTTTACTGTTGGTGAGCTGTAGAACAGATAAATAAAAGCTTTCTCAAGTGCACTCAGCTGTCTTCTGCTGCAGGGAGCTGCTCTGGCTGTTCATAAAAACCTCCACAGAACGAACAGCAATGGCATTTCCCACCCAGTGCTGCTTGCACACCTCTACTCCCACAGAAGTAACTTTTTGTCAAGGGAAAAATAATTGTTTAAAGCTCTCAACATTTCAGTTGGTTTTTGGTGAAGTGTTCCTGCAGTGATGGCCCTTTGCTCTGCAGGAACCAGGAGGGAGCCACCCTGTCCCCATCAGCATCTTCACTCAGCCACAGCCTGCAGACTGAGAACATGACTTTGTACCAATTCTATAAAATTGGTACAAACTGGGGCATTCCATTCTCTCATTTTGGAGAAGTCTTTAATAAAAAAAATCTTTCTTGCAGGATACACGTCACAGACACTCAACCTCAGGAAATTGCCTTGCATCTAGAAGGGGAAAAAAGCCCCACCAGCTTGCCACCTCCATAAATCAGCCATCTGCAGAATGTAAACTGGTGCAGCGTGGCTCTATCAGCACTTACAGCTCTGAGTGCTTTGCAGAGGTTTACACAACGTGAACTATTCCATCTCTCCTAAAAGAAATCTCCTGCTATAAATTGCCAAACTTTCCAGGAGACGCGACAAAAACCCACCCGTCAGTGCTGACCTGCGGGACTCAGCTGTAGAGCCGTGAAAAGGAGAAGTTTCCCTGGGGAAGAAAGGACCTGGAGAGCTGAGTTTATCTGTGGGTGTTTGGGGAAGAAGGTCACCCGCGGCACATCGCGATGCCGCTGCAACGCGAGAAGGTGTTTTGGGAAGGGGCTGACAGATGATGGGGGGAAGTGAGGAGGAGACCAACGCACTCCTCTCCTTCCTGGCCTTCACAGGCTCCAAGGACATAACCCAGAATCAGCCTGAGAGAGCAGCAGAACTCCTGCTGAACCCAACGGGGCATGGAAAGATATCACACCAATTGTAAGACTTCATTAACCACCGTGTTTTCAGCTCTGTGGCACTGGCTGCAGGATCAAGGGCTCCTTTCCAAGTGCTGAAACAACTTTTGCCTATGTTTTCCCATTCTCAGATTTCTCTTAACTCGTGGATATAGATAATGCTGCTGCTGAACCCTGCTGAATGCTCCACTACGCTTCAGCTTCATCGAAGTTTGTACAGAGGGTCCATCAGGAGCAACATCCTTTACCTTGTGACGTGGAACAGCAAAATCCCCACTAATTCTTGAAAATTTTGAGTCTGGAAGACAAGCAAGAGAGGAGGCAAATGGGGAATTAATTCTCACTGCCAGAGGGCAGGGATAGATGAGATATTGGGAAGAAGAAATTGTTTCCTGTGAGGGTAGGAAGGCCATGGAAGAGGGTGCCCAGAGCAGCTGTGGCTGCCTCATCCCTGGATGTGTCCAAGGCCACATTGGGCAGGGCTTGGAGCACCCTGGGACTGTGGAAGGTGCCCATGGCAGGGGGTGAAACTGGATGAGCTTGAAGCCTGAGCTTCCCTTCCAACCCAAACCATCCTGGGATTCTGTGATCTGTTACATTTTGAACAATTGTTTTAATACTGGGTATAACAGGGGTTTGGTGGAAAAACACAGGGCTGGTTCCTCCCTGCAGAGTCAATTCTGGGAAAAGTGGCCAAAGAGTTGGCCTGGAAGATGCTCTTTTTCTATTTAAGTCATGCACACACACTGAGTGGAAAAGCACCATCTTTCTGTAAGACTGCTCAGCACTTAACAATCTCTTAATAATTGGTACATTTAAAAAGCTTTTTTACTTCCTGTTTGGTTTGCAGCATTATTAATCAGTGACGATCTCCAGCTGAGGAGCTGGGGATATCCACAACAGGAGTAGACACACAACCAGATTTTTTACTCGGCTTTGTGACAAGATGAGCTTCACACAACTTCTCTTTGCCCTCTTCTTTACCTTAAACAGCTGCTCTCCTCTTAAGGGATGCCAAAAGCTCCAGTGGAGCCCTGGCTGCTCATGCTACCTGCATGGTTGCCCCAAACGTGCTAAAGTGGGCCAGGAGATTTGACTCTGCTTCTAAGAAACATCCTTGACATACAATAAAAAAGCCAAATTATGAAAACAGGAAACCACAAGTGGTTTCACCTCTAGTAAGTTCAGCTGTTCAAGAGAACCAAAACAAACCCTGCAAACACACTGAGCTGTGTTTTCTGAGGCCAACTGTGCTGAAACACTCTCATTGCTGGCTGTTTTCTGTCCCCTTACATGGCCCAAGATATCATTCTGCTTTTCAGAGCATCACCATTTCAATGCCCAGTTATAATGTCACTCAGAGTAAGGAATTATTCTAATTTCTCTGGTTTTGGCAACCTTGCCCCGCAGCTGAACCTCCCTCCAGTCTTGCTCATAGACAGCAAGGAGGAACTTCTCCAGACCTCCATCTCGGGGGAATTAGGGTTAATGATGTGAGGAGAAGGAGGTCTGGGAGCTCTGAAGTCTCCCTGGTGCCCCTGAAGAGTCACAGCAAAGGGACTGCACTGCTCTCATGCTTGGCTCCAAACCCAAGCCTATGTCCATCTGTCCTTCCCCTCCTTGGCCCCTGGTCCACACCAGCCACATGCCTGTAAAGAAAAGTGCTGAAGGAAGAGGTTCTGGTGAAAGAACACATAGGGGATTCCACACAGGGGATTTAAAATGAGTTAAAACTTCCCTCACCCTCCCATGCAAAAAAGGTCCCCAAAGAGGGACTTACTGACCCCCAAAATCTGCCAGAAGTAGCAAGTTCCTGCTTCTGTCTGAACATGGAGGAGCTGTGGCAGAACACACCTCCTCATTTGTAACCCAGTAGAGAAAATCACAGGATTTGGGGTTATGTTCTCCTTCCTTTCCCCGAGTTCATTCACATCACAGGCCATACAACCCTTCCCTTTCCCCTCCCCATGGAATCCTTATATGATCTGGCAAACCTGCTGGAGGGCACCTGGGCCATGCCCAGCTCCTGCCCATTCTCCTGAACAAGGCTGCTCAGCCTCAGCTTGGGTTCATGCATAAAAAGCACAACTAGATCAGGATCCAGTGACAAAAAAGCCCCAGCCCCAGAGCTGAGAGGGCAGGATGGAGGGATCACCCCTTGAGAGCCTTCCTGGCTTGCTGCAGCACTTCACTCCTCCAAGCCCCTTCTCCCTATTGCCCTCTCCCTCATCCCCACCTCCTGTGCCCAGGGAGACACAGGGCAGGGTCACCCAGGCTGGGCAACCACAGCAGCCCTGTGTGTGTGCTGCTCCTGGTGCCAGTGCTGTGCTGTGGGCAGGACATGGCTGGGAAGGGCTGTTTCACCTCCCTCCAGCCATCACCTGAAGGTGCAGGAAACACCTCCCCTACAGCCAGCAGAGGAGTATTTCCAGAAGGAGGATGATCTCAAGTTAAAAAGCAAGATGTAAGAAAATGCATGAGCAGACGACTTTGTGAAGTCTTGTCCCAGAGACAAAAAAAACTAAAGAAGCAACAAAAAACCACCGTCTTCCTGAAGCTGTCTTGCTGCAGCAGCTACAGAGAGACTTGGGATGACTAACATTCCTCCTTCAGCAGCCAAGTGACACACAGCTCACCTCCACAACAGAAAATAGATCAGAGATTAGTTTATTGTAAATAGAAGGTGTATCCAATAACACAGCACTGAGAAATGGGAAAAACACGGGAAGGATTTCAGGCAAGGGTGTGCCTGAAAGCAGAACACTGCATGTCAGGAGATTCATTAATGTGCAGTGCCGTGGGACCCCGAGTGAGGAAATGAGCTCATCTTTTCATCTTCAGAAATCCCATCTCTTCAGTTCTGTAAAACTGATGGAATTTGCTGTCTTCATTCCCTGTCCCAGTGAGGAGAGAATTCTACTTTTATAAAAACATAACTCAATGTATTTCTCTCTTTAAATAATTCTATTAAAACTGGTCTTCAAGCACATTTTAATGTGTCATAATTTCAAGAACTGATTGAAAATTTGAAGATGTATATTCATTATATATGTTAGGTTTGTTTAAAATGACAGTAATTATGATTTTAAATTATGCAGGAAAAGACTGACAAGTGAACCATGTGCTTGAAGACTAGAATAATTCACTCTGTAGTAATGAAAGTTATTTTTTTCACAATTTAAATTATTTAAACCCAGGAACAGTCCCTTATTTTTCAAAGTATATCCTCTGACAGGCATACACTCAGGCTGAATTCTCTGAGAATAACAACATGCAGATACATAAAATAAAAAAGGATAAATAAAAGCAGGTATTTAAAAAAGAAACCAACAGTATTTCTCCTTACAGGTGAGCTGCATCTCCTGGTGACAATTCTGAGGATGTTCTTAGTGACAAGGGCCACTAGCAGCCAGACTGCGCGGGAGGGAGATGGAAGACACTTTACACCAAGGTAAGATGACTCAATGATCCCCATGGTTCCCTTCCAGGTCAGCTTATTCTGTAATTCTGTGATTAATTCTGTGATTCTGTGACTGACTCTGACAGCTGTGGGAGCCAGCAGTGATTTCTGGGCGGCTGAGACTGTCCAGATTTGTTAGTGTTAGTTAAGATAGTTCCAGGAACTGGTGTTAGTTAAGATAATCCCCGCAGCCAGTGCTGCTCCTGCCACAGGAGGAAACACACAGGTAATTAATTGCTCCAGGTTCCCGCAAGCAGCTTCGTCATTGCATTAATTGGGTGATTTGCCTGCTGGGTGAAAGCACAAAACCTGTCTCACTCCTCCACGTCACTTCACAACTGAAGGAGTCCACCTGGAACTAACAGTCAGCTGCCTTCCTGTGGTCATTAGGTGACATTCATTGAACAAATAAAGAATCTGCATTAAAAAATCTTTAAAATCGGGCAAGGGTGGATTTTTGAGTCCATGTCTCCAGCCCAAACAAGAACAGGTAGTACATAAATCCATACTTCAGCTTTGCCCCAGGCAAAGTCTGACGATGACTGAAATAAATGTCTTGCATGTTTCACTTTTTCTCTTATGCTACAGGGTACACTGGGACTTTTTGTTTTGCAGCAGAAAATCCCAAAGGTTTTTTGACCTCCACAGCATGTTTCAGGAGTCCTCTGAGGTTCAAAACATTTCCTAATATCAAAGTATGCTCTTCTTCCCACCTGATTTTTAAACTCAAAGCAGTTCATCCACTGTGTGGTTACACACCCACTCAACTTTAACCCAAACATGAACCATTCTGTTTTGGGGAAGCAAAAATGTTTGATCTCTTTGCTTGCACAATGTGACCATGAAGAAGGTGAAACAGGATGACACTAATTTTAGAAATATGTTTCATTTTTGTGAAGTCAGAGCATCATTTACATTTGACAGTAATGAGCTAAAACCATCTTTATTTCAGGCTTTAAAAGAGGAAACCAAACTAGAGCAAGTGGAGTTGGTGACAACCCCATGGGTAGAAAACACAACTCTCTTTCCAGATTCTTTATGTTTAAAGGTACACATCATTCACCCAGCACAGGGCTGTGAGGGGGGAGCTAACACACAGCTCTGAACCTGACAACATGTCTTCTGTCTGTATTAATTAGCATCAGATGGATATGTCAGTACAAGCACACTCTCTCCAAAATGCCTTTATTTTGACACATAACATCTTTTGACCTACCAAACCCACATACCTCTGTGGCAGGAAAACTCACCAGGACAGCCACCCTATTAAGTGATGGTGAGCATCCCCATAACCATTCCTGGGATGAGCAGACCAAGTGTCCTGGGCATTTGGGGGGGAATAACAGCCAGCAGAACAAAAGATATCTGTGTGAGCACCAACCAAACTCAGCCCTGACCTGAATGGAGTGTCTCTATGTGTGCTAAAGATCTGAGCTCCCTCCAGAGCCATCTGAGATCTGATGCTCCATCCCTGGAAGTTTTCCAGGACAGGTTGGACAGAGCTTGGAGCAACCTGGTCCAGTGGAAGGTGTCCTTGCCCAAGGCAAGGGGTGGAACACGGTGGTCTCTAAGATCCCTTCCAGCCCAAACCATTTTGTGGTTCTGTGTTTGCGTGATCCACTTTGCTCACCCTAATGGAGGTTTCAGGTAGGACCCCGTGAAACTTCTGTTGTTCCCCCCCACCATATAAACCAGCAGGAAACGTGTGTTGTCTATTGGTCTCAACACCAATATCCTGGGAGGTCTGGGCCAAAAAACCCCCACAATTTGTGAGAAGAACTGAGTGCCAGAAAGGTGACTTTCTCCAAGGTACCATTCACATCTTCTCTTTACTGGAAGGAGCCCAGGAACATGTCATCCATATCAGCACTTACCCATTCCTAGGATATTTCTGGTGCTGCAGGAAAACATAGTCAGACATCATCCTGCACTCTGAGCGCATGCATTACTGCTCTCCAAAACATGTGTTGAAGGCCTTGGCAAGTCTGTGTTCCCCCCAAGGACAGCTCAGATTCAGCTCAGATTCATCTCCTCTCTCTCCCCACGCCAGGAATGGAGGTGATAGGCAGTCGATATGTCATCACACACATTTGGGGCACATTATCTGAGGTCACCTGAGAAGCAGGGTGCAATTTTAGGTCATTTTTCCTCTCTCTTGTCTGTGCACAGATTTGGGTTAATCCTCACAGGGGTTATGGCTCATGATGGTGCTGACCAAATTTCAGATGAGAGGTGTGTCTCCTCTGCCCACTTTTCATCTCCAAGATTAAACGTTTGAAATCAAATAAGGAAATAAGCCCCCACAATCAGTATTTTGAAGCCTGAATTTGGCTCTGAGGCTTTTATTTCTACAGCATTTGCCTGTGTCAGTGAGGAGGGAGAGACCACGGGGCAGAGGTTGGGTCACCGTGTCTTGCACTGCCTGTGGCACACAGCCCTGCCTGCCCTTCACCTCAGAAAGATTTATGAGTTCCTCTTTCATCTCATAATCCTTCATTTTTGCCACGTAACCTCCCCTGAACCTGCTGTGAGTCAGCAGGACTTGTCTGTTAAGGCAAGATTGATGGATGGCTCTGGAACAGATAGTGCATGTTCCTGGGTCAGCCAGAGGCATGCTGGCCATATCAGCCATCTCTCCCCTCTCCCCTGCCCCACGGGAGGGATGGACCAGGTCCAGACCCTGCACAGAGATGCTCCAAGGGCCACTGTCCCACTGTCCCTTCCCCAGACAGACTGAGGTGGTGATGTGATTGTGCAGCACAAAAGTGCATTTTCCATCTCCTTTGCGCAAAGCTTGTGTCCCACAGCTCAGGTTTTGACTGCTGGTGAAGCTTCCTTCCAAATGGGACCAAAACATGAACGCTGTTCATTTGTACATATTAGGGATTGTGTAGCTGGCAAAAATATTTGCCATGGGGCTCTGTCCCAGCTCTTCCCACATGGTCAAACTCTGCCTCCCAAAGCTCCCCTGGAAAAAAAAACATACCTAAAGTTGGTGCTGTAGTTTGCTTTAGAGGTGGGAACGTGTCAGGAATGAGAGATGGCTGGGAGCAAGTGTTCCCATTTGCTTAAAAAAAAAAAAAATCCCAGAGCTTGATATGGGAGGTCAAATCTGCCAGCTTAAATCACTTTATTTCTTAAAAGTTGCCATTCTTGGCAAATATATGGTGGCCCTCACCTAAAAGTGAGGCTGTCTGTGAATGCCATCACCTCAGATGTGCACTGCGGCTTCTTTCATCCCCGGCAGAGGAGGGCTGAGGGCTGCAGCCTGAGGCTTGAAAAGATACTTTTCTTTGGAGATGCCAACAGTTTCTTCGGCAGATTTCTCCCCCTTACCCCCTCCCACCCCAACCTACTTTCACAAAAGAGACAAAAAAAAAAAAAAAAAAAAGCAACCCCTAAATGGATCCTGTAGTGTCTGCAATGTAAAGAATTAGCTGAATGGGAAGAAATGAACCATGGTCTTTATGTCCTAGTTACAGTCAGTGCAAACATTGCTGCTAATCCCTGTTGTCAGAGGGGACTGGAGAAGAGACACGGATAGATCCCACTGGGAACATTTTGTCTCTCTCAATCCACACTTGAGATCACATTTTTTGTGTGTAATAACACTGGGTTGTATTAAGAAGCCTGTGGATAACGTGAAGCTGGGGGGGATAATTGCTCACTGTCCATTCCACCGAGCATAGCACCTACAGCCTTCATATGCAGGGAGGTCTCAGCAACCCATTCATTTCAGGGGAGAAAAAGAAAGCTATTCATTCCCAGCAAATCCCATTTTGCCATGGTAACCCCCCTTCCCGCCCCTCAAGCACAACAGTTGTTCACAGGAGCTGCTTAAAACAAGACAACAAAACCAAACCATCACCCATCCAGCCCTGGCATTTTCTGCTCAGGCTTTTCTGGGCAGGGATAACCCAGGGATGGGGAAGGGAAGGAGTGAACAGCTCATTTTGTCCCCTGCCATCCCTGGGGGCATCCCACTTGTGCCCCTCAATGGGACCCATCCCAGGGGTGTCCTGTACACCCCAAGCTCCACAGTGGGACAGTGACCATGTCATGGAAGCAGAGAACAATGGGGGGAACTTATTTTCTACCCTGTTGTGCCAAGAAGAGGGCTTTGGCTTGCCGGAGCCCATGCAGGGACTGGAGAAGGGAAAAACAGGCTCCCTGCCAGCTCTGTCCCAGTCTGGAAGGATCAGCCCTGTTTTCTGCTGTCCCTTCTATTGGGAATGTATACATGGGTCCAACAGCAGCTGGGAACCAGCACAACTCTCACCACTTTGGGGGCCCCCAAGTGTCCTGGGCCCCTCCAGCCACCCTTGGGTGGGAGCTCTGGAGCTCCCAGCCCACAGCCAGCACCAGGAAACCTGAGTTTGTGCTGCTGCTGGAGCATTTGGTGGTCACTAAAGCTGTGTTCGAGCTGCTGGGGAGGACATGGATGCAGGGTTTCTCCTGGTGTAGCACTGAGCAGCTTGGCACTGGGCAAGCGGAGGGCAGGGCGGGTGGAATGAGCTGATTGTGGAATCCCAGCATGGTTTGGGTTGGAAGGGACATTAAAGCTCATCCATTCCCATGGGCAGGGACACCTTCCACTGTCCCAGGCTGCTCCAAGCCCCATCCAGCCTGGCCTGGGACACTGCCAGGGATCCAGGGGCAGCCACAGCTGCTCTGGGCACCCTGGGCCAGGGCCTGCCCACCCTCCCAGCCAGCAATTCCTAATTCCCAATATCCCAAAATCTGTCCCTGCCCTCTGGCCCTGGGAAGCCATTGCCTGGCTGCTGTCCCTGCCTGCCTTGTCCCCAGTGGCTGTGCAGCTCTCCTGGAGCCCCTGGAGGCCCTGGCAGGGGCTCTGAGGTGTCCCTGGAGCCTTCTCTGGTGCAGCTGAGCAGCCCCAGCTGTGCCAGGCTGGCTCCAGAGCAGAGGGGCTCCAGCCCTGGCAGCATCTCCGGGGCCTCCTCTGGACCTTCTCTGACAGGCCCACATCTCTCTTGTGCTGAGGCCCCCAGAGCTGGGTGCAGAGCTCCAGGTGGGTCCTCTTGGGGCAGAGGTGGGGAATCACCTCCCTTGACCTTTCCATGCCTGTTTTGATGCAGCCCAGGGAGTGTTTGACCTTCTGGGCAGTGGGTCCGGCACACAGCAGCTCATGTCCAGCTTATCACACACAAGAACCAGCAAACCCTGGCGAGCCTTGGTCCATAAGACCCCATCTGACTCAAACTGTTGTACAATACCCACCCCAAGGTCTGCCCTGTGCCTCTGCATCCCTCTCCCTTCCTGATGCCCCATCCCTGTGTGGCCACTCAATGTGCAGGGAGACTTGGGGTGCAGGAATACTCTGGCCCAAGCCATTTGGATCTTTCACCAAAACTGCAACCCAAGTGCAGCTCCCACCAGAACAACCAAGACTGAGGCGAGCTGACCACCACCTCTTTGGCAGGAGACCCTGTTCCAGACAGAGGTAATTCCTTCCTGTAGTTATTATCTGAGCAGAGACTGATGTTGCACCACAGAACATCCATGGGGCAAGGAATCCAGGGAAATCCTGCCAAAATCCAGGCAAGCAGTGTGGGGAAGACAGGACATCCTCAGCGTGTGCCACAAGTGCTTTAAATCTGTGGCATCACCTCTGCTGAGAGCAGGGCTTCCCACAGCTAAAAATCACATCATTTTTGGTTAACCTGAATTTGCATTTGAGAGCAAATAAGGGATTCTTGGCATAAATATAATTTCAGTAGAAACTAGAATTAAGGACTGGTTTTGGTTGTTAATTAATAGGCCATTTTATTTTTGTAAATGCAGAGGGAGCACAAAATGTTGGGAAATGAAAACAACTGTTTGCACCAGGTGTTTTTGAAATAAATCCCAGGGACACCACAGATTTTATCCTGCACTTTTTTGTTGACTGAGGTGAATGAAGCCCTTCTGGTAACCCAGACTTTTCCCTGCTATGTCCTGGGTACAAAACCCTCCCTCTCCACAGGCAAACAATGTTAGTCAGTTGGTCATACCACAGCCTATTAATATGTAGATATTTTAATCTCCCTCCAGATCCTCTCACAAATTGCTCTGCATGCCTTTTTCAAAGCACACAACCAATTTCCTGTTTTTTAGTGGCACTTCTTCAGGAGTGTCTCGTCTGTCCAGAGCACTTTCTCCTCTCTAGAGACTCAGAACATTGTGGGGTCTACCCCCAGCACTGCTGCCCCCTCCAAAAAAGTAACTCTGGAGTTAGAGAAGTCTCAAAGCAAATTGTCTTTGTCTAAATCAAATACCTAATTCAGCTGAAACGCCCATTCCTGGATGGAGAAACCACTCCTCTCCATTCACAAGAATGAGAATTTAGGGTTGCAATGAATCCCACTAAAAAGTCCCCTAGAAAAAAATCCTGTAATGACAGAGTTTGACTCATACTAAACTCACTGCAACTGTGGGGCAGGGGGTAAGAAAGGGGGAGGAAATAAATCCAAAGGCTTCTCCATTCTCATGTTTTCACTGAAAAGGCTCCGACATGAGCAAAAGCATATTAAAACTGAGTGCCTGGAGAAATGACTGCTCCCAGCTGTCTGTCCTGCCTCCTTCCCCTCCAGTGTCACTGTGTGTGTGACACAGACAGCCTGGCTCAGGCAGCAGCTGTTAAACCACTGGAAATTTCACACAGATTTAGGGTTTCTTTCATATGCGAAGTGTAACCTGCAGCTGTTGAGCAGCTGCTGCGCAGGAGCTTAACCACCCGTGCAGCAGAGCTGGGGGAGGACAAGTACCTGGGGGACCCAGAGCACCCACATTTGATCTGCTTCAACCGCAGCCCAGCCCCCGGTGCTCATCAGAGCTTTGGTTTCACTCAGGACCCCGGCTCTGGGGTCTCTGCAGGGTCCCTGCTCCCCTCAGGCTCCAGGTGCCCCAGCCTGGTGCCACCCGGCTCAACCCCCCCTGGAAGGAGTAGCCCTGGAGAAGTGCTGCGACCTTGCAAGTGTGGGCACAGCCTCTGCACCCTGTGAATCCTTAAAGCGTCCAAACATCCAGTATTTAGGTTGGAAGGTCTGCATGGCAGTGAAATAACAGGATGCATTTACAAGTTGTAGACTCAAGGGATTGCTTGGGTTGGAAGAGGCCTCAGAGGCCATCAAGTCCAACCATCCCCAGCACTGCCAAGGCCACCACTGCCCCATGTCCCCAGGTGTCACACCCACACAGCTTTTAAACCCTGCAGGGATGGGGACTCCACCAGTGCCCTGGGCAGCTGTGCCAGGGCTGGGCAACCCTTTTGGTGGAGAAATTTTTCCTATTGTCCAATCTAGCTCCCCATGGGAGCCAAGTCCTCTGCTATTGGACTGGTTTTTTTTGTGAGGACCATGGGGTTTCTTACCCCTTGGCTAAGCCAAAGTCTTAAATACTGACAGCCCTTGGCATTTTCTGGACTCCTTGGGACAGAAATTGAGCCCTGGGTTCAGCACAGGACATTCAGGAATGGTGTTCCACAGCCATGTGGGAGCTATAAGGCTCCTGCTTGCTCCTGTAGGCAAACACATATTTATTACCTGGAGAACACTGCCTTCAGCCTCCAGAAAGGATGAAACAGCAGGATTGTTAACCTGGAGGACCACAGCCACGGTAAGAATGCAACAATTTCGGTGCCCCTCAGCCAAAGCAGCCTTTTCTCTGCTGTTCAGCTTTTTTGGAGGTTTGCAGCTCCCAAACCACCCAAAATGCCAGCAAAGACCAGAAGCCTCCCTGGGGCTGATATTTCCACAGGCTGGGCCACAGCAGTGTCTTGGAGCTGCCTTTTCCTACCTTGCTCCGTGTACATTTCCCTAAGGCTTCCCACCACTGAGGAGGTGCCCAAGGGAGGCTGTCCTGGGATCCTGTGATGGCTTTAACAGAGTCCTGGGATCTTGTGATGTCTTTAACAGATTGACCATGACCACTGATTTACACCATCAGCCTCCTGATCAACAACTGTCCATTTGCCACCACGGACAGAAGAATCACTTGGTTTTGCCATAGCTCTCTCATCCTCTCTAGACAAGCAAAGAAAACCAAGCAGAACATTGGCTTAGAAAACACAGACAAGTAATTTCTGTATCCTTCTCTCCATGGAAAGAGAGTTTTAGTTAATTTCATTTCTTCTAACTTCACCCATTCTGTTTTCCATACAAATGATCTTATCCTCTCACCATAAAAGCTCAGGACAACATCAGATTTTTCGCTGTTGCCACAGAATTGTTTTTATTGACAAGTACAAGTGAATATATTTGGCCTGTTGGTGCCTGTTTAAGAAATACTTATGAGAAATGCTCCAGACCAATTCCAGTGGTGTTTCACTGGTGGTTCCCAGCAAGACTGCCAGAACCGTGTAGTGTTCACTCTCTGAAATTAATGGGGGAAAAAATTAGCATTGCAGGACACCACTCTATATCAACCCTGTTGTGGGTCACATTTTTGTCACACACATGTGAGTAGTTTCCTAATTTCTTCACATGAAATTAATGAAGAATGAAATTCAGGTTTACATTTCAAGCAGCCACACAGCCCACAGAAGTTTCACTGAGGGTGTAATTAAATATAAATTAAATATTTGCTCTGGTTTGTTAGTTCATATCAGCCTCAGCCAGAAGATATCCCACTGCCAACCCTGGGCTCCCCGGGTGTAAAATATTCCTACTGACAGCACAACCCTTGTGAGAGCACCAAAGCCTTGCACACACACTCTGGGTGATGGAGCAGGAGACTTTCCAAAGAGAAGCCACTGTGCTGAGGGATGAACTGTTAGGATTTAGGAAGGGACCTGGGGCAGAACCTCAGATCTACCCACCTTTGAATTTCCCAGAGTTTTTGTATTTGTGTTACAGCATGAATTTGTCTGTTCTTGCCCTTTGACACGTTCTGAAAACCAACAAAGCTGTTGAACTCCCACTGAAGAGCACTTAACAGAGGCTGGCATGCTTTTCCCAGGAAAAAAATCCCACAGAAAGGAACCAAAAGCATCCACGTCCCTGGCTGCATCTGGCCCACATGAGAGAGAATATACCTGTAGATATCAGAATGGGTGGAAATTATAAAAATTTCCAACTTGAGAGGCAGTTTCCTGCCTCCGCAGCATCAGCTCCCTTCTCCTTTTGAAGAAAGACACTCACTGCTTTGGAATCTCAAGAATTTGGAATTAATCCCGCCCCCTATCCCCCGACACTCTTTTTTTTTTTTTAACCTTGTAGGTGGGAAATATTAAAATGCTAATTGACATTTTCAGTCATTGATCCTTTGAAAAACACCTGCATGACCCTGCTGATAAAATCTGTGGGCAGCACCAGCCCCTGGCAGCTCTCACTGAGGGCAGGGCAGCTGCACTGGGATCTTCCAGCCAGACAGAGGTGTTCTGACAAACCCCATTTTCACCGAGCTGCACAGAAAGTTGCAGCTGCAGTTGTTATCTGTGTGGTGGGAGAATGTGTTCTGGAGGGTTTCAGCTGAAAAAAAAAGCAGATGCAATGGTATTGTGCTGGTATTGCAGTGATTGTACAATTGCAGTGACATTGAAGAAGCTGGTAGCAATGCCAAAAAAAAAAAAAAAAGTAAAAGGACTGGAGAAGTTAGTGTAAGACAGGAGAAGTATTCTCAAGCCTCTGTATCAAAAGGAAGAACAAAAAACATTCAATCCACCATATCCATTCCGAGTTCACAGCTCTGGCTGGGGCTGAGGCTGGAGCATCCCCACAGCAGAGAGGGTGTTAAGATTTTTCGTTATTGCACTGAGTGAAGGCATTTTCCAGCGGGGATCCTTGCCCACAGCAGATTCCACCCATTTTGTGGTCCAAGGGCACCATTCTCTCTGGTTTAGCCAAATGAGGGTTGAGGAGTGCTTTGATCTCTGCTTATGAGTGCCTGGACTGGGAAAATAATTAATGGGTACTAATCAGCCCCAACAGCTGAATCCAGACAAGCGCAAGTAAGAATAAATCTCCCTTTCTCCAAAGGTTTGATTGCCCACATGGGACAGCCCTTTCCAGGGAGGAAACAGACCTGCATTTCTCAGTATCCTCAGCTCCAGACGTCACCTTTCTCAGTAGTGTCCTTCAGCCTGACCCAAGCTATTGTGTGTGAATGGTATTGGGGGGCAGGAGGGAAAGGAAGAATGAGGAGGAACTGAACATGAACACTTTTCTTCTGCTGAGGAAACCCTTTGGCAGCCCAAACCAGCCTTTCAGCGGGCAGCACCACTTGGGAAGCAAGGCGAGAAGAATTCCCTGAGGAATGGCCTGTCCTTCGCAGGAGGGAAAACTCCAAGAGCACAACTTGTTCTTCCTGCAGTGCCAGCCAGCCCTGGTGCTGCTCGGGGATGGCTTTGTCTGTCTGCAGTTGTGTCAGGACATTTGTCGTCACTGCCCAGCAGAGTGCTCAGCAATCCCCTGATGTTCTCATCCTCCCCCTGCGCAAGTCGGAGCCTTCCAAGTTTTTGCTGCCTCCTCTTTGTAGGGGCTGAGGAAGCACAGGAGCTGTGGCCTGGGCTGCCAGCAGCCCTGGAGGGAGCGGGAAAGCCAGCAAGAAAGATATTTGCCCCTCAGTGTCAGGAGAAACTCACCCAGCTGTAATGATCTGCCCAGGTTGTTCAGTGTGGCGCGTCTGTGCCCAGGACGACCCATGGAGATCTAAAGAGGTGGTCCCCAGCCATTCCTGGATGCAGCCCCAGAGATGAGGGCTCCCAGCCTACAACCCTCCCTCTGTAAAGGCTCCAGATGCTGCAAAGTAAAAAGAGAAGCAGCCCTTTGAGAAATTAAATCCATTTGGGCGGGGGGCTCACGTTAGGATTGTACCTCTCAAGGTTTATGAAAAGATGTGTCCATGTTCCTCCAGGGTCACTGCTGTGAGCAGCTGCTAATTGCCAGCACACCAGACAGGGATGGTCCCAGCTGGAAGGTGTTGGTTTGTTGGTAAATCCTTGGAGAAATTAATGGAATCACAGAATTATTTGGGTTGGAAAAGCCTTCAGAGGCCATCAAGTCCAACTGTTCTCCCAGCACTGCCAGGGCCACCCATGTCCCCAAGTGCCACATCCACATGGCTCAAGGGATGGGGACTCACCAGTGCCCTGGACAGCTGTGCCAGGGCAGGAACAGCCCTTTCCATGGGGAAATTCCTGCTGCTGTCCAGCCTGAGCCTGCCCTGTCCCAGCCTGAGGCCGTTCCCTCTGCTCCTGTCCCTGTTCCCTGGAGCACAGCCCGACCCCCCGGCTGTCCCCTCCTGTCAGGAGCTGTGCAGAGCCACAAGGGCCCCCTGAGCCTCCTTTGCTCCAGGCTCAGCCCCTTCCCAGCTCCCTCAGCCTCTCCTGGGGCTCCAGCCCCTTCCCCAGCTGCCTCAGCTGCTCCTCACAGGACTTGTTCTGCACAACACAGGGTTTCTGCCTGGCTCCTGGTAATGACAAACGGAGCAGAGTGAAGGGAAGGCCAACTTTGGGTTGGTTTTTGTTTTATTTTTTCTGTTCTTAGAGTTATACAGAGTAAGAGCTCATTTGCATAGCAGCCCCTATGGTAGGGTTTCCCTTCCGTCTGAAGGCTCCTCCTAGACACCTTGCAGGAATTTTGTGCTTATGAAATTGTTCCAACCTCTGCAGCTCAGCTCCTCTTGGAACAATGCATTCTCTGTGAGCCCCTGAATAGAAAACATCAGCCCATAGTGATAGAGCTCCTGTTAGTGCCCAGCCCTAGACATGGGATAAAAGTGCTTTTCAATGTGTACTTGGGAAAAAAAATGTCTTTTAATGCTCCCACAGTACTCCTTTTACAATGCCAATGCCACTTACAGCCATTGATAGGAAGAAGTTGGACTAATCTTAGCCAGAAGTTCCCATGACCTTTCAGTATCTGCAATACTGCAACTTTTCTTAAAATTATCTTTGCAGGGAAAACAATGTAAAATATACCAAAGGACTTACAGCGGACAAACCCTTACTTGTTAAGGAGCCCAAATATTACAGGAAGATGTTTTTGGTGATTTTATGCAGCAGGTATGAGGAGGGCAAAATTCACAGGAATCAAGTGGGAATATTGAAGAACAAAATAAAAGTGAGTCAAAGGGTTCAGCAGTGATTTCACACAGTGCTTCATGGGGTATAACCTGGGGAACTCCCTACCCCCTTATATCATCTCAAATTTGCAAGTAAAATGGAAGCAACTGTGATTAAGTATTGGAACCTCCTTCACTTTCTTAGAATCAATAAAAAAACTCCTCGGAAAAAATGGTTTAAACCCTCTTTTTAGGAAGCAAATTCATAAAAGGACAGAAGAAACAGCAAATTAGAGACAAAACCATAAATCTTTGAGCAAATACACATCAAGCAACAGCACTGGGATACAAGGTCTAATGGAAGAAGAGAAAAAAGAGAAAGGAAGGAAATCTCTTCTCCCTGATGTCTTTGTGTACAGTAAACTCTGCTCACCGAGAAGCTGCTCAACACCTCTGCCAAACAAAGCTCTTAT
Organism: Calcarius lapponicus; assembly: GCA_039654755.1. Classification (NCBI taxonomy): domain Eukaryota; kingdom Metazoa; phylum Chordata; class Aves; order Passeriformes; family Fringillidae; genus Calcarius; species Calcarius lapponicus. The sequence continues at coordinate 6,670,295 of CM077481.1, forward strand.
TCTGGCCTCTGCAGCTTGCAGTCAGCCAGACTGAACAAAATCCCCCCAAAACTGTGACAGCTGGAATAAAATAGTTATCCTGGCAGAGCAAACACAATCACAGAATGCCCTGGGTTGGAAGGGACCTTAAATCTCATCTCATTTAACCCCTGCCCTGGGCAGGGTCCACTATCCCAGGCTGCTCCAAGCCCTGCCCAACCTGGCCTTGAAGCATATCAAAATGATAAGAAAACGGTAACAGGGAAAAAAAAATTTTTGAAGGACCAGGAAACAATCAAAAGCCAGATTTGAGAAAATCTTGTGATGCAGGGAAAAAAAGCCACACTCTTGAAATGTGTCATCCCATGACACGTTTTGGGGGAGTAGCACTGAAAAGCAGCAGGCTGTGAAACAGTCATCTGTTTCCCAGTGGGAAGTGCACAATTTCAGAACCAGACCTTTTCCATGCACAAATGGTGGGACAAGCACTTCATTCTTTTTATGACAGGGAACAAGAGAAAAAAGAAGAGGCTGTGGAGGCTGTGGTGGGCTGCAGTTAAAATGGGATGGTCATGGTCACATCAGTGTGGCTCTGCTGGGACCCTGGACAATGACCCTGCATGGGCCAGTGTGCTTGTCCTGATGTGATCTCTGGGTTCTTCATTTCAAAATTGAACCTCATTAAAAAAAAAACAAACAGACCAGCTCTGTTCCTTAAGGCTTTTCAGCACAGGAATTTGCCAAGGCACAGGTATGGTTACTCCTGGGACATTGGGTGACACCCCTTGGAAAACTGTCCACAAGCCTAATGTGTTCTACATGTATTTTAATATTTTTAAAGCAACAGCAAGCTGCTTTTCATGCAAGTAGGGATGAAAATGTATGCAAAAACTGAAATAGATTCCTTTATTTTCATTGGGCCTTGCAGACCACACCACTAAGTGTTCACAGGCTGTCCTTTTAAGATTTATTTTTATATTTGAGTATTCAGAGGCAGCTTCTCTGCTCAAGTAGAACTCCTTTTTCTGCTGCCTGTGAGTAGTTTTTTCCTAGTAAAAACAACCATTATTTTTACTAGCAGCAGCTGCTGTCCTGAGCTCAGCCCAGCAGCACCCAGTCTTCACAGATGTGGGAGTTTTCCCTTCAATCTGGGAAACACCAACACCAGCTCTGATCTTTTTTCTTTTAAACCAAGGGTTGCCCAGCCCTCGAGCAGGGATGAGCAGGGCCTTAATCTGGCTCCCTTCTCTCAGAATATCTTGGAGGTGTGGGCAGTGGGCTCATGGCTGGGCTCTGCCCATGGCCACCAAAAAGGGGACCTCAAACCTGAGCCAGACCAAATTCCAGCATGGACACCTGGAAGATCTGCACTCCCAGCACTCCCCTTGTCCACAGCAGCCTCCTGCTGAACACCAACAGGATGTGGTTTCCTAAACTCCTGGGCTTTCCTGAGAAACTCCAAATGAAAGAAAAAGGATCCTTTCCTGGCCGTGGAAGGTCTGCAAATGCCAGACGTTCTGGCTGCCTACATTCAGCCTCAAGGCCCCTTTGTCTCATGTGAGTTATTCATAATTACTCAAGCTGCTAATTTTCCTCTCATGTAAATGATGTTGGGAGGCAAAGCATGAAGGCAGCTAGGCACGTACAGGATAATGGATTGCAGGAGGAAAGAATGGAGCTGGCGTGATGTGAGAAGAGCTCTGGGTGCTAGGCAGGTTCCAGCAAACTGGAATGTTTCTGGGAATTCCCTAGAGATGCAGGTGGCACAAAAAAAAAAAATTCCTCTTCAGATTAATCACCAAAAAATTGAAAGGGTGAAATGTTTCCTCTCACATGGAAAGAAATCCATTTTAGTGCCATGGTGCTCCCTCCCCAAGCCAGCCCCCTCTTCCAGCTCGGGGATGTTCGGTTCAGCCACCCCAAAGGCACAGCCCTTGGGGACAGCTGGGTCAAGACTTTTGAGGACATCCTGTCTGTGTTTACCCTGCTGGAAAAACTTCCAAATGAGGCCTTATAAACAAGCTCATGTTTTTGGGTTTTTTTCACAGCATCTCCACCTGACAGCTGAGTGGCCATCTCCCGGGAGCACACAGCCCTCAGCGCACAGCCACGAGTGAGCGCTTGCCTTTGGATGCAGAGTAAACACCAGCAGATGCACACAGCCATCACCAGGAGGTCATCCCAGGCACTTCTGTGTCTGTGCTGGCCTCTGCCTGCATCACCAGCGCTGAGTTTTCCATCTCAAACCTCACTACTCTCCGAGTCAAGTGGTTTACACTCACAGTTCATGCCTTAGCTCCCCGTATGTTTTGCTGGCTGTGAGGATGTCAGGAGAGGACAAGGCTGGAGTGCCACAGCACAGTGGGGCTGTTGCTTGTCTCACATAATGTGGGGCAGTGCTGAAAAGCAGCTCTGAACACACCTACCAGGCCTGCAGTGAACCCATGGAGCCTCCAGACCATGCCAGGGATTTGTTCAGCTGGAAACCTGCACTCAGTGCAGATGTGGGCTGAGGTTTTCACACGTCTCTGTTAATTTCTAGCCTCATGGGGCTGAACCCTACGGCCAGCATTTTCAACTCTCATGACTTCCTGAGCCTGTGACTTCTTCCCACAGGACATTTGGCCTTGTGTACGGGAACGCCTCTGGGCAGCACATTTCCTCTCCTTACCTTGCACAGATCCCCCCGTGGACTTCTCCATAAAGTGCTTCCAACCAAAAAAAGGTTATAGCTCAGCTAGAAAAGATGGGGTATTCTCAAGATGTAAGGAGTCTTACTGACATGTCTGTACACAGCTGAAAAGGGAGAGAGCAGCCAGAGGCCAGTGAGGTGCTAACCAGGATGGAAACACTTGCAGAAAGCTTTGAAAAGGACAGGACTTCACTCTCCCAAGTCCATGCACTGTCCCACCAACCTGTCATAGAGTCTACGGAGTGAAGCTTTTTTTGAACAAACACACACAACCAGGGGGACTTGAACTTGGGCTCCTTAATGGGAAGGGTCACATTTTTCCTCTTCCAGAGGAGAGGAAACAAAGATGTGGGATCTGTCTTAGTAACTGGAGGAAGGAGAGGGCAATTCCAGCTTCTTTCCAGCAAAAAAAGCAACATGTGTCAGCCAAAGAGCTGAGTCAGCTAAGCACCATCTGTGTAATTAACCATAACATGAGTAAGATTTCTTGGGTTTTCTTCTTTTATCTCATTGCTTTCCTGCAAATTTTTTTCCAGCCTCATGTACCCTTTAATCTGTCTTGTCTAGTTACAGCTGTGCCAGTGTGAGCTGAGACACAACAAGGTGTTCTCCCTGGGGTTGGAGGCTCTTCAAACTTTTCTATGGGGGCTTGAAACCACTGTGCTACCTCCCCAAAATACTGCTGTGATGGGCATTGAGGTTGGCTTCAGCAAGGTCTACAAGAGGTCCCTGAGGAACTCCGCTCCCTGTGACAGGAACAGCTCCCAGGGCACGGCTGGAGCTCTGCCAGGGAGGGTTAGGTTGGGTATCAGGGAAAAGCCTTTCCCCAGAGGGTGCTGGCACTGCCCAGGCTCCCCAGGGATGGGCACAGCCCCGAGGCTGCCAGAGCTCCAGGAGCCTTTGGACAGCACTGCCAGGGATGGACAGGGTGGGATTGCTGGGGGTCTGTGCAGGGCAGGAGCTGGGCTGGGTGATCCTTGGGGGTCCCTTCAGCTCAGGGTATTCTGTGATTCATGTCAGACACCACTTGGGTCATGAGCTGCTGCTGACCAGGTATGGGAGTGAAAAAGATCTCTCCAGTGACCAAAAAACTCAAGAAAGGTCTCTGACCTGTAGCGAGGCACAGCAGCCTCAGAAAGGTGCAGTGCTTGACCCTGCTCAGCAAGAGCATCACCCTCGCCCACCCATGCCCCCGTACACTCCTGGGCTCAAGTGCCTCCCTGAAAAGGTTCAGCCAAATCACAGCTAATACTGTGTGTGGCACCAGCTGATACTTCTCAGAGCTGGTTTTCAGCTTCTAAATGCTCTTTCTGTTTCAGTTCACTGCCTGCAATCTGTCTTGGTGTGAAACACCTATCCCACAAAAGGTCTTTCAGCTCCACCAAGCCCCAGCAGATAATTTTATGCAGAAATACCTAATTTATCACACAGTCAAGAGAACATTGCATTTTTACATGCAACTCCAGGAAGCAACATGCTCCTAGGATGTCACCTGTTGGGTCTATTCCTCATTTCCTGCCCAGAAAAATCCATTAGTCTTCAACTCAACAACTACATCTCAGGGATGTAACCTACCCCTCACCTTTTCTGTTTATTAGTTGGGTCAAGAGGCCAGAATGGGACTGGCCAATGCAGAGATGTCACTGGTCCATTTCCAAATTGCTGCACATTCTCCAGAGATGCATATTCAATAAAATCTCTCCTCTCTGATACCTTCAACCCTTGCTATCTCCTTTTACAACAATTGGGTTCAAGCTGAACGAATCAGCGAGCTTTAAGAGAATGACATTATTCCTTGAGTTTTAACAGGGTAAAAAGTGATTTTATATGTTAACAGTTTCAATATGTTCTGGAAGTCAAACTACAGCTAAGTAATAGCTTGGGGCACTTTATAATAGAATTCTAGAACAGTTTGGGTTGGAAGGAAGCTTAAAGTCCATATTGTTCTAACACTCCTGCCATGGGCAGGGACACCTCCCACTGTCCCAGGCTGCTCCAAGCCCCATCCAGCCTGGCCCTGGGACACTGCCAGGGATCCAGGGGCAGCCACAGCTGCTCTGGGCACCCTGGGCCAGGGCCTGCCCACCCTCCCAGCCAGCAATTCCTAATTCCCAATAGCCCAGAATCTGTCCCTGCCCTCCGGCCCTGGGAAGCCATTGCCTGGCTGCTGTCCCTGCCTGCCTTGTCCCCAGTGGCTGTGCAGCTCTCCTGGAGCCCCTGGAGGCCCTGGCAGGGGCTCTGAGGTGTCCCTGGAGCCTTCTCTGGTGCAGCTGAACAGCCCCAGCTGTGCCAGGCTGGCTCCAGAGCAGAGGGGCTCCAGCCCTGGCAGCATCTCCGTGGCCTCCTCTGCACTGGCTGCAGCAGCTCCAGGTCCCTTGTGCTGTTGGAGATTCCCTTTGAAAGCAATAAAATGTACTAACCCCCAAAATCATTCCAAATTTGTTCAACAAAGGTGGCACAGGACTGCTGAATATCTGGTCTGTGTGGGGCTGGGGTTTTCCCCTCCTGGACAGGATGTCAGCAGTGTTCCCATTCCACACAGAAACCACACATTAACAGCTTCACATGCTAAAAATCATCAGCACCATCACATCCCCCTGCAGAATTGGAAGCAAGCCCAAGGAGCCTTCACAATCACTTAGCAGGCATCAGACAGTAAAGAAGACACCTCTGTTTCCCTTGTGCATCTTTATAAACTGGAAGCACATCCAAGTGGTGGAACCACACGCAAGCTGAACCCTGCATGTCCAAAGCAGGCTGGCACCTTCCATGAGGGCCAAAAATAAATTGGGACAGGGTTGACTCGCTCTTCTTCACTCCTAACACCCCCTCAGGTTCATGGTGTTCAGTGGTATCTTTAAAAACTTGGCCTTTGGGCCTCTGTTCTTACAGGAAAAATGTAACTGGCCGCAGCATAAAACCAGAAGCTGTTTCTGGTTGGTGTCCGGTGGAAGCAGTGCTCAAACAACATGATGGGATAAAAGTTAAACAAGCCCCTGAACCCAGGGTTTCAAACAAGCAAGGGGCTTTCAAACAGGTTTCTGTTGGGAAGAAGAGATAGGGAAAATAACTTTTATTTAATTTAATAGGAGAGAGCTCCAGGGCCGAGGTGACACACAGCTGAAATGCCACTAAAATACAGAGGTGAGGAGGGCACTCCAGGAGACCCTTTCATTCTGGAGCTGGGTCTTCTTGGCCAAGTTCAAGACCTCTAAGGACTACTACAATTAATTGCCTCCTCCACAGCTCTTGTAGTCCTCACTCTACTGTGTTTTTCTGTAGTATAATCACAAAAAAACCATAAGGAACTATTGGGGAGGAACATTTTCAGTTTCCCTTTTGAACCCTATCATGCAACAGTTCATCCAACTTCCCTGGAAAATAACTGGCCAACAAATCAAGATCAAATTTTTTTTTTTTTTCTAGGGTTTGTTTTTTTTTTTTAGGACTAAATTCTACTAACTCCATAAAATCAAAGAATAATAGCACCAGCACCCCAAAAAATGGTTCTGCATCTTCAAAATTTCAAAATTAATCAATTTTCAAATGAATTCTAGTTCAATTTTATTTTGGGGCCAGCAAAATAATTGCAAAGTGTCTATTTCAACAAAAGTATTACCTCCTGGTGCCATGTTAATTGAAGATTAGGCTGCAGAGTTTCTAATCAGATAATGGAATAATTCTAAGGTAGATAATTAGAATTGACAATTTTGTATTGTCAGGCCATGGATCAGCCACAGTTGAAAAGCAAGAAACATCTACCCAGAAACAATGTCCATCTACGGAGATATGTAGAGAGGGGGAAAAAAAAGAAAAATGAGGAAAGATCATGACTGAGGATGTGGATTTCTTCATAATGGCAAAACTAAAGTTGTGATTTAACAGGCTTCAACCAGCAAAACTTACTTACATGAATAGGCTTAAAAAAATGTGTTTTCTGAACACACATGTGAAAGACTGGTTCTCCTCAAGGCCACACATCCCACACTGCCCAGGCATGGGATCAGGGCCCAGAAGAGATTTTTTTTTTTGTTTCACTGATATGGGATTGCACTGGGGATTTCCTTTAAAGAGCAGCCGCTGAAGGCAGCAAAGCAAATTCCCCAGCTAGCATTTCAAGGAAATGAGAAGTGTCTCAGCCCTCTTTGAGAGCCTCTTCTGTCACTGCATAGCATGTCTGCCGAATTCTCTCTGTAAAATCCCCCTCTCAAATGAGGGCTCTGAAACTTTCTCAGAAGATGAAACAGTGCAAATTTCTCTGCCTGTTCAGCAGCATAAATTCACCAGGAAAAAAAAAATCATGTAGTTTAGCAGAACTTACTTAGGGAAAATTTTCATAGTGGGGTTTCCTTCTGAATACTTGTGCAATGATAAAATCAAAGTCACAGATCTGGAGATAAACTCCAGCTGAAGATCTGGAGAGGCAGTGGGGACCTCAGCAGCCTTTCCCAGCTTGCAGGGCAGGATGCTTTAATGGCACCAGGCACATTCCCGTAACACCCACCTTATGCAAACAGCAACAATCTGCTGGGTAAAACACAGCTTGTTCTGGCTTGGGGCAGGCAGGCCCTGCCTCCCAAATGGCACATTTGGCTCATGGTCTCACTGGGACATCCCCATCCTCTGGGGCTTGCTGGGGTGCCTCAACAGCCACCCTCCTTTAGAGGATCACAGGATGGTTTGGCTTGGAAGGGACCTTAAATCCCATCCCATTCCACCCCCTGCCATGGGCAGGGACACCTTCCACTGTCCCGGGTTGCTCCAAGCCCCATCCAACCTGAACTTGAATGTTTCACAGGCTCAGACTATACCAGGAGGGGATTGGGTTGAACATTCAGAGGATTTTTTTTACAGAAAGGGTGATTTAGCACTGCAAATGGCTGCCCAGGAAGGTGTTGGAGTCCCCATCCCTGGAGGTGTCCAGGAAGTGGCTGGATGTGTCACTGAGCGCTCTGGGCTGGGTGACAAGGTGGGACTCGGGCACAGCTTGGACTCGATGGCCTGGGAGTGATTCCAAGTGATTGTGGGCTTCTGTTTCCAAGGACGGGGCATCCACCATCCCTCTGGGCAATCCTTTTCCTCTCTGGGACACAGCAGCACAGGCACATGCTGCTTTTAGCTGTGGGGAGGGATCTGTCCCCAGGCCACAGGAGGAGATGTGCCCCAGTGAGGTCCTGCTGTGCCTGGGGGTTCATTCCTGTCCCCAGGCCATAGGAGATGGGCCCCAGTGAGGTCCTGCTCTGCCTGGGGGTTCATTCCTGTCCCCAGGCCATAGGAGATGGGCCCCAGTGAGGTCCTGCTGTGCCTGGAGCTTCATTCCTGTCCCCAGGCCATAGGAGATGGGCCCCAGTGAGGTCCTGCTGTGCCTGGGGGTTCATTCCTGTCCCCAGGCCACAGGAGATGGGCCCCAGTGAGGTCCTGCTGTGCCTGGGGGTTCATTCCTGTCCCCAGGCCATAGGAGATGGGCCCCAGTGAGGTCCTGCTGTGCCTGGGGGTTCATTCCTGTCCCCAGGCCATAGGAGATGGGCCCCAGTGAGGTCCTGCTGTGTCTGGGGTCATTCCCAACCCCTGGGCCCTCCTGCCAGCCCCACAAGCAACAACCAGGCCCTGCCTCAGGCCGTCACTGTCCAGCGTGAAGAGTGACAGATAATGGGGGATTGGCCAAATCTACTGGCTGATCCATGCCTGGGTAAACCCTCCCAGCTGCCCCAGCCACAGAGGGAAGCACTCGTGAATGACTTGATGCCCCTTTTCCTCTCTCCTCAGCACACGAGGAGCGGCCCCAGCCGTAGCGATGCCCTCAGAGCAGAACATGCTCAGCACAAATATTGCTATTTTTACTCACAAGTAGGAGTTAGAGAGGGCTTTCTGCGCCCAGGTACTTTGCAGCAGAGTTGGATGCATCATTTGCTTTGATGATGAGCTGCATCAACCCATCTGGCCCCACCCAAGGAGCTCTTTATGCAGGAGACCCCCAGTCCAGGGAGGAGATCACACACCTTGAAGAACACCAGCACAGAGCTCCACTTGGATGAGCTGGATTGCTCCATTCTTTGGAGCAGAGCCATGAGCAGTCATTGCTACCAGCTCTCCCTCTAAGAAAGATCTGGGAAAATTACTTTCTATCTCCTTTCCATAGAAAAAGTCCTAAAAATGCAAAGAAGTCAGCAGGTATGGCTGACACCAGCTCCACTTTGACTCTTCAGCAGGAAGCTAAAGGGCTGAGAAGATCCTTCTCAATACATAAATGTGATGGGAAAATACTTAGTTCAGTGCTGGTAAAGCTCAGGATAACATCCAGCCTGGCACAGCCGTGGAAGAGAGGTGGACGTGATCCTGAGGAACAGCAAATTCATTTATTTATTAAGCCTCATGCCAAAAATACTAGAGCAGTATTTGCTTGTAGAAATATTTAGTTCAGTCTGGGACTGCCCTTCCTGAAGCTGGTGTGGGATTATTTACCTAGGCAGAAAATTGCTGGGTGTACTCAGGTAGGAATAACGTGGCCAGATCTGGGATCTGCCCCTGTCACTGGCAAAACAACTGGCCTGGCAGGGCAGCCCGTAGGGAGGGTGATAAAAGGGTCCTTTTCCCTCCTGCCCCAGAGGATGAAATGTGAAAGCATCTTGTTGAGGAGCCCCTAAGCAGGGTGAGCAGCTGAAGAGGACACATTTGCCCCAGGCATGCAAGGGCCCAATGTCCTGTGGCATCCCCCTGTTCTCCTCAGCCCATGATGGGATGGGTGGGACTCGGTGGAAAAAACTGATTTCAGGCAAAGGCAAGAGCTGTTAGTAGATCAAAGGCTATGGAAGAGAAAAGTTGCCCTACTCACAGCTCTGCAGGAGTGTGTGAGAGCCACAGACATCTCTGCCCTCTGGAGGCCCACCTTAGGGAGAGAAGAGCCCACCTGGAAGACCTAAACAGAGGCTGTTGAGTAAATCTGTTTTGCAGCCCCTCAAAACCACACAGGGACAGTACAAACCTTGCTAAATGCTTTCACTCCCTGATGAAGTCTTCATCAAATTCTATTGGGAAATTTTCTCAAGCAGTTTTCCCCAAGATGAGGGAGGCAGCTCCCACCCCAGAAGTCCTCTGGTTCAGCCAAACGCTGTGTGGGTCTCTCTCTCCTTTACCACAAATCCACTTCTGACCTGATGTCCAGAGGTTGTCATTCTGTAATTTGCCCCTTTTCCTCCCCTCGCCATCATTACTCCTGCACTTTCCCTGCCAGCTGCTGCTGCTGCAGTACCGAAAGTGTGTCAGAATCACATTTTTCTCCTGCACTGGGCTGGGCAGGTCAGGAGGGTGCAGAACATGGACAGGCACCCCCAGGCATCCCCATGCTGGGTGCCCAAGGGGAAGAGGGTCTAGTGACAGACTACACGATTTTGGATGGGGCTGCAGCCCCCTGTACCCAGTAACACCTTGTTCCTACAGGTAAAACAGGGATCTCATCATCTTTGGTTCTGGGATGTCTCATGTACACCAGGACAGTAATATAAGCCAGAAATACTTCCCAGACCTGGCAATCTCACAGCTGATAATGAGAAACATTTTCTTTAACAGAAGATTTCCAGGCATAGAAACATTGAGAATAAATCTTATCAATACTAAAAATGAAGACAAGTTATTCCAAACCCAGGATGAGGATTTCATAAATCTGCGAATTGCTCCCGGTGGTGGTAGGAGAGAGCCAACAAGCATCTTGTCAGGAGCCCATGCAGAGGTGGGCAGGACAACCCTGGATAAGCTCTTGGGGCTGACCTGCCCCTCTGTTTTATCCCAGTGCTGAGCAGTGATGGGGTCCCAGGGTCCCCATCCTGGCCAGGCAGCACCACTGGGTACCAGGGAGCAGGAGGTGGAACATGCTTCAAAGCAACCCAGGGTAAACACTGCAGCTAAAAATCCTGTGGGCCTATCACTGCAGCTACCAAAGCTTCTGTCTGTGTCCCAGATAGGAATTTGGAGATAAGAGAGTGTGCAGAGCCCACGGAGCATTGGGATTGTGTTTCACCCAGCGTGGCAGTGACTCACGCTGCCAGCATGGGTAAGTAATTCCCCCCCTCCATCCTTCTGCTCTTGCTCCATCTGCACTAAGATTGGTGCAGAACTATAGAAACTGTATTAATAAAGGTCTTTTATGTGGGTTTAATCATCTCCCAGGATCTGCCAGACCACAAACTTGAAACTCTTTATGAATGTGACTCACTCCCAGAGCACACTTTCATTGGTCGACAGACTCTCCTGATTTTGCCCTGTGAAATTCTTTTTCCTATTGGAAGAGAGGGCCTGAGGTGTTACCTATGCTGCAGTGGAGTTCACTGACTCACAGTAACCCCAGATACTTGTATTACATTGTTTGACACCCATTCATTCATCCCAGAGCAGCCTCACAATAAACACTGACCCCCCCCTTCAGCAGAAATTACCATGTGTGCAGATACACTTCCTACTTTTGCAACACGTTTTACAGGGTAAGGTTATCTGCAAGACTGAAAGAAAAAGAAAAAGAAGTTATTTTTCTCCTCAAATATATTAAACATCCAGATTTGCGACGGTGCACTTAAAGAAAAGGATTTGGATGAAGAACCTCAATGTGTTTTGAATCAGTATCAGATCCCACTTAGGAGCTGGTGTCTGACCTGCAGAGAAATGCAGTACAGCCAGAGATGAATGAATTTTAGTGACATTTTTAGAGTCAAATATGAGCTTGGCAAGTGATTAATAAAGAGGAAAGTTGATAAATATGGATGCAGAGTTCAGCACTGGCAATTTAAGCTGAGCTGTTGTTGCTGCAGCAATATTAAACCCATTGAAAGTCTGCATTGTACAGAGATCTCTCCAGTTCCTGTTCCCCCGAGCTGCAGAGGGATGGGGGATCCCAGGTCAGGCTCATGGGCTCTGTGTTGCACACATAATCCACGGAGCCAATTAGAGGCTCATGCACATCATCACAAATCTCTGCTAGTGCAGAAAAACGGAAAGGAGAGATTTCCTGCTTACAAAGAGCCAGGAAATGTCCAGCTTGGCAGAGGTGTGAAACTCAAACCCTGAACACAGGTGATGGGCTCAGCTGCTAAAGAGGAAACTGTTCACAGGGGGGGCATTGCAGAGACCTATGGATTTGACCCTCTTAACAAGCGTCTGTTTGTCAAATTCACCAATTCACATGAGCCTGGGGGCACCTCCTTTGCGTGTGTTTATTTGTACATCTGCACTCACAGCACTGTACAGACCATCTCCCACCCAGGGCTGCCCCTCAGGCAACCTCCCAGGCTGCCCTTCCAGTGCAACAAGAATCAGCCCCCAAATCTGGACCTGCTCACGGCCCTTACACATTTACACCAGTCGAAGTGCCTCGTTGGAAAAACTGAGAGCAAAGCAGGCAGGCAAGAGGCAAATGCATTCTTAAATATCTTCTCCAAGGCGCTGGATCCTCTGCAGAGCAGGACATAATAAAAAGCCAATATCACCACAGCTTGTCCTCCCCAAACTGAGCACTGGCTCACACACTGAAGAAAATGTCTTGGATGTCTGTCTGGAACACAGCCACTTGCTGACAGCCTACCATAACATTATATACAGGGCTATCTTACCTTCCAATTACACGTCCCCAGGGTGTTCCCTAAATATGACTACGCTGATTATATTCAGCAACCCTCCTTCTATTGAAAGGCACTTATTTCCCCTCTCTCTCCCAATTTATTCCAGACACACTAGAAGGCTGAATAAAAAACACTGAACTCTGTTGCCCATTTTAATTTCAAATCCAATTTAAATTTTAAATTTTAATTTCCAAACATGGTTTTTGCTTTACTGTTTCTCAAATGCCTTCAGTATCCTGGTGTATCCTGCTGGTTACTCCAGTCACCACTGCATTATTTTCCCAGAGCAAACATCTGTATGGAGTATTTTCCTCCATTTGGCACAAGGAAATTGGTACCAGACGTGAGAGAAGAGAGTGCTGAGGATGAATGAATGGATGGATGGAGGTCCCTTCTCCATCCACCTCGGATGCAATAGGATAGAGTTCCTATCACACAGGAAAGGTCTCTGATGTCACAACCTCTTCTGTATTTGCACAGTACATTTGGCTCCCCCGTGAGCCGTGACCACGTCAGCATTGGCCAGCTCCACTCCAGTGTTGACATCTTTTGCAAACACCCGCTTCATTCAACAAACAGCACCAAAAGGCACATTAAAATATTTGAGGCGTCAGCAGAGCAAAACAATACGCACATGGATATTTTACCAACATGCTCATGGACTGCAGAAAACCCTTATTTGCCACAGATTAGCAGACCTCCTCTGTCAAAAGGCTAAAAAAAGTGCAGCAGCCTGAAATAGAAACAAACACACTTGTTTGGTCACTGAGGTCAGTGCTGCTCTCTCATCAGGAGCTTTGTCATCCAGCTCTCAGGAACTGTGCTCCTGTCATTGCAGCCATCCCTGTGTGCCCAGCACTGGGAGATTCAGGGACACATCCCTGTGTGCCCAGCACTGGGAAATACAGGGACACATCCCTGTGTGCCCAGCACTGGGAGATCCAGGGACACACCCCTGTGTGCCCAGCACTGGGAAATACAGGGACACATCCCTGTGTGCCCAGCACTGGGAGATCCAGGGACACATCCCTGTGTGCCCAGCACTGGGAAATACAGGGACACATCCCTGTGTGCCCAGCACTGGGAGATCCAGGGACACATCCCTGTGTGCCCAGCACTGGGAGATGCAGGGACACATCCCTGTGTGCCCAGCACTGGGAAATACAGGGACACATCCCTGTGTGCCCAGCACTGGGAAATACAGGGACACATCCCTGTGTGCCCAGCAATGGGAAATACAGGGACACATCCCTGTGTGCCCAGCACTGGGAAATACAGGGACACATCCCTGTGTGCCCAGCACTGGGAAATACAGGGACACATCCCCGTGCGCCCAGCACTGGGAAATACAGGGACACATCCGTGTGTGCCCAGCACTGGGAGATGCAGGGACACATCCCTGTGTGCCCAGCACTGGGAGATGCAGGGACACATCCCTGTGTGCCCAGCACTGGGAGACGCAGGGACACATCCCTGTGTGCCCAGCACTGGGAGATGCAGGGACACATCCCTGTGCCTCACCCATCACACTCCCAGAGCCTGGGTCCCCAGCCAGCATCCCCTGCTCCTGGCCAGTGCCAGATGCTGCCAGGCAGCCCTGGAATTTCTCTGCCTGCCTTCCTAGGAACTGATACAAGAAGCAAAGAGGTGAAAAGCCAACCTGACAAAGGGACCAGGCTCCAGCTGCCATGAAAACCTCAAAAAAACCCCAACTCCAGTCAGTGACTGCCAGTGCCAGCATTCGGATTCACTGAACCCAAGTCGTGGCTTTGATTTCCTGCGATTCACCTGTGAGATAAAGTGCTCAGCCAGCTCCATCAGATATAGGGTAGAAGAACAGACCACTATACTCTCTTGAGAAAACCTGGCACACACAGATATCCTGACTGAGGTCAGGCTTCCCAGCGCTCCAGGCTGCCTGCCCCGTAAGCCCATGGGGTCCCCAGGACACCGTGCACAGCAGGCTTTCCTAGAAGCCTGCTCCAGTAATTTTGTTGTCAGAGCACTTCTTTTTAACGGTGTTTGTAGAAGGCAGAGAGGGATAATCATGGCTGAGCAGGAAAGCACAGGCTGGATGAAAACCAGGGCGAGCGCGCTGAGCTGCGACGCGGTGCTGTGGGGCTGCTCCTGTGAACTGCAGGGAGATGGTTATGGATGTGCTGCAATACAGCCACTGGGGTTTGCCTTTTTTTCTTTCTCTTTTCCTTTTTCTTCTTTTCCATAAAGAGCTAATATCTTGGGAAGCCTTCCAAGGCAGCTCGAAAGAGAGGTGGACATGCCAAAACATGATGCGCGCTGGACACCGCTCCCCGCTGCAGGCTGCCAACCAGCTTCTCCAGCCAGCTGCTTTAGGAGTTGACAAGTTTTTCCATAGTCCAGGATCAAATTTAGAAGCAGTGATCCAGCTAGCAGCAAGCAGCACAGATGGTTTCTTTGTCAGGAGAGCAGCAGGTAGAGATCTTCCAGCTCAGAGGACTGATCCGTCTGTTCTCAGGTCTCCCTGTTGACTCAGAGCAGGAAAAACCTCAGCAAGCTTTGGTGGGATTCAGGCTGGAAGACCCAAACCCACCCCAGGCAGGAGATGCCAGATAGGTCCTTTAACCTCCCCCACCATCTGCACTCTGTGATCCATATGTTTATTTGCTCTGCAAGGCGGAGCCAGTTCCTGGCACTCTTTGGAAAGCCACCACCTGCTCCAAGAGACCTTGGTGACTGCCCTTTTGCAGTCATTATGTTTGCAATAAAATTCAAGCAAGCCCATAAAACCAGGGGGAAAAATCAGATCAAGTGTGGGTCCAGCCCCGGAAGAAGCAAGAATTTCTGGATTTAGCTCAGGGGTGCTCAGATCTCAGCCTGGGCTTTCTGCCAGGCACCAAAAGCTCCCTGCAAACCCAGTCTGGAGACAGAGCTGTGCCATGGCAAATGGGCTGGGAATATCTCTGAAGGGACTCCACAAATCCCCATGCACTGTAGCAAGGGCCCTGCCAGGAGACAGCACTGGGCAGCTCCTGGAAGGGGGAACTGAAATGTTAAAGTTCAGGTCTTAACACCAAAATCTCACCTCGAGCACCAGAGCTTTGTGCTGGGTCACACTGCAGAGTGGGACCACTGCTCTGGCTCTCCCAGCACCTGGGCTGCTCTCTGGGGCTGACAAAGGCAGAAAACCTGGGTCCACCTCCAGCACTGAGCTGTTTCCTCACCTCCAGCAAGGACCAAACCCATGTGCCTCAGTTTCCCCACCTGCTACAGGGGCCCAGCAGCACTTTGAAGTCTCTCACAGCGCAACTCATACCACATGTAAGACCTAAGTACCATTGCAATGCAATTATAATAATTTCCCATGTTAAGCGTGGCTTTTCCTTCTCCACTGAGAGCTTTCCCCGCTGGCTTGCAGGAGGCAGAGCAAGAGGAGCCCTGCTGCTCCAGGCCACGTCACTGGGCTCACACCACCCTCCTGCACCGTGTTTCTTTCAGGAATGCAACGCAGGGAGCGTGGGAAGCGCGGAGGGACCGGGCCCTTGATGTGCAGCCCTCAGACAAACCCCGTGGGTTTGCTCCTTCTCCCTTGCCTCTGCCTCTTTGTGGCCGTGACCTCTCCCTGGCGAGGCCAACCTTCTCCATGGCATTTCGGGGCTGACCAGGGCACTGAATGGGGAATTAGCCAGAACACAGCCTCCTTTGTTGCAATACCTCTTCTAATGTATGTAAATGGGGCAGGTTGCTGTTCCAGCCCCAGCACCCACCCGCAGGTAGGAGCCTTCCCCCGTGGCATAAGCCAGAGCGGAGCCCAGCCCACGATCCTGGGTGAAACACAAGCTGCATTCCTCCTTCCTGCCTTCCCAGCAGAGAAACATGAGCGCCCCAGATAAAGCCACCCAACATTTGATATTTCACAGGGCAAGAATGCACTTCATCCTCTCTAGGATAGGGTTTTCATGCCATCTCCTCCTGCTGACTGATCACTGCCACTCAGCTGGCTTGGGGGTCTGGAGCAGGACACAACATGCTGGGGTGGCAGTGCCTTCAGACCCAGCTGATCCTGCTCCTTGTCCATCCTTTCTCGAGGTTCTTTTGTCCTTTACCTCTGCTGTGGGGTCACCCATTGTCCTGCATGATGATGGGCTGGCAACCTTCACAGGAAGGTGAGAGATCATTCTCTCAGCTTTGGGGCACTAAACTGGTGTTTGGATACCTCCTGGTGTCTGATACCTCCTCCCAGACACAGACTGCTACTACCAGGTTCAGGCTGGAGCTCCATGGGCCCAGGAGCAGGTAATTCAGTCACAGAACTGCCACTTGAAGCTCAGGACTTGTCCCATGCTTTGGTCCACGTAGTCAATAAACAGGAAAAACAATCAAGGTTTGGCTGAGGGGCACACAAATCTTTCAAGCACATCTGAGGGGAGCTCCAAGACAGACCCCAGACCTTCCTGCAGTGGTGTTTTAGTGCTTAAGAGTCTATACTATGGCAGAGTGCAGCTGAGGGAGCCACCAGAGGAAAGGGAAGGTGGGAATTTGCTCTACACATCCCCATTTCAATGCACAACACTTCAGTTTCGCTTTTGGTAGCAAACACCAGAGCTACCAGGCAACAAAGGCAGCAAAGAGAGGAAAAAAGGAAGAGGAGGAGACAGAGGGGGAGTGGGATCAGAGATTAAAGAGCACCCCGAGCCTCATACAAAACATTCTGCTTTTGATCTTGTCCTTGATCATGAAGGTCCATCCCACTTTTGCACAGTCAGAGGTCATATAATGGCTTGTTTTCTCAACAAAAAGAAATACAACACCAGAAACTGGCAGAAACTGGCTCTCACGCACAGACCCGAGCAAGGGTCACATTTCCAAAGAGGTCAGTGTCTGTCCTGTCTGAGCAGAGGGCACAAGAGAGCCTGGAAGGTCTGGGGATGGCTGCAGCTCTGCTTTCTCTGTGAATGGAGATGAGCAGTTTAGGATCCAGCTCCTTCCACCCTGCCCCAGGCTGGCAAGTTTTTAAGCAAATTGGACAAAGAAGGAGAGATCTCAAGGAACCAGTTTCTCCACAAGGCTTCTGAAAATTTATGTTGGGAAGAACAGAGTGAGGAAAAAAAAAAAAAGACCCTGTGAGTGTATCCATTCAGAGTAAGAATCAATCTGTGGGTTCACTTCCTACTAAATATTGGAGAAACACACCAGAGACCTCTTAAAAGGCATTGGCCAGCAGAGAGCTTTTAATCAGAGCTCCTATTTCCTTCAACACCAAAGTCAATCAACACCAAGACACCAACTCACAGTAAATCAGGCATCCTAGCTGCAATGCTCACAGGGTTTTCCCTTTCCTTTCTCTTGGACAAGGCACAAGAAGTAAAAAGCATGTTTCCAAACTGTACAAATTTGAAGTGAGCAGCTGTTCACCAGGGAAAGACCCAGAGCTAATTACCAAGCTCATCTAACAACCTCCTTGCGAGGCTTGTAGGATGATTCAGGTTGGAATGGGCCCTGGGGGAGGTCTGCAGGCTGAGCCCCTGCTCCAGGCAAGGTCAGCTGTGAATTCACACCAGCATGCTCAGGGCTTGACCCAGCTGAGTCACAGAAGCCTCCAAGGATGGAGACTGCAGCCTCTCTGGGCAGAGCTTCCCTGCAGATCCCTAATCTGGGATGTCAGGAGCAAGGAGGTACTGGTGGGTGGCAAGGGAATCACAGAAATGTCACAAAGAGAACAACAGACCTCCCTTTCAGGGTTCCTGTCTTATCAACACCTATTGACACCAGGAGGACAACAGTTTTGGCAAAATCCAGAGTAAAACCCACAATAACTACAAACACCTCTGCAAAATGAAGTTCTCCAGGGAAAGCACAAAGCACAACCTTTCCCCCTGCAGCTGCATTGGGAAAAATCCACCCATTGCCTGCCCACGGTGATCTCAAGCCCTAAATTTAAACTAGGAAATCAGCTGTCATTGGGAGAGCAACCTGGGTATTTTCAGCCACCGAAGAGGAGGATTCCTGGCATAGCCTGGGGCTGCTCCGTGGCAATCACAGAGCTCAGCTGCCTTTTGTGGGAATAAACCTCGGGACTGGCCCCGGGGGGGAGGAGGGGAGCAGGGGCAGGTTCAGCTGGTGCGAGGTGTGATGGGTGCAGGTGGTCCCAGCCCACTTCACATCCCGTGACACAACCAAGCCCTGGGACGTCTTGGGCACGGCCCAAATGTACCTAAACAGTGGTTATTAGGCCCAGAAAGAGGCCCTCTGACTACTGCTAGTGAACAGCTGGGTTAGTCCATAAATGCAGGTGTGTGAGGTTACAGCCCCACACAGAGAGGGCTGGTCTCAGCTAGCCCAGCTCAGGTGTTTCTACGTCATATTTCCTGCCTTACAGATGTATTTACATTCCCATCCCCTGCTTTCCTGCATGACCAGAGCTCATTTCCAGCAACTTGATGCACACCTCATGCAGAGAGGCACAGAGAGCAGGAATGGAGCAGTTCTGCATTCTGATCCAATGCAGAAAAGGCTGTGACCGCACTGTCACTGCATCCCTGGCTGTCCCAAAGCACTTTCTGAAACCAACAGTGAGGTTCAACTCAGCCCAACATGGCACCAACACCAGGTGCTAAAATTTTGATAGGATCAGAAAATTAAAGTGGTTTGTTACAAGCAGCAACTTCTTCCTGCAAAGGTACAAGTGCAGCACATCACTGTACTGGTGGGAAAGAACCAGTGCTGATCTGCACTCCTGTTTTATTCATGGCCTCATTTCCCTCTGCCAGAGGCAGTGATGAAGACCCATCCACGGTATTATTCTTGCTGGTGAGTGAACAGGAAAGAGCTCAGAATTGCTCTTAGTTTCTAGACCAAGACTGAGGGATTGATGCTCAAAATACCTGTTTACCTGGGATCTGAGGCCCTGGCAGCTGGGACATTCTCCTTAGGCTTGGCTTTTACATCAGCCCCTGAGCTGCCACTGTCAGAGCACAGGTACACCATGGTGAGACCAGAGCAGGGTAACAAGCACAGCACTGCTGCCTGCCTTTGCTTCACCTCCCCCTGGCTGTAACTCCCCACTCCTCTCCTGCACACAAAATGTGGCTCTGCTGACAGCTCTCTCAGCACGAGGCATCTGAATCTGCTCAGCATTTCCCACCTGCCCTGGGCTGTGCTGCAAGGACCTTTTCCTACCAGGTTAGGGAAGTACCTCTGGTGCTTCCAGTTGCTGATCCAGGTGTTTTTTCTCATGTACCTTGGCAATACACAACTGAATGGCCACCAATCCCACCTTTGTGTCCAGCATCTCCCAGCTCCTCTCTCCCTCATTCCCTGGCCTGGTGGAGACTCTCCCTCTGTGGAATAAGAATTGAGATGCTCCAGAGAAGGAGGCTCAATACTGAAATCATAGGAACACAGAATCATAGAAGAATTTGGGGTTGAAGGAACTTCAGTGATGATCCAACTCCATGGGCAGGGACAACTTCCACTGTCCCAGGCTGCTCCAAGCCCCATCCAGCCTGGCCTGGGACACTGCCAGGGATCCAGGGGCAGCCACAGCTGCTCTGGGCACCCTGGGCCAGGGCCTGCCCACCCTCCCAGCCAGCAATTCCTAATTCCCAATAGCCCAGAATCTGTCCCTGCCCTCTGGCCCTGGGAAGCCATTGCCTGGCTGCTGTCCCTGCCTGCCTTGTCCCCAGTGGCTGTGCAGCTCTCCTGGAGCCCCTGGAGGCCCTGGCAGGGGCTCTGAGGTGTCCCTGGAGCCTTCTCTGGTGCAGCTGAACAGCCCCAGCTGTGCCAGCTTTTAAAATGCACTCCACTTCTCCACTTTCCCTCTGTTCCTCCCATTTCCCCATCCCTGCCTCTGTCACCTCCAAGAGCCCCTGCCCCACAATGCCACGAGCCCATTTCTTTGGCTTCTTGCTCCTAGGTGTAACCCAACCATCTGTGACTGCTGGTAGCCAGAGCTCTGTTTTCCTTTATCCTCCCTCCCAGTGTAAAATCTGGTGATTTCCTGGTGATGCCCCAGACATCACCACGGTGCCCCCAAGCCCCACTGACAGCCTCCCCATGTCCCCCTTCCCCCCAGCCCTGCACCCCACACTCCTGGAGGCAGAGGAAGCCAAACTGCACAGACAAGCCCTGGCTTGGCAGCAATGCCAAGAAACTTGGAGATTTCCTGCTGGAGCACCTATGGAAAATGAATAGCTTATTTTTTCCTCCGTGTGTTCCCATTTATTCACACTGAACACTCCCCAGTGTTTCCTGTCTCAGCAGAAGCTGTGTTAGCTGTATCCAAAACGCTCTCAAAAAAGCCACTAGACAGTCTTATCCCATCAGGGTAGCTGCCCCTGGATGTTTTATGGGAACATGGCATCAAACAGGTTATATCTGTACTGGTTTCACCAGAAATAATCCTCCCCACTCTCCAAAAAGGGTTTTCAAGGACAATATTTTTAAAAATTATTTAGATTATTGCAGAATTTCTTGAAGACCACTTATTTTGCCATCAACAGAAACAAACAGATCCCAGAAACTATTTAGAAAACCTTGCCCTGAGTAAATGAATCCCAGAACACTCAAGAAGTCACGTCCACCTGTTATCAGAAGCCACACACCTTTGTAAGCACTTGGATATATATAATTTTAAAACCCCCCTAAACCTCCTACTACTAAATGCAGCATTTATTAGAGCTACCAAATGCTTTTAAAAAGATCTTTTTACTTATTTAAGAACTTAAAGATATTTTTGGGGAAGGTGCAATCCATTTTGGAAAATCTGCTCCACATTTTTAAACCTGCTGATAAAGTCACTGCTGTTGTTGCAAAGGATCTGTCAGTTCCCTGAAGAGATGCAGAAAGTATTTTTATACTAAAAAAGTTGTGGATGCAGCATCATGTCCATACTTAACAGATATGAAATGCCCCATTTTTAAAGACTAGAGCTGGATAATTTTGGCAGCCTCTTTGTATCACATATTAATTTTTTTTTTTCTTCCAACAAAACAGAAATATTTTCTCTCGATTTCTTGAAACAAGGACAGTTCATGCATCATTTGGCAGCCCTCTGCAAGCGGTTTGTACTTGAATTTCCAGAAACAGTGTGTTATTTACACTGCCAATTGCAACACTTTTTTTCTGTGTAAAAGCTCCCTTAGATTTCACCAATCTTTGCCTTTTTTTTTTTTTTTCTTTTGAATAAACAGACCCTGAAGGCAAGAAGAACACTGCAGGGAAGGAAAATAGCTCCAATGCTGTTGGAGCTGGAGGCCAAATACAAATTCCACACTCTCTGCCGGCTCAGGTTGATAAATTTGCTGGGATTTCAAGGCGCAGCCCCAGAATTTCATGTTCCCTGGGAGAGTGTTGATGCACAAGATATATCTGTCTCTTAATATGCTACTTTTCCAGGGGAACGTGTTGATTAGCCCCCAGCTGGTCGAAAATGCATTTCTCATTGCTGCCCTGTGGAAGTCCTTCAGGGCTCTCCAAGGCTGGGAAGGAGGACTGGTGAAGGTTGAGGAATGGAAGGGGAGGCGAGCTGCTGGGGATGCTGCTCAGCTGCAAATTCATCCCTTTTCTATTTATTTTTTTTAAATAACACAGATTTGTAGTTTAAACAACACCAAGCTACAGATCCCAAAGTGCCACCTGCTTCCACTCACACACAGCAACCTCGGTGTCTGCCACTGCTCTCATTCCATCCTCAACGTCCATCCCCTTCCAGGTCCTTTCCAATGGGAGCCACAGTTTTAGGAAACACTGGAGTCTGCAAACATCCATGATCATTTTTCTTTAAGCAAGCCAGATGTTATTAAATGGGAAACACCACATGAGCTGATATTCCATGTTCATGAGAGTTTTTAGAAACAAAAAAGGAGCTTGCAGTAAATCAACCCCATTGGAATAACATGTAGGGGAAAAAAAAAAAAGGAAAAAATTAAATCCTGGAGTGTATAGTTGTAGAAATTAGACACAATACCAGAAAAAAACAAAAAAAAACCAAAAACAAACCAACAAAATATCCAGAAAGCTCATTTTTAACTCAAGAAGTTCATGTTTTCAAAAGGCACAGCTCGTCCCACACTCCCACCCCTGCAGAGGAGAGAGGAGAAGCTGAAGGCATTTAGCAGACATTTGCATCTATATTCTGCAAGTAGCAGATGCAAAGGAAGAGATTCATTTCCCCTAACATAAGCCATCTAAAAATTAAATGCTGATAGTCATCTTGGATTCTTTTTAAACCCAGATTAAAATAGCTGCTATGTGCAGGTCTGCCCTGCTCTCTCCCCAGAGATTACAGAAAGCACTCAAGTGCCAAAATTAAATAGGGGGCTGAAATTAAACCAGAGGTATCCCACCCTCAGCACAACTCCTGAATGCATGGCCTTGTCTCCAAAGCACACTGGAATCCCTGGAAAAATCACGGCTGTAATCCTGGAAGGGTGTTTGAGTGCTCCGCTGCTGCTCAGGGATTCGGGAGGTCAGGCTGACCTGAGGTGCTGTGTCAGCCCCCAGAGCGACCTGCCCTGCTGGCTTCCAGCACCCAGCACCCTCCAGGACAGCACAGCAAGCTCCATTTGCCTGGGCTCAAATGGAAAGGCAGACGTGGAAGCAAAGAAGGTGCTCGTGCTCCCAAACTCTCTGCTGGGATCGATTTCTTGTGATATTTTTACTGTCAGGTATCCTGAGCCCTACCAGAGCAGCATCACTCTGAAGGCATTGGAAAAACCGTCCCTGGGGTGCCAAGGCAGGAACTACAGCAAAATCCTCAAAAAGGGTCTACCAGGGTGCAGAAAAATAGAACATAAAGACTTTAAATATGTGCCCCAGGAGCAGCACCCAAAGCCGCGCTGCAGCAGGAGATGCTCCCTTGGCTGCCCAAAAGGCACCACCAGGAGACTCTGAGGCATCCAAGGCAGAGGAGGGAGAATTCCTGGAAAGGAGCCCCCATTTTTGTTGCTGGAGTCTTGCGCTGCAAGGCTTGTGACCGAGGGCTTTGCCCTTTTGAACATCCAGCTTCAGGGGGAGGGTGCATGGGGAGCAGAGTGGGAGCTGAGAGAGGACCAAGCTCATCTGCGTTTATTCTTTCTATTTTTTAATTATTTTTTTTAACGTGGCAGGTGCTGGTTTTCCACGCACGCTGCCAGCTCCACACAAGCTTTTTTTTCTTTTTTTTCCTTCCTAACACGTTCCTTTGAGAAACAAAGGTTCGACGCAAAACGCTGCCGCTGATGAAATGTGGAAAGCGCCCGGTCTGGCTGCTGGTGAGTGCTGCTATTCATCTGACTAAGCAGCATTTGACATTTGGGCTTGGTGGGTCTCAAGTTTCCCTCTAGTAAGATATGGGCTGACTCCGCCGCAGCCAATCTCGGTCGGAGGCGCGGATGGTGCCGCAGGGAGGGAGGGAGCGAGGGAGGGAGGCAGGAGCGCATCCCAGACGGAGCAGCACCCACGGGCTGTGCGAGCCTGACCTCAGCTGCACCACTGCCCGCTCCTCCCGGACCTGCTGGGGATGCTGCTCAGCTGCCAATTCACACCTTTTTTTTTTTTTTTTTTTTAACATTTCTTCATGACTTCCACTTGGTTTTTTACTTCTCTTCCCCCCTTTACCAAAGTTTTGTGTTCCCTGTTACACGCGTGGTTTATCTTCTGCTGTAACCGGAGGCAAGTGGAAGCTGTTTTACAAGAGCAGCATCGAGTTTCCCAACCCAGGTTTGAGCTTGGTGCAACACAACCAGCAGCACAAAGGGAAATCCTTTCTGTCGGCCAGTGTTTCAGAATAAATCCAGTCAAACTGAAATCATACCAAAAGTGACAGGCTTGCCGAGCGCTGGCTGCGCGCTGCACGGCGGCTGTGAGCTGAATCCACAACTCAGACATGTCCTCCCAGATGGAGAGAGCCCAAGCCAGACAACAATACCACAGTCCAGTCTTCTGAGAGGTGTAATCCACAAAAAATCCTACTCTGGGTGGATGTGTCACTGCCCAAGCACAGCCAGCCAGCTGGATAGAGCTGGCATGCTTGCCTTTGATGAGTAAAGCATTAAGTACGATTTGGTAAAGAGACACTTTGTGGTACTGGGAAGATCTGTAACATCCTTTAATCTTTACATTTCTCTTTGCCTTTTGTGCTCCTCCTCCCAACCCCAAGATTTTTGCTTTAACTACACACGAGGACAAAAAGAAGGAGCTGCAGCATAAATGACATGAATACTAAAATAAGTGCCATTTATAAGTAAGGGTTCTTTAAGTATTACCACTTCCTGATGCAAGTACTAAACTCTTTGTCCACAAAATTTAAAACAGGCTTGTACAACACAGTTTTTCAACGAGTAAAAATCCCTTACCACTTTATTTTGCACCAGACTTCCCAGGACTGTTACTTGCAGCATTGCCACAGAATCTCCCAGCTCCTAACAGCACCATCCCCAAAGGCCCACTTGTCACCCTCATTTCCACTTCTTGAGACTTTCTGTTAGTGGAAATGAAATTTGCAGAGTTGCAAAGCTCATTGCATAACTTGTTCAAAAGCAGTTAGGAACAAACATGAACACATCTTGCAGATGACAATGAGCCTCTGGGAATTCTGAAGTCCCAACAGGCATCTACTCACTCCAAAAAGCTAAGGACCCAACCCCAGTCTCACTGAGTGCAGGAAAAAAACTAAATCCAGACCACAAGTGCTGCAGAACATTGCAAAGCCATGGCTTATAAACTGTATTTGCCATGTACCCCCATTTGTTTGCTTCAGGAGCTGGATAGCCTCATCCCAGGACGTTTTTCTGCATGGTCCCTGGCTGCCCAAGAACGCAGGCAAAGCTCAGCCTGAGGCTTCTCTTGTTTGCGGGAGATGCTGGAGCCCTCCTGAACAGGGTCTCAGGGCATCATGTCAGTGATCAGCCATGTGGTGGGACTGCAGGCATGCACAGCTCTCACATGTGCAGCACGCTGTTGCAGTCCATGCAAGATGTGGCATGTTCCTCAGCTCCAAGTACATCCAAGATACTCATCTGCTCTGCAAACACAGCTGGGCCTCCACATGAACCTGGAGAGTGCTCATGTGGACAAACAGGGGTGTATGAGCAGCCTTGCACACAAATATGGGTATGAACAGCATTGCCTGAGCAGCTACACAGGAAACTCAGGGATAAAACTGAGGTGTCGCCTCTCCCAGGTCCCCCCAGAGAACCTCTGCCAGCTGTGACAGCAGCGCAGTGCACCCCTGCTGCCCTGCTTGGGCGAGGGCAGCATCCCCAGGGCCTGAGCCTGCAGCAGCTCACTCCACCCCATCCCTCCAGCCTGCAGCCCTCGGCTGAGGCAAGCAGAGCTGCTGTGGGAGGAACAGAGCAGGTAGAACCAGTGCTCCCCACCTGCCAGGGAGCTTGCTGCTGAGCAAGACCAGGGGCACAGTCCAAAACAAACAGAGCAGAAACCACTTCTCCAAGGAACAGCTTGTCCATGCTGTTGAAACCTCGAGGATTACTGCAGAGCAGCCCTGTCCCAGCAGGCACCTCTGCTGGGCACACTCAAGGGCTGGAAGCACACCTGGAAAATGGGATGAAGAGGTGAAACCCAGGAGAAGGGCCTGCCTTATGCCACAGGCCGATCCTGAGTCCCACATGTTTGCTCTGGTTGTCTTTAGCAGGCACCCACGGGGAGGAGGGACTGACACAAACCCACCTCTGAGCACTGACAGTGATGTAATTCTGCTTCTCACAAGGAAGAGGAACGCAGGTTTTTCTCTCCCTGTTCCTCAGGAAGGGTGCAAGCCTCACTACTAATGGTTCCTTGTCTGTGCCACAGGAGGATGAGCAGGCTGAACCCTGCCCCACAGGGAAGCAGCAGGCTGGGAGGGGTTTCTTCCAGCATGACAACCACCATCTCTGACACCTCCCCGGAGGGCAGGAAGAACAGGGTGCTCACTTTAAACTGCCCTTTAAAATCACACCTAATTTTCCTTATTCTAGCACTGAGCTGCACAGCTACCACGTAACCTGAGGGCTGAGACTGGAGGAGTCCTACCACTCGCAGCAGCTACATTCACACAGGTGCATAATTGTGCAATAGTAGTTGCAAAAACTTCTATCATTCAGGCGTCAAGACCTGAAATTGGAGGGGAAAGACCTCTTCTACTTCTCAGCACAAGGTGAGCTTAGAGAACACCACCAACTTGCCAAAAGCCAGTGATGCCTCAGTTCACACTGCATGGCCACCAAGCTATCAAGCTATCAGCACTGTGCACACACCTGCACAGGCATCTGTCTAAGTCACAAAAAAAATTTTTAGAAATACAGTTGAATGCTATATTCCCTGTGAAGAGTCCTTGCTTTGTTTTCCTATCTCAAACTCTCATGGCTGAAAGGGGCACAGGCAGCTCCAGTTGCAAGTTTATTAGCAGATTAACAGAAACCTTGATGAACTCCAGCATATTTCTGGTGGTTGATATCCTAAAGGATTTTATTTATATGAAATCCATGCTTTAAACAGCTGATAGTCACTTCAAAACATGTCAATCTGACCCCTGTTCTGGCCTCAGAGGAGCTCACAAATCATAAATTTACGTAATAAATAAAACTTCCCCTGGGACAAACAACAGACTGTGAAATGCACTCGTTCAGCAACTGCTGAGAACACTCATTTCCTAATCAGGCCCTGTGGATGCAGCACACACCAACTTAACCTTATCTCCCCTCATCTGGGACTCCGACTATGTGCTCACACAGCAGTTGTGCTCCTCCAGAAGCACCGTGGTGCTCAGGTGCCAGGTTTTTCAGAGATGAATCAAACACAGAACGCTGAAGAGCTACAGGAGCTACACAGGACCCGAAACCTGCCCGGCACAGCCCCAGCCCCAGCCCCATTCCTGGGGAATGAGGAACCTGGGCACTGAACACCTCTTCTGGCAGCCTGGAACCCTCTGTCAGATGCAGATCAGGAGCTGCTTCAGCTGTGGATGCTGCAGGTGACTGGCTGGAATGTCAGGGGCTGAGTCACAGCACGGAGCTCCCCACCTGCAGCCTGCCAGTGGCCAGGGCCAACAGGAGAGCTCAGCTGCTCAGGAGCACTTTGGGAAAGGCCATGTAGCCAGGCTGGTGCTGGAATGAGCTCAGGGGTCGGGGTATAACATGAGACCAGGGCCATGAACTTGAAACTCAGGTTTTGGCTTATTATCTACAGTCTACCAGATGCTGACATCCACTGTATGGTGTGCTGCAGCTTTGTACCAGGCATTTGGTACATCCCTGATACCCTATCCCTGGAAACATCCAAGGCCAGGCTGGATGGGGCTCTGACCAACCTGATCTAGTGCAAGGTGCGCCAGCTTATTGCAGGGGGTTGGATTAGGTGTCCTTCAGAAGTCCCTGCCAACCCAAACTGTTCTGTGATGCTGTGGTCTAATCCAGCATTATCAGGGGTAAATAATGGCTTGATGAGGTTTCTCACATGGGAGGCATCTCAGAATTTTAACATACTTCATTACCTATTTTTCACAGAAAAATAGTTTTTTTAAGTTCAGATTTTACCCATCCTCTTAGCTCTGTTCCCAGATTCTATCCAGGGCTTGAGGCAAAACCAACCTACTGGCTTGAGCTCAAACTTTGCCCAGGGGAGTGTGTCCAGGAGAGGAAGTGGGATAGTGGGGAGGGTGGGAGCCCAGCCTTTGGGTGCCTGTGCTGTGCTCTGCAGTTTTGCACCTCCATTCCAAATTCTTGCACTTGTGCAGGACATTCCTCAGGTCCACAGATGGGAGACAGCAACCTGGGATAGTGGAAGGTGTCCCTGCCCATGGCAGGGGGTGGAACAAGGTGGGCTCCAAGGTCCCTTCTAACCCCACACATTCCCTGATTCTATGACAGGGGACCACCTGCAGTGTCAAAACAAGTCAAAGAATCTCTGATGCACAGAAATCTGGTTCCTGCTCTCTCCGAGAAGCAGGCTGAGGGATGAGAGCAAGTTCACTGCACCTTCATCAATCTCATGGAGAGGCCCATTCCAGCAGTGGCACCCCTGGCTGCTTCCAAACCTTGTGCCAAATAACTGCACCAACGCCCAAACCACACCGAGAACAAGGGAAGTTGCAAAGAAAGGAAAAAGAGAACACGTCTTTATGGTTAGAGCCCCAAGCTGCTTATCCTCCATCACACGTGCAGGGGGGGAGTCACTGATACTCCCCCTTCCTACCCAGGGGAGTCACACTGAAATCCTCCTCTGAAGCCAGTGATTTGGACTGGAATTACACAGGTGGTAGCAACATACCGCAAATTCCTTGGGTTTGGTTGGTTCTCAAGTCATCCTCAGGGAATCTATTTTTAGGCCTGCAACTGCATTTTTCCATGGCACTCCATGACCCTTCCTCCCACCCCAGTGCTGGGCAGAGCAGGAAAAGGCTGAAGACAGAGACCAGCCCTCAAACAAACAGGACCTGAGCAAGGGGCACACCTGCTTTGCAGCACAAGAGTCATGGGCCTCCACCTGGGAGCTGTTCTGAGAGAAAACAGCAGCACAGAGCCCTGCAGCACGCATTTCTGCCCAGAGCACCAGCACCCAGGGTTCCCAATTCTCCAGGACAAAATGCTACAGGGGGTGACAGAGTCAGGATACCCCTGGTGAAGGAAGGTACACAGCACTTGAACCTCATCCCTTTCTTAGAAACAGCATTAATGAATAAATACTACTGTTTGTGCAGCTGCATCCAATACCTGCCACAGGGAGTTCTTGGTTCATATCCATACTTGCCCTTTGTCTCAAATTCAAACTACTCCAAATCAATTTATACTCCATACCCTACTCCATACTCAGCCTACCATATTCTACTTCCTTACAATTTCTCCTGGATCTAATTTGTAGACTGACACTTGCCACTCTTAGAGAAGTAGTCATAATGTTTTACTTTTTGCTCACCACAACCTTAGAATGCTTTTTTCCAAATTAGTAATGTTTTTTACCCTACTAGTAACTGTAGATTTGCTGAATCACAGAGTTTTATGATTATTTTTAAGGTGATTTAGAAGTTTCTGGAATCTGGTGAATGTATTTTTATTAAAAAGAGCATATCTTCAGTTTGTACAAGTGAAGAACTTTAACCTGGTGAGTGTCAGAAGAGGCTCCTGAAATTGAGTTATTTCATGCTCAATCCAATTAGTGTTCCAGTAAAGACAACTTCTCAATGCCCTGCCATCTCTTAAGCTCTCCCTTCCTTGTTAAGCTTATGTCATCTTCTCCTTCACACTCTAGATTCTGCAAATCCCTTTTCAAGACCTGAAAAATCTCTATTTATAAATAACCACAGCAGAGGGGAAAAACATTGTTGTGTAAAATACTCTTACAAGAAAAACAGAAAGCCCAATGATTATATCATGTGTATCTTGTACTAGAGCTAAATGTTTATAAAGAGGGATTAATTTTTTTCCCTTCCCTGGCAAATGCTAAAGTAAATATAATGCTAGAGAAAATATGTGACATGCACTCAGCACTGAAGAAACATGTTTGGATACAGTGCAGTGAGGAACTCACAGAAGAATCTAACACCATAAAAATTCTGAACTTCCAGCTTGCTGTCAGTGCTCAAATCTCTCAAAGTAAAACTTGTGTGAGTTTTCTTTGGAGATGTGGTCAGATGGTGCTTACAAGCTCCATAATACTGATTAGTTAGTAGCAAGAATGAAAAACATTTCATAGGTTAACAGAGGTTATCAGGCAGCAACACAGAAATGAGGGCACAAAGCCTTTCCCCTCCTCCTGCTTCCTGCAAGCCCATAGCTCAGGTTCTGGCTCATAGATGCTTACTTTGTTATTTTTATTTT
Source organism: Calcarius lapponicus (assembly GCA_039654755.1). NCBI lineage: Eukaryota > Metazoa > Chordata > Aves > Passeriformes > Fringillidae > Calcarius > Calcarius lapponicus. The sequence continues at coordinate 6,700,339 of CM077481.1, forward strand.
TTGTTATTCTAAGTCCCCTGCTGCTAATGTGGAGGAGCTGGTGTGATGTCTGTGCTTGGGACAGACAGGGATTTGGGGTGCCTGGCTCTTGGTGTCCAGGCTGGGCATCACAACCTCTCCAGACTGGCAGGTACACTCCCAGAGCTTGCTGCCTTCAGCTTCTGTGCAACAGCTCCCTGTCTCGCTGATTTTCAGAGATTAAAGCTCTGCTTTCACAATCGTTAATGCCACATTTGGGCAATGCCTGATCTCACAGAAAACACATCCAGCCCAGGTAGGGTGTGAACACACAGCCCTGCTTCTGCTGAATCATGATCACCAGAGGGAAATCAATAGCTGCTCTCGTTGGGTACCTGCCAGGAGGAGTCTGTCATGATGGCAATTTCAAACAGCTGTGGATCAGCAGCCTGAGATTACACCTGATCTGCCCTGCAATTCCTACGGCTCCAGCATTTTGACCAAGCATCACTGGCTTAGCAGCTGGACTTGTTCTCAAAGAGTGCCCTCAATAAGTCCAAAAACATTACCTTTTGATCCTAACTCACTTCCATGCGAAATACTTATCCAGTATAAAACTAAAACCAACAACCATATGTGCAATTCAAACTTAAGTCATGCTCCAACCCACCTGCTGAATTTACTTTTTCATTTAAATGTACCAAAGTCAGCAAAGACATGACCAGCACTAGGTTCCTCATAGCTGCTTCCAGAAGGGGGGAAGTGCATCCCTGTTACTAAACCCTTAGCTTTGAGCTCTCAGAAGGATTAATTTCCCTCCTGATCCCCCTCAGCATCCCCCTGCAGCATCCCAGTCAGACAGCACAGACTTTGGCAGGTGGAAAGGCCAGACAGAGCCCTGCCCAGCTCAACAGCATCACACCAGATGGAAAATGTCTGGATTTGCAGATGGAGGAAGAGCTTAATAGAAATACTCTCACGATGAGGTGAGACTTCCCCAAAAATGTGCACTTTAGGAGCTTCAACATGTAATTTTTTTATACACAGAATGCTACACAACATCCCGTTTTCATTACTGGAGCTTCACTAGCAGTGCAACAGAACTGCTTATATCTAATCCAGAAAGGAATGCAACAGGTAAGTCTATCTTATCTCTGTCAGGCCTCTGTACCTTCTCCCTCTCTTTCACATACAGTTGTTCAGGATTAAGGTTTAATAGCTTTTTTTCCTGGACCAAGGAAGCACAGAATCTATTCTACTCATCTCCTGCCAGAGATGAAGCAGAGATGTAGCACTCCAGTCACTTCCCCACAAACTGCAGTTGGGACCCACTCTGTAAAACACCAAATGCTCCCCAATGCCCTTGGAGTCCAGCAGCTCTGGGGTGCAGAGCAGCACTGACGTGTTGGTGTCGTGGCAGCTGCCTGTTTAAAAAACATAAAAAAGAGAAACGGGGCCTGAATTTTCAAGTGTTGCAGTTTCAAGGTTTAATCCATCAAGCACTCAGGAGAAAGGCTGTGCTACTGCAGGGAGTGCAGATGCCTCTGCGAGGCTGGGACAGCTGCAGGGTGTCTAAAATGCTCCACCCAGCGGCAGAAAGCTACACCCGCCTGAAAAAGTAAATCCTGCACAGTTCTGCGCGGGCAATAAATCCCACACGTGCTTTCTTTCCCCACACGGTACAAAAAAAGAAAGAAATTAACATTTTCGTTATACTGCATAATAGAGGCTATTCATGTAAAGAATACAACTGAGCCTAAAAGGGGAGGGGGGGGGAGGGGGAAAGAAGTATGCACTCAGTACATTCAAAGTATGTGATTATCCCTCTAAAAATCTAACACATTTCTTATCTCCCACTTCTTCCAGGACACTTAAATTCCCGTAATCCCAACTGCTCTCAGCAGAGATGCCTTAATTTCCCAGAGGCAGAAACACAGTTCTACCATTGTTATATCCAGGAAATCAGAGAACATAGCTGGGAATTAGTACAAGGATCAGGTATTTCTGCTGTTATTCTGCAATAAATGATAGGGCTTACTAGCAAAGACAAGCTCACACCAAAGCCTCAAGGCTCAGCACTCCTACGTAATGTAGAAGATTGGCTCAAGAATCAAACATCAATGCTTCTGCTCATCTTTAATGATAACTCAGCAAGAAAAACCCAGTATTTTGAATCCCTGCCCATGGCACTGGGGTTGGAAGTTGATGATCTTGAATGTCCCTTCCAACCCAAACCATTCTGTGATTCTGAAGCACAGCAAACTGTGTTTGCTTAGGGCCTAGCACAAGGACCTGGTTCTGGCCTTCTGGGAATGCCATGCTCTAGGCTTAGGAGTGAAATCAGGAACTAGAGAAGAGGAATGCAGAAGGATTGTCACTGGTCTCAACCATTTAACAGTTTAATTTGCACAAAGAAGATTTAGATGGGCTATTGGGAAGGAATTGCTGGCTGGGAGGGTGGGCAGGGCCTGGCACAGGGTGCCCAGAGCAGCTGTGGCTGCCCCTGGATCCTTGGCGTGTCCAAGGCCAGACTGGAACAATCTCATCTGGTGGAAGGAGTCCCTGCCCATGGCAGAGGCTGAAATGGGACAGTCTCCAAGGTCCCTTCCAATTAAACCATTCCATGATTCCACGAGCACATCATTCTGACCTGGGTGACCTCAGCTGAGTGATGTGAAAGAAGCTGCAAGTGTTAGAGCTGCACTGCCTGAAGTCCCAGTAACTTCGTGGGAAAGGATTTTTCATTGCCTCCCTTTTGTGTGACAAAGCTTCTCAGCGCCTTCAGTTTTCACAGAAAATGAGCAGGATAAAAATGGATTGATATGGGAATAAGCAGTTGGCTCACACTGAAAAGAAAGGTTACTGGCAGGAGGATGTACATCATCTGTGCTGACAGCACATTTGTCAAGGTATCTGGAAGCTGTAGCTTATGTATAAAAAGTTCTCTGGAAAATAAGGTGGACATCATAATGCATTCTGCAGAAATTACACCACAATTCGGGATGACCAAATGCAGCTCTCATGGCTAGAACTACACATGAATCTCAAAAATATGAGTGATAAAAAGGGGAAATGAAAATTGTGTGCTAAATAAAGCACATGAAGGGGATTTACTGTAAACACACATTGATGAGCTCAGAAAGAACTGTTACTGCACAGGGATGAGATCCTGGAAAAACTTATCCACAGTCAAGAACTGCCCATAAATTCTTCCATGAGGGCAAGAAGAGGGGCAGCACCCATCCATGATCTCTGTGACCAGTGACCAGACCTGAGGGAATGACATTAAGCTTTGTAAGGGCAGGTTTAGGTTGGGTATCAGGGAAAGGCTCTTCCCCAGAGGGTGCTGGCACTGCCCAGGCTCCCCAGGGATGGGCACAGCCCCGAGGCTGCCAGAGCTCCTGGAGCCTTTGGACAGCACTGCCAGGGATGCCCAGGGTGGGATTGCTGGGGGTCTGTGCAGGGCAGGAGCTGGGCTGGGTGATCCTTGGGGGTCCCTTCCAGCTCAGATTATTCCATGCTTCTATGATTCTAAGAAGAAACAGGGAATTAGTTATTGGTTATTACAGAAAGCACTATTGGTTATTAAATAAAAATCCTCCTGCAAAAGATGTGGCAAAATCCATGAGGCACGTTTTTTGAGCAGTGAAATCCCAGTAATCCAAACTTACTACAATAAGAGTAGAAAGAGGAAAACAGATACTGTATTAGATAAATATCTGGTTTGCTGCCCTGTGGCAGCTGGGTTGGTTGGAGATTTTTTAATCCATATAAACAGCGCTAAATATCTCTACAGTTGTTAAAGTCACTGCACCCATGAAAACCCCTGGGAAGGTGATCAGCATACTTCAATTGTTATCCACCAGCTGTAGCAACACTTGCCTTGACCTGAATTTCCTGCTAGGCTAGGCAGACAGGTTTGAGTAACTTTCACAATCCTCCCATGCCAGCAGAGTGGCAAGAAGCTGTTGTAGGTAAGGAATATTTGGCAGTGGACAGAGGATGAGAAGGAGTAAAGGCTGAAGTCTCTGCTGCTGTTCCAGGGCTGTGGAGATGTGTGTGCTCTCTCTGGTAGGGCTCTCTCCAGGGAGTACCTGATGCAGACATGCACATCAGAGCAAGCTGTAGACAGCAGCCTGGAGGACTCCAGTGAGCACAAAGACCTCACTTCACCCCAAGGTCATGCTGGTCCTGTCAAATGATTCATAACTCCAACTCCACTGCCTCTGAGGCAGCTTCCTCAGAGCTGCACCTCCTAAACTGGCCAAGAACAGCCCCACACCAACAGACACAAGAAATATGGATGGTACTATCAGAGGAAGTTTAAGAAAGAGATGCTGAATGTGTGCAGTTACTGTGTGATAACAGCCCAGGTGCAGCCACACCCCTTCTTCTGGGGCTGGCAGATTTGCTGGAGTTCTCTGGAAACTACCTAATAAACACCAGTTATTCCTCAACCAGAAGAAACACTCTCTCCAAAACCCAACACTGATTACCCAAAACTAACAATTCTCACACTGATTTACTGTTAAAATAAACTAACAAACAGAACACCAAGCCTTTTTTCTTTGTGTGTTATATTTATTATTCTTTTGGGAGGCACAATGAAAATTTCAGCTTCTGTTCTTTTCCCTTGCAGAACAGCAGGGTACAGGTTAATAGCCATCAATCTACAATCAATATATACTTCAGAAAGTCTCTGATTGCATTTTCACATTTCCTGATAATAGAAGAGGCACATGTACCAGACAGTGTCAGTAGCTGAAATAAGTTTAAGCAATACTTGCTTAAAAAGCTGCACTGACTGCTATTTTAAGGCAGGTTGGGTGAAAGTTTGACAGGCAATTTCCTCAGGAAATGAAAATAATTTTGCCTACAGAAATACATTGATTGAAAAGAGGCTTTTAGAAAATAGTTCATCAGTGTGAAATTATATTGATGCTGCACTTCCTTTAGTTAGAAAGACATCAATGAATCTCTTTTGTTCAGAATTCTGACTTCTCAGTTGTTCCTTTACCTTGCAGGAAAGGCAGGCAGCGATGCTCTGCTGTCAGAGGAGGCAGGTTTCTCAGGGGATCAGCAGCTCAGGCCAGGCTGCAGTGCCCAGGAGGCCTCAGGCTGTGTTCTCAATGAGCACAGCAATGCCTTGCCCTCCGCCGATGCACGCTGACCCAACCGCGTACTTCCCACCGCGGCGCCTGCTCGGAAACAGAAACAGGGGGGATTGGTTACTGCAGGTTACTGCAGCTGGTTTCCTCTCATAAAATCAGCAGCTCCTGTCCTGATTTTATGAGAGGAAACCAGCTACCAACTGGGTGTCACTGACAATGACGTTTTAGAATGTCTATGCTGTTATTTTTCTAGTAAAATACCATGAAGTCTCAAGTGCTGTTGAAATATTTCTCAACAATGACTTTAGACATCATCTGGTTCCAGTCCACAGGCACAAACTTCTTCCACTGGACCCCACTTAAAAATTTCTGGAGTAGTTTTCAAACTACTATCTGAACACTGCTGAGGTAGTTTTTAAATGTTAGGTTTCCTACAACCACACTCCAAGAAACAGATTTCTGCAAGGTGCAAATGATCTGAAGTTTCATGGCTGAGCACTAAGTGTTGCAAGTACAAGCAAAGAGACACAGTGACAGTGATCTCCACCCTGAGGGGGGAATTAAAATGGTGCTAAGCATATTAAGCAAGCCAAAAGAGCCAGAATTTCTGAAAATGGGCTAAAGGAGAGACAAGGTGACAACAAAGTCTTTTAAAGCATCCCTTTCAAGTAGCTAAAGGAGTGGAGGGGGACTTCACACACGTGAGGGAAAGGGCAAGAGGAATGGCTTCCATTGTCAGAGGACAGGGACATATGGGATACTGGGAAGAAATTCCTGGCTGTGAGGATGACGAGGCCCTGGCACAGGGTGCCCAGAGCGGCTGTGGCTGTTCCATGTCTGGCAGTGTCCAAGGCCAGGTTGGACAGGGCTTGGAACGACTGGGGATAGTGGAAGATGTGCCTGCCCATGGCAGGGTGTGGAAGGAGATGGTCTTTAAAGTCCCTTGCAACCCAAACCATTCTAGGACTCCATGATTCTATGAAATGCCCCACGTTAAGAAAGGAACAGACTCTGCTCAAAGGCCATTTCAAAAAAAGGAAACCTTCCCACAGGCTCCTGTAGGCTTGGATCAGATCTAGGTAAACTAAGAAATGCTGTCATGACAACAGGACGGGATGTGAGGCAAGTGCAGGACCTGCCCTGCAGCACAGAGGTGGCAAACTCATACAGAAAGTGGCCCATTCCAGCCAGGAGAATTTTAGGCTGGCTGACCAGAAGAGTTTAGTCACATGGTATCCATGCCCAAAATGTCAGCAGGCATAAATCCACCCACCAGCAGTGCACCCACGCTGAGCAGCTGCTGGGCTCATACCTTAATTCATGCACCAGGTGAGCTGTGATCCGTGAGCCCGAGGCCCCCAGGGGGTGGCCGATGGCGATGGCACCTCCGTTGACGTTGGTTTTCTCGGGGTCAAGGCCCAAAACCTTTTCCACAGCCAGATACTGAGGTGCAAACGCCTCATTTACCTAAAGCACCACACAAAGGACAGAACTTTAACACTAGCTTTCAGCAGTATGCGTGCAAACAAGATTAAATGAGGTGAACTGGTCTTCCAGGTCCTTTTGGGAGAAACATTAAATGCTGTGTCTATAACAGCGTGCTCAGCCAACATTTATGTGTTAATCCAACCCAACTAAACTCAAATACTAAGCAAGTATGAGGTGTATTTTCTAAAAAATAAGTACAGTATGTTCTGAGGCAGTGTGTCCATGAAGAGCCTGCTGTTCTGACAGAAAAAGGTCCTGTCCACATGTATCACTAACTAAAAACATGACCAGTCCAGCCAAAGGAGTAAACTGTCATGTCACATGAGGATATTTTTGTTCCACGGAATGCGATCACACCATTTCCAGTTTCCACATGCCTGGGATTTTTGTAGTGACTGTGCAGCAGAAACTGGATGGACAGAGGTCAGGCAGGCTCCTGACAGGCAAGAACACCTACATGGCATGAGTGGAATCCTTCTGCTAAAAAGATCAGGGGTAAAATCACTGCTCTTGTAAAAACATCTCACCTCTACCAAATCCATATCCTTCAGGGTCAGTCCTGCCTTCTTCAAAACCTCTGTAATTGCAGGTACAGGGCCTGTTTGGAATCATATGCAGTTAGTTAAATTAAAAAAATTATTAAATTAGGTATTAGAAACTTGTTTTACATGGAACAAATTCATAAAGCCTCATGAGAACCCCTCCCACGAGCCTCTGTGCAGATAATGAATTCTCGATGTCACTAATCTGCTTCATTAGGTGGTAAGAGAGCTCCTAAATCTCAAAACTACTTGGTCTCCTTGCCAACATACAGCCAGGGAATGCTATGAGTGTCACTACTGTTGCACACAGAGCTTTTGAGTCAAGAGAAGTGACAGTTCCCAGATAAAAAAAAAAAAAAAAACAATTTCACAATGGTTTTGAGGCATTTTCCTTCCCTGTACTCTTGGTTCCACTTCTTCTTTCCTCACAACTTGCAGCCTCCAGGTAAACAAAATAAGAAAAATACAGGCTGCTCTAGAGTTTGCAGGTCATGTGCTTATTTATGGGTATTGTTGTTTTGGTGTTCTTAATATATCTGAAAATCTTCTAGTAAAAAGCCAAACATTTAATTAGTTTATTCCAAACAATTAAATGCTCCCTCAGACCTAGGTCTTGGACAACTGAAGAAAGTAAGATTTTGGGTTTCAGACTATTAAGAGTTTGGCAACAACACTGTCCTCTGGAAGAAAGCTGCCTTCTATAACCTAATATAAACTACTAAGGGAAATTAATCCCAAACACAGCTACCTAAGGAAACACATACTCAAAGAGAGTTTGGAAGGGTTAATCAGGTACGTGCTTGTAGGAGAAACATACTGAGATGTTGGGCGGTGGCTGATCATTCAATTCTAAAACACCAACAATCCTAAACGCTATCACACTGCCAAAAATGGTGTTGAAAACACATAGCTCAATGAATAAATACATAAAATTAAGTAAATTACCAAAGAGACAGAAAAATTAAAAGAAGTAAGGGCCCAGTTCAGAGAGTTTCAGGGAGCCCCTGGCAGCTTAACACCAGACTAAGTGCATCTTATTAAGGAAGGATTTTAGTATGCCTGTTACGCATCAGGGTAATGGGAGGGTCTCATGCAGACAACACAAAGACCCCTACAGACAGCCAAGTAAACTCTTCCCCTTCTCTCTCTTTTTTAAAACAATGGATTCTCTCACTGAACAGTGTGAGACAGGACCTGCTATCAGTATGTGAAAGGACAGTGGCTCAGACTGAGCTCCTGTTTGTCAGATCTGCTGCTGTCACGTCGATGAACCTCATCTGGTCTCTTTGAGCTGCTGGGGACAAGCTGTGGTGTGAAGGAGTTGGGATACTAAGTGATCCTCCAAATGATTTATGAAGTTTTTAAACAAGCTAGAAGAGCTGCCTGAACTAGAGAGAATGGGCTGGTCTAGGAAGCACAATGCCAGCACCAAGTCCAGCAAAGAAAACCCTCCCTCGTTTGCTTTGAAGGCTGTGTCAGTCAGACAGTCTGAGCAGGAAAACAAATCTGACAATGCCTCATTTGCATTTCTACTGGCACACAGAACCTGCCAACAACAGCTCCTCTGAACAGAGAGGAAAAGCAATGCTGGGATACAATGCTGTCTGCAAACTAAAGCAAAGGGAAAAATCCTGTGGTGTCTGGATTGGCTTTGAGGGACTGTTTGCACTAAGAGAGGAAACAGAAAATACCTAATGAGGAGACAGAAAATATGGGACTAAAGCAACCAAAGAAGGGGTTTTGGTTTTCCAAGTAATACCTGCACATCCTGGGATCCAAGCAGCTTGAGCCACTGAAACTGCTGGAAGGTTACACTACTCCATCAGCAAGAGGTGAGGCAGGCAACTCATAGTTACACATTTTATCAAGGGAATTAGAGCTCACAGCAAATGAAAGTGAATTTTAGGAGAAAATGGTTTAAAAAAAAGTCTGAGTGTTTGTTTTCTTGACTAAAAGAGACAGTAAAAAAGGGGAAGAAAGAAGAGCCTGGAGGACTATGCTCATGCTATTACTGTGGGTCAGACACTGCACACACCCTTCCAGCCAGACTGAGGAGCAAATCTGTCCCTCTGCACAACAGGGATGGACTGACACAGCGGGATGGACAACAGGATACACAAACACCTTCAGAGCCACCAGACTGAGCACATTTCTTTCCTTTAGAATGCCCACGACAAGAACATTTTGGTAGTGTTTGATGCCATAAAATGATGTGCTTTACTGCAACTTACCAATGCCCATGATGGAAGGGTCACAGCCAGCTGAGTGATAAGCTACTACTCTTGCCAGAGGAGTGAGACTGTGCTTTTTAAGTGCTGATTCACTGGCAATGATGACTGCACCAGCTCCATCACACACACCCTTGCAGTAAGAGAGAAGCATTCTTAGTGAGAAAATACAGAGAAACAAAAAAATCCTCACACTCACACTTTAACCCCCAAAAGGGGCTTGAGTCTAAGGTACCATAATTAACATTTAACAATGTTTCTTCAAAACAACCAAAAACAAATCACTCTTCTGAGGATGGGGAAAGATAGTTAAATATAGATTAATGTTTCATGAATTCCAGTGTGTTAGAAAAGAAAAATAAGTCTTCCCTGCATTGGAAATATGATTCTGCTGACTTGCAAGAACACTATTAATAATGGATAATGTATGGGCTATTAATTATAAAAGATACTTTACAGACACCCACACTTACTGTGGCTATGATCTATTTTAGGCATGAATTCAGACTGTATGATCCCAGCACTCCATCTGGCCCAAAGAACTTTAATCAATTAATTAAGATAATGACAGTGAGAGGAACAGTCCATAATGACATGCTGCTAAGCACTGAGTATATTCTGGGTAAGAGCAAAATGTGGTTTGGGGGAGAGAAGACAGTAGCTGTGGTACAAAGATGAGCAGCAGCAGTATGCCCACTAAAAAAATGTAGGTTTGAAGCAAGTAAAGTTCAGTTACCACTGCCCCCCAAAAAAGGAGTGGCTACACAGCCACTGCAGCCACTAACTGCACAACTCAAGGCTGATGAGGAAATGTCAATGCCTCACTGCAGTATCAGTGGCAACCCACAGAATCAAATTTAGGACTTAGGGGCTGACTGAAGGATCCCCTGGCACCCACCAGGATCACCTGGCGCAAGGCTGGGAGAGTCAGCTGGGGAATTCAGCTGCAGAATTAGAAGTCATTTTTGTCAGGAGACACGACTGAGAGCCAACTCGGTGAGAGATAAAAACAGTGGCAATGAATCTGGAGAACCACAGAGGGGACACGTGCCCAGCCCAAGGGTCTGATGTACTCACTGAAGCATTCCCAGCCGTGACTGTTCCATCCTTTTTAAAGACACACGGGAGTTTTGTCAGCTGTTCCATGGTGGTCTGGGGTTTGGGGTGCTCGTCCTTTTGCATGCTTTCTTTACCCTTTTTTGTCTTCACCTCAATTGGTGCCATCTCAGCCTTAAAGTAGCCAGCATCATTAGCTGCAACCACAAAAAGGAAAATAAAAAGGACCTGATAAAAACATCAAGATGATTGCCCAGCATGACCAACAATCATATTTTCATGTGCAAACAGCTTCTTGCTCTATTTGAACCAAAAGTTCAGGGACAGCAATATTTATGCTTTATTTTGCTTATTTATTGTTGGGGTTTTTTTTGTAGTTTTTGTTATTTTAAGAGGTGGGCAAAAATTATACAAGTATACTGTCAAACTTCTCCAAAAAAAGCTGCAAATATTGAAACTTTATTTCAGGTTTAAACAGCTGAACTCCTTCTGGTTTGGTTTTTTTGTGTAAACCACTAAGTTTATTTTTAGTACATATTCCCCTTTACTGCTGCTTTATTTTACAGCTCTGTCATTTCTCAGATGGCCAAGATGTAAATCTCACTCAGAGAGGAACGAGCAGAAAACCTCTTGAGCCACATTGTTTCTGTTGATAAGATACTGTACATCAATCAAAATCCTGCTAAATCCTGCTCAAGGTGATCCTCCAAAGGTTCTCGCTGTCAAGCCATGATCTCAGAATGAGATTCAGCTGCCTAAACAACCTAAAACAATTCAAGTCATTGCAGGTATTTAAGATGCCCAAAAAAGCATCTGGCCAGATTGCCTAATATAACATGAGACAGAAATTTAAAACTATGACACTGGAATTGTCAGATCTGATATTGTTTAGCTACCTCTGGGCTTCTCAATAAATGCTTCAAAACCTTTTTCTTTCCTGACTACACATGGGGCTCTCTACTGTGGGATAAGATGACCTGGTCCTACAAGCAGAAATAGAAACAGCAAGGTAAAATCCTAGGAAACAAGAAACAGTTTCTAGCAAAGGCTCCAGGAAGAGCAGAAGTTAAGTAACAAGAGAAACAAGCAGGAAGGGTAATAATAATAAACGATGAAGAAAAGTTACAAAAAGCACTTCTACATCCATTAGAAAAAATACAAAATCTTCCTTCGAGAGCGCAGCTGTTAAAATGCACCATCATTAGAATCTAAGACCATGCTCAGATCTTTCTTTCTTATGTTCACCTTTGGCCTCCAATGTATGTTGAGTCCCAGGATGGCCACTGCACATTCTACTGGATTTTGGCCTAAACTTCACAGTAACTGAGTCACAGAAACTTGTGATGGTTTGGATTGGAAGGGACATTAAAGTCCATCTTGCTCCAACCCCCTGCCATGGGCAGACACCTTCCATTATCCCAGGCTGCTCCAAGCCCCATCCAGCCTGGCCTGGGACACTGCCAGGGATCCAGGGACAGCCACAGCTGCTCTGGGCACCCTGGGCCAGGGCCTGCCCACCCTCCCAGCCAGCAATTCCTAATTCCCAATAGCCCAGAATCTGTCCCTGCCCTCTGGCCCTGGGAAGCCATTGCCTGGCTGCTGTCCCTGCCTGCCTTGTCCCCAGTGGCTGTGCAGCTCTCCTGGAGCCCCTGGAGGCCCTGGCAGGGGCTCTGAGGTGTCCCTGGAGCCTTCTCTGGTGCAGCTGAACAGCCCCAGCTGTGCCAGGCTGGCTCCAGAGCAGAGGGGCTCCAGCCCTGGCAGCATCTCCGGGGCCTCCTCTGCACTGGCTGCAGCAGCTCCATCTCCTCCTTACATTGCAGGCTCAGAGCTGAATGCTTCTGAATTATGGTTTTGGGCACGTAAACCACCGAGAGAACAGTTTCAAACACAGCTCCTAAACAAATATCCCTCTTCAGATTCCATGTGCTCTGACTGTTCAAGCATTCAAGAACAACATTCAACTTGCAAAAGAAAGCAGAGGGATTTAAAAGAATTACAGCACATGCTGGCACACAAGGAGGATGTGGGTCACTTTGGAAAACTGTTCTGCCATGCAGAGGAAAGAAAGGAGTGCAATCAGGCATGCCTGGGACAATGCTGCATCCCACCAGAGGGGCACCAACAAATGACATTCACCAACATGAGTCCTGCTCAGGCAGGAGCTCACCCGTGACTGGCCAGTGGTGTTTGCAGCATCAAAAGCTAAGGAATGTCCCTGAGGAAGGCACAGGAAGGCAATGGAAAGGGGCTCCCACTAAACCTTCTGAAAGGTGCAACCCCTCACTCAGCATACTGTCAAAATCAACCCCCCTAAGAGTGCGTTATTTGCACCTTGTGGCCAACAAAATCACAAATTACAGCAAGCAAACAGAAGGACAAGAGCACCAAGAGCCAGAGAAACCCTTAGAACACTTTGAACCAAGGGTAAAAACTGACTGGACTTGAAACTGGTGTCACATAAACGCTTCCCCTGCCCGATTCACTCACCAGCCTTGCACCTCTGCTGGGTTTTGAGCGCGTACCGGTCGCAGTCCTCCCGGGAGATGCTGTATTTTGCAGCCAGGTTCTCGGCTGTCACTGCCATAGGGATTTTAACATGTGTATCTGTCAGGGCTTCCCACAACGTGTCTTCCAAGCTGCATGGAACATCAGAAGAAGGAAATCAGAAAGCACGGCAATACTGTATTTATTACTGACAGCTTCTAGCTGTTCAGCAGTCTCTTAGAAACTAATGGATCTTTGTAGAATTAACTCAGGTTACCTACAGAAAATTTACTGATTTATCAGAATGAACACAGTGAAAAACAGTGTGCAAGTTCTTGTGTGCAACTCTAATTAATCTCCATTACACTCTAGTGCAATTCTTTCCACTCACATATGGCCCCAAGAGGCTTGGGGAAAGCTTTAAAAATAGATTTTTAGTATTTCAGCATATTTCGCTTCTGTATTAATTATTTATTAGAGTCCTGTGAGCAAACTTCCTGGTTGCCAGGAAGGAAATGGGAGGCACTGTGAGAAGGCACAACAACCTACTGATTCTTTAGCTCTTTCTCTACTGTATGGTAAAATCCTCTTGCTAGAGTCAAAGGTTTCTGTGGGTATGACATCTCAGGGGAGAAGATACCCAAGTTTACCTTCACTCAAGCTGATAAAGGTAAGTCCAGTCAGTTCAGATGGATTTTGTTATCTCTGTCAGCAGTAAAGTTCTGCAAGATAAACCATTCATTCACCTGTCACTGTGTAATTCAGTTATCTTTATGGTAAGAACACAGTTACACCTACTTGGTGTATCAGCAACTTTGTGAAGGTGCTGTCCGTAGGACCTGCGCCACACAAGAACAGAATCAAGGACATCATATTCACCATCTTCAAAATGGAAATATGGTGGAGGAAAAAAATCCAAAGGGCTGAAACACTGAAATATCCTAATTTTGCATTTTGATGTCAATCATGACCTACTAAGTGGTGACACATTATCAATTTATCCTGCTGCACATTTCCCACAGTACTCACTCAGGACTTATCTTCAGAAGAAAATGTAAAGATAACTTACTTGTCAATGGATATACCTTCAAGGTTCCACTTTGAAATTGAGAGATGCTCACAACTTGGAGGTATACATGCTCTTTATCAGTCTCTACCTACTGCCAGCATTATTAGCCCTGCCTAAACTGTGTGTGCCTCTGCTTCACAGACATTTTGTATGTAGTACCTGCACAGGACGTAGCAAGTGAACTAAATTTTGTGTCCAAGAGTTTATTGGTATGTTTAACACGGAACAGGAACTTGAAAATGGTTTTGAAAAAGCTGGAAAATGAGCACACTTCACCAAATGGCCTGAGCCTACTGTTTTGATACTATCTGAATACTAGATAAATGCTTTAAAGTACAAAGTCTGGATCTAATCTCCAATAATTTCACTTGCAAGGATTTGGTGCCTACAATCCTGATACTAAACAATGCTTTGCTCACAGAGCAAAGGAAGTACCTTGAGCTCTGCTCCTAATCTGGTTCCAAACCGAACCTTCCGGACCGCGTAAGGGGCCTGGCTCATGCTCTCAGCTCCGCCACACAGAACAACTTCTGACTCATTCAGGCAAATTTCCTGCCAACACAGTAAAACAAAACACATCCAGGATTTAGCTGGCTGCTTGAGTAAGAGAATAACAACTGTTTTAAAAGAAGAGGTTGTCACCTACAAAGCAACTAACTTAGAATGAATCCAAGCTCAGCCATGTGTGTACATGGATGAAGGGTTTACCCTTCTGTTAATGGTGGGGTCTGTCTCCTTCATGCCACATCCCTTTTTCTTCCTTTCAGCAAAGAATGATTGCATCCATGAGGGAAGAAGAGAATATAGGTGTGCACACATGACAGAGCAGAGGAACAAAGACATCAGGCATCTGCATGCTTGTGTGGTTTGGTTTACAAATGGTTGTGCTTGTGGTTTTCAGCTCTCACTCTTCTCAAAAGGAACACAAATTACACTTCAAAGCCTGAAGTAAGATCTTACAATTCAAAAAAAAGGGATATAATTTAGAAGACAATAGCTAGGTAGCTGCCAAATAAGTACCCAAAACATACTAATTCATCAATGGCAAAGCACACAAAAAGTAAAAGCCCCAATTCCTAAATGCACCATCAAAGCATTCAAAAATAGTGCTTCCTTAAAATGCTTCATTGAGTTGGACTTTGAGGTTATTTATGAACTAGAATGAAAGAAAATTAAATTACCTCAGAGCAGCTGTGGCTGCCCCATCCCTGGAAGTGCCCAAGGCTGGACAGGGCTTGGAGCAACCTGGGGTAGCGGAAGGTGTCCCTGCCCATGGTAGGGAGGTGGAACTGGGTGTTCTTTGATGTGCCTTCTAACCCCAAACAGTTCCATGATTCTGTGATCTTGATATGCATTTGAGACTCCTAGTTAATACCTTGTGTGTAGCAATAAGTGCTGAGATGCTCTCTACTGTTACTAAAAACTTTGTGAGCACCTAAACAGCATAGGCTGCACTGATGAAATGCCATCTTTGACAAGGACCTCACCACCACACTTCCAATAAAAGTGATCACATTCTGCAGCAGATTTTTTCAGTGTGGACAAATGTGTGTATGGCCTCTGCAAAAAGCACTAGGAAAAACAGTCGGGTGGAAGTTATTGCAAACATGTAACTTTATCTCTACATTTTTCATATTTTTTTCTTGTAGAGTATCAGACCTAAAATAATTTTTTAGCGAAGGAAAACCAAAAGAATCCCACACAATCAACAATCTGCTTGTTCAAGTATTCATAAAAGCAATGTATGAGCAAATGAAATAAAAATCTGTGTGCTCTGACTCAATGGTTTTGGCCAACTCCTCAAAGAGAAGCTGGTTCTCTTCTATTTTAAAAGAAGTGACATCATAAACTACTGAACCCATGAGAGGTTTGGATCTTTGAACAAAAGCATACTTAAAAAGCACAGGTTGCTGCTTACACAGCTAACTAGGTGAGAATATAAACAATGATCAAGAGATGAAAGACTCCTGGAGTCCAGTAATTCCAGTCCATACAAACAGGATTGTGGGATGCAACTACAGCCCAGCTGAGCTCCATTTCACAGCTAACACTCATTGCATTCCTCATATTAAACTAAAAATTACTACAATACTTGGATTTTAAGAACCAACCACATAATATGGCACTGTGGTGGCTGAACTCCTGCAAAAAATGTGCCGGACAATAGAATTCTCTGTCAAAAACCCACATGAAGACTCATCCCAAACACAAAGGACATGTTTCTACATGTTAAAGGCCTGACAAAAGCTACGACGGACACAGAAATACAGCTTTGTACCTGACAGCCATTGGCAATGGACTGGAAGCCAGAGCCACAGAGCCTGTTGACAGTGAGGGCTGGGACAGACATGGGAACTCCCACTCGCAAACCGACGTGTCTTGCAATGTAGATGGCATCTGAGGAGCTCTGCAGGCAGAACAGGAAAGAGGTTTTGTCACACTCTTGTTGGTTTGGAAAGCAAAAAAACAGTCTTGATGGAAAGTCAGAATGGTGTGATTGCATCCCAGACAGAGGATGGTGCATGCTCAGCAGAAATATTACCGCTCACCAGGAACACTTTGATTCAGCTCAAGAAGACACTACCCTACAGGATCTGAAAGCGTCACTGTCTTAATACGCATTTTAAAGAAAGTGTGTGCTAAGTCAGAAACTTCATGGTTTTTCCCTTAACCCTTATTTTCAAAATAGCACCCACACAGCAGGCTGACACAAGGGCAGATCCTGCCTGGTGAGCTGCAATTATTTTAAGGTAAATCAGTATTGTTCAGACTAACAGGAGAAGGCCTCCCAAAACCAGAGAGAATACCTATGCTCATGGGGAACATGCCCCAAGCTAAAACGTATCATAAAGACAAAGTTCTATGCACAGTGCTACAAGACTATTGCAAGTTCAGAAAAAAAAATAATCAAGCCACATCTGCTGAAGGGGTTTGAAGTAGTCAAACATTCACAGTTTATTAAATTTAATCAAACAGTATAAATAAACCAGAATTTAAAAAAAAATCTACTGGGATGCGGAAGTATGATGCAAAGGAAAAGACACGTACTTTCAAAATAAAAAGAAACTTCATCAGGAGATGGTTATTTTTTATGTGAAAGCACTACAAGAGATTTGAGTGCAGCAATGCTTTCCTAGGCCACAAACAGCTCTTACAAAATTGAAAAGCTGAATAAAAGAAGCTTAGATAGTACCTGTAGCAGAGAATAAGTTCAAGCTACTCTTTTGGCTGAAAATCCAAAGAAGGAATACTACCTTTTTCTTTGCTTATTGTCCAAGTTCTCAGCTACTTGCTTCTTCTCCATCCTTGAAACATGTAGTGCAAAATAAAAGTCCCGCCCCTTAATAGTAATGGTGAAACCAGAATACAAAGCAAAAAAAAAAAAGCTAGGAATGTTCTTTGCTGTCTTGCCTAAAACAAAGATCCTCATTTGTATGTGTGGGTAACTGCAGTTCTGCAATGCATACAACATCATCCACTTTGGAAAAGACACGATTGTCCAAATGTCTCTGCCAATCAAAGCATGAATCCTTCCAGCTCAAAGGAAACCTATGTTCACTCAAAAAAATCTATAGAAAACACAAGAGAAATTGACTCAAATCACTTACAAGCTTGACACAGAAAGGGATTTATGCAACTCAGTGAAAAAATACTGATCACTGAGTCACACAACTCAAGCCATTAAAACAGGGGAAACATACCTAGGAGTAGCAACTAACCTGTCAATGTAGTCAATTGACACATACTTTTAGGAGGTCAGCTCGTCCTGGTTTAAACTACGTCTGGCACTAAAAAAAGCAAGCTAAGCCTTGCTCCCAACAGCACCACAAATCACACAGGATACATCCCTCAAGCACAAGCAAGAAACACTAGCCTGCAAACCGCTACTGACCCCTTTCGCTTCCACCCCTCTGGCTGCCAGCCAGAGGCAGCTGCCTACAGGGCCATACCAGGGGTGCCTGAAACAGCCCCCAGGCAGGAGATCTTCCAGGCCACCAACCTGCATGACGTTGCCCACGACGACGCTGTCGATGATCTCGGGGGGCACCTTGCCCGCGGCCAGCGCGGCTCGAGCGGCATGTTCCGTCAGGTCGGTGGCCGAGAAGTCCTTCAGCAGCCCCCCGTAAGCGCCGAAGGGAGTGCGCTTGGCCGCCACGATGAACACACCTGCAGCGGGGGCAGAAACGGCCCGCAGTGAACACACCCCCCAACCGGGGCAGAAATTACCCACAGGCTCAGCACCTCGCACGCAGGGGAGCGCCAGGCCAGCCTCCAGCGCGTGAGTGTCGCTCTAGGACACGAAATAAAACCATGCGGACACTGGAATCTCCAGGGTAAAAGAAAAGCAGTTCAATTTCTGACTCCAACATTTATAGATTTTTAAAATGACAGTGGATTGAAGGATGACAGTGCTACCTCTCCAGTGACACTGGACAAACCAACAGTCCATCAAATTTCTCCTCCTCCAGGAAAGAATGCAAAACAATAAGTATTTACAACAAAAAAAAACTGCGTGAGAAAATTCGTTACAAGAATGTAAACATCAGAAGGCTCAGAAGAACTGCCAGGTGACACCCCCAAATTCACACGAAACTTTTTAAGAATAGGGAACACGAATACAGGAAGCTTGAGATAAATAATGAATGGCGCTTTAGACAGGGAAGGCATGAAGAATTAACAGTCAGAAAGCTGGGAAGATTCTGGAAATACAGTGAGGTTTGACAACAAAGTAAGGTTGGATATAAATGTGGAGTCAGAGTGGGTTGCCACATGCATCAAAAATTAGTGCTAATGCACTAAAAACATGCCAGTAACATCTACGAAATCCTGTAGCAGACACCTGTGAAAAACTTAGATAAGGAACAGTGCTTTTAGCAGAGGCCATTCCCTCATCCTAGAAAAATCAGCAGATTTTTGGTTTATATGCAGAAACAGTTTCCACGAAAAAAAAAAACCCAAAAAAAACAAACAAAAAAAAAACACACAAAAAAACCCCCACAAAAAACCAAACACAAAGCACAACCCCCCCATACACTTTAGATACGCATTTCAACTTTGAGAACTTCAGCTTAAGAAGAAAAACTTTCCCTAATCAAAAAATTCATGCTCCTGCCACTAGAAATATATATATATCACCAAAACTGCTTTAGCATGAATCTGCTAGCTCCTGAGAAGAAAATCCAGTTTTTACTAGGCAGGAGACCATGTGCAAGCAGTTGTGCACAAGTGCACGGACCAGGAGCAGTTGATACAAATTCCAGCTCAGGGGAAGCCATCTCTGAACCAAAGCAAACATCTCCTGGCTGCCTGTCACACTGGCTCCCTGCTCCCACGTGCAGAAAAACAAGTGGGAGGCAGGCTGTGAACTTTCCCCCAGTTGAACCGTATCGCTCACAACCCCTGTTTCCACAGCTCCCATCCAGCACCCAGCTATTTTAGGGAACGCTGCAGGGGCACACACAGATGTAACCAGGCAGACAAATGAAAATGCCTGCTCATAAAGCTGCTTGTGAGCACTGGTTTCAGGTCATCTGATCTGTGTTACTTGGCCATTTTGTCAGAGAGAGGGTGCTCCTCCATCCCGCATATATTTGCGCCCCAGGCTGCATGACTGCTAGAAAAGGACATTCCAAACTGGTCAAGGTCAAGGCTCCCCCACTGACAAGGGCCTGAACAAAGTGTAGAGATCTAAAATGTGCAGGGAGAGATGATCAGACTTGTATCACAGAATGGGTTGGGCTGGAAGGGACTTCAAGGATCATCCAGTTCCAACCCCCCTGCCATGGGCAGGGACACCTTCCACTGTCCCAGGCTGCTCCAAGCCCCATCCAGCCTGGCCTTGGGCACTGCCAGGGATCCAGGGGCAGCCACAGCTGCTCTGGGAAGCCTGTGCCAGTGGCTCATGTCATGGCAAAGTATTTCTTCCCAATACCCAATCTAAACCTTCCCTCCTTGGCATATCTTTCCTGCAGCAAAACAGGCCTTGATACTCACATTCTTCACCACTCCTCCCATCCACTGATTCCCTGCCTCCTCCAAATTGTGCCAGCCCTAACTGATCACAAAGCCTTGCTGCAGACCAGCCTGGGGACCTGAACAAGCTGAAAGAACTCCTCCTCCTCCCTCCTGGCCAGGTTGTCAGTCACCCACGTTATTTGTTCAGTCACATCCCCCGTGGCATTGCCTCACGAGCAGTGCAGGGGCGAGGATGGAACTTTGCCCTTAAACATTCCTTCCACCTCTCCCTCTTTCATGGAGGTTGCTTACTGCTGCCCACTTCCCAACAGCACCACGGGGCCAATAAACCAGGGCAGGTCACACGACAGAGGCAGCTGAACACCAACTCAGCAGAAAATGAGGGCCTCATTTTCACTTGGATCAGTCCTGTGCCCCGAGTTCACCTTCTGGCTGCTCAATAAAACAATCAAAAAACTCAAGACTCAGAGAGAAGGCTGGGAGGAACCACTACAAGAAGATGAAGGAGCAGCAGCACAGTCTGTGTTATGTTGAATTAAGCTGGACACAGACACTCCCTTAGGGTACATAACTCCAGGGCCTGACAAAATCTCTTGACTGGAGAGGCACCTACAAATGCTACCCCCTCCCCAGAGCTCCAGGAGAGACAACAGGGGGTGGCTGAAGTCCTGAGTGAAAAAGGACTCTTTGACAACTCTTCCTAAATTCCTATTAATGAGTTTTGTCCTACAGTATCAGAAAAAGATTCCAGAGTCTCTGCAATTTTCCAAGGTGATAAACAGAGAGCAGAATAGCACCAAATGCATGGAGATCTGAAACTTTTGGGGAAAGAAAGCCAAAATCACTCTGAATCCTTAACAAACACTATATTTGAGACATCTTTTAAACTGATTTTGTTAATCACTTGCTACCAAACAGGGAACTGAAACATTACTTAATCCTCCAACGTATCTCAAGTGCACTTGGTACGAAAATAATTCTTCATCAGATCCTATTCTGAAAGCCTAGAAAACAACCTATAACAATAAAAAAGTAAGTTGAGAAGCAAGAATGGTATATAAAAGTGTTGTGGATTGAGATAAGAGAAAATCCTGCAGTGGGCACAGAAAACTAAGATCAAACTATTATGGGCAAGGTGCCCTCTGTGCTATCCAGCTCAGCAAAACCATCAAAATTAACACAATGCTGACTACACAGGCCTTAGCACTGCAGTCTCACACCATGACTGACACGTATGCTATTATTTAGGTACAGTCTGTCAAGTAGCAAAGTGCTGTCAAATAGATAAAAAGCCATATTGCAATAAATTTCAATTTTGCTTTCATACAAGGTCTTAAAAGGTGTATTTACCTCATTTTTAAGAGTCACAGAATTTAAACAATGCAGAGCATAAATCAGTTCTTTGCACCAAACACTTTCAGGAGCTGTGGCAACTTAAGGAGTTTACCCTGCACTATCAGGGCTAACACAGGCAGGGCCTGGATGTGACAAACTCCCTGTCAGTGACAGTTCGGGTGTCACTCAGTCGCTGAACATAAACAGATAATCACAGAATTACAGAATCATCTTACTTGTAAAAGACCTCTAAGACCATGAAGTCCAACCATTCCCCAGCGCCCCCAAGGCTACATCCACACGGCTTTTATATCCCTCCAGGGCTGGGGACTCCACCACTGCCCTGGGCAGCTGTGCCAGAGCTGGACAGCCCTTTCCATGGAAAAAGTGCTCCTGACACACAAGTCAAATTCCCAGTTACATGACAGACACGCACACCTTGCTATGTGTTTGCAGCATAGCTTAGTCGAGCACACAGGGAGCCAAACACTGAAATACAGCAGAAAACAGCGCTGAGAACACAGAGGCTGTGAACGACACTCTCTGACCCCCTCCTCACCTTCTGCACCCCCTGTGCTCCCCATTCCCACCCTCTGCACCTCATTCCCACTCTCTGAACCCCATTTTCTCTGAAGTCCATTCCCACCCACTCACCACATCCCAACTCTCTGAACTCTATTCCTACCCCCTGACCACATTCCCACCCTGTGCTCCCCATTCCCATCCCCTGACCCCCATTCCCACTCTCTGAGCCCCCTCCCCACTCTACGGCCATCATTCCCACCCTCTGCACCTCATCCCCACCCTCTGACCGCACGCAGCCCGGTGTTTTTGGGAAGTTCCTAATTACTTCCAGCTGTCTGGCCGAGCAGGCACGGACGGGACAGCGGTGAGAGATATCCCCCGGAGGCACGGGAATGGCTCTCGGGGGCTCTGCTTTGTAATTCCTGCCGACCCCACCACCTGCCTCGCTTTGGGGGCCCCTACAGCATCCAAGCCGTGACCGCCCGCCCTCAGGGTCCGCCCAGAGCCCCTCAAGGAGCCAGGGATCCGCGGGGGACGGGATCCTCACCCCTCAGCAGCGCCATGGCCACACCGCGCCCGCCCGAGTGCCGCGCCCGCCCGCCGGCCCCGCACATTCGCCACGCTCAGGGCGGAAGGGGCATGGCCGGCAGGCAGTTTACTTAAAGTTATTTTCTACGCGTAATTTTAGTTGTTTGATAAATTTATTTTAAATATGGGGGGATTTTTGTTTGTTGGTTTTTTATACTTTGCTTCTGCTTGGTTCGATTTTTTTCCCGTGCGGTTTTGGCGAATCGGCGGCAGGGGGAGCGGGGGCGGGCGGTGATGGGCTGAGGGGAGAGGCTCCCCCGCCGCCCGCCTCGCAGGTAATTACACCGTGTTGCGGTTAATTGCAGATAATCGTGGGATCGCTTCCGTTGGAAGGCACCTCCGAGATCATCGAGTCCAGCCTGTCACCCGATCCCCAGCTTGTCACCCAGCCGAGAGCACTCAGTGCCACGTCCAGGCCCTCCTTGGGCACCTCCAGGGATGGGCACTCCAACATCTCCCAGGGCATTTCCAATTCCTGACCTCCCTTTCCATGGGGAAGTTCCTGCTGCTGTCTAACCTGAGCCTACCCTGGCGCAGCTGAGATCTAGAAACCTCCTCGAGTGGGTTGTGGAGGGTCGCGCCCCTGAATTCATGCACAATCCGTGGCTGCCTCACTGCTGCCCCTAATTCCGAGTTTTGGCTTCCCTGGACACGGATGGGGATGAGCAGGGGCTGCTTGCAGCCCATCTGTTTGAAACGTGCAAGCATTTGGTTACCCTCATTTTCCAACACAGCAGACAATGAAAAACACGGGGATAAAAGGGCTAAAGAGCCTGCGATCATATATTGGTCACTAGAGGGAAGAACTGGTCCCTCCGTGGGCTGCAATGAACACTTATCAGTGATGCAGCACCATGGATGCTGCAAGAACCGACAGCGGGACAGATCCATGGTTTACTCTGGTAATATGAAAGAGTTTAAAACACACACAAATATCCTAGAATCCCCCAATGGTTTGCATTGGAAGGCATATTAAAGCTCATCCATTCTCACCCCCTGCCACAGGCAGGGACACCTCCCACTGTCCCAGGCTGCTCCAAGCCCCATTCAGGCTGGCCTTGGACACTGCCAGGGATCCAGGGGCAGCCACAGCTGCTCTGGGCACCCTGTGCCAGGGCCTGCCCACCCTCCCAGCCAGGAATCTGGACCTCCAAGGTACACCACAAAAACCACCCTCCGGAGTTCTGATGGTTGAAATGCATCTTGAGGTATGATTTATCTGAATAATCGCTCTAGTGGAGCCATCCCGGCTGTCAGGCAGAAGTCAGGCAAGCCAGAGAAAATATTTTGGGTACAAATAAAAATTGCCATATGTCTTCAGGGACACATTTAAAGTTCTGTAAATTTTCTAGAAGAAAAAAATGTTATCCTGTGAAGACTCCCATTTTTCATTTAAAATAACCTCTAAGTACTTTCTCCATAATTCCAATGATTTAATAAATCTATAAATCAGTGAACGTGCAACATTTTCTTTAAAAAGAGCCAAGGGTTTTGCTGTAATTTTTTCCTTTGACATTGAATTCTCTCATCTGTCTCATTTAGGGCCAAGGGAAGGGATCCTGCCCCTGTGCCCCTGGGCTCAGGTGAGAGCCACCTGCAGAGCTGCCCCAGCCCTGGCTCCAGCAGCACAAGGAGCTGGAGCTGCTGCAGCCAGTGCAGAGGAGGCCACGGAGATGCTGCCAGGGCTGGAGCCCCTCTGCTCTGGAGCCAGCCTGGCACAGCTGGGGCTGCTCAGCTGCACCAGAGAAGGCTCCAGGGACACCTCAGAGCCCCTGCCAGGGCCTCCAGGGGCTCCAGGAGAGCTGCACAGCCACTGGGGACAAGGCAGGCAGGGACAGCAGCCAGGCAATGGCTTCCCAGGGCCAGAGGGCAGGGACAGATTTTGGGCTATTGGGAATTAGGAATTGCTGGCTGGGAGGGTGGGCAGGCCCTGGCCCAGGGTGCCCAGAGCAGCTGTGGCTGCCCCTGGATCCCTGGCAGTGCCCAAGGCCAGGCTGGATGGGGCTTGGAGCAGCCTGGGACAGTGGGAGGTGTCCCTGCCCATGGCAGGGGCTGGAATGGGATATGCTTTAAGGTCCTTTCCAACCCAAACCATTCTGGGATTCTGTGATTTACATATGCACAACGGGTGGCTTTTCCTCTCCTTTTCTCCACTCATTTGCAATGGCTCTCAGGGCCATAATACTCCACACTCAGTGAGTTTCTAATTAGCTGCCAATATTTCAACACCTCTGAAATCACTGCTATAACTTCTAAAACCTCCAGCGTCATAAGTAAAAGTGATTCTCCTAATTTCTGTTTATAAACTACTTAGAAATGGTTCTATTGGATGGAAGTATATTTTGAAAGGGGTTATTTTTTTGCATTCTCATTTTTGACCAAGAGCCACAATTTCTTCAAAAGTGTTTATTTCACAAATTTTTTATCCCCAGCTGAATATTACAGTGACTATTACAAGCATTTTCTTATAAACAAAGGTGTAGTTTACAGATTTGTTCAAAATGGAAAAATATTTTATAAGCAGTAGTATTTCATCTACAGTATTCACTCATGTATATCATTCAGCTTTGACAGCAGCTATACCTTCTGCTCCTTAAGGTAATGACACTTCACACACAAAAAAGAAAAATAAAAATATCCCCAAAGATTTCAATATAGTAGCACTTTTTAATATACTTCTTTTCTTCTGATTTCAAATTAATCTGAAAGTCTTTGTCCACTGGCATTCACACCTTGAAATAATTTGGATACTCATCAGGGTTATGTCTTGTGGATTGTTCTACTTAACATCTACCTTGCTAGAATTTCTTTCAGAAAAAAAAAAATCAATTTATGAGTGTAATATATATGTGAATCAATAAAGTTTGAGGAAAAAGCTTCATGGAAGTTCATGCAATTCATTTTAATTAGGTTCTATTTATATGCACCGATAAAATGCTAATTTTTCAGTTAATGGTCTGAAAGAATAAGCTTGCACAATTTTATTAATTTACTATCGAAAATGGAGGAAAATAACCATTGTTTCAAGTGCGGCTTTTTCATTTGTACCTTTTACAAATCACAAAAACAAGGAATCGTGTCCTGCAAAGACTTCAGTGTTCAAGTTGCAGGGTGATCAAAAGCAGCCACTGTGCTTAAAACATGCCCACACTTTGGTACTGTTTCACAAATACGAAGAAATTCTTGTAGATCCAGTGGAATAAACTGCATGATCAAAAAATGTTTGTAATGTAGGATTGCAAAAATTCTGTCTTGAGGTCTAATGTTCTTTTTCTACGGTCACCTACAGCAGCTTTATCCTCAGATAAGATAAGCAATCTCAGCTACAAAATGCCAATTAAAAAAATAAAAGAAGAAAAGGAACTTTCTGGTGAAAATGAAACATGGTCCTGGATGCTTCTTGTAGGTCAGCCAGCATATGCCTCAACTCATATTTGAACTGTTGGTTCTGTAATGCTGGTGATTTGGGCATTTTGATTGTTTAATTTATTTTATTTTATTCCCAGTAGTGGTTTTCTGAGATATAAGCCATCATATTTTCAGAAATCACAGTGGGTCACTATTGTTTGCGGTTTTTTTCCCCCAAGAACTTTAAAGTGTTTTTGCAGACCTCCTTGATGTAAGAATTTATGAGTAGGCTTTTATATCCATAGACAACTTTTTCTATGACAGAATAATAAAAATATTCCACTGTTTTTAATGCTTATTTCAGAGTAAGAGTGGTTGAGTTAAACAGCTGAAGGCACAGAGTGGGAAAATGCTAAATGTAATAATCAATATTTAAAAATAAAGACAGATCTGGAGAAGAGCCAGCTTTCTCTAAGCCATGCTTTGTGATCATTTTGCTTTTTAAATAAAGAAGTGTAAATCTGAGGAAAGAAGGCATGCTTGAGCATAGCAATTTAACTAAATTAACATTTAAATACAAATTTTTAAAAGTGCTAACAGAAAAGATAACGTATATTAAAGGTATTTCATACAGAGTTCTCTTCCAGATGGATTTCAGTGGATAAACTACATGACCACAGATCAGGATGTTAAATCCCAGTTCCCATCTACACATACTAAGAGTTTTTAAGAAAGAATATATAAATTACAATTCTGAAAGTGCCAGTGAAGGACCATTATCCCCTAGAAGACCATTAAGCACATTTTACAGTGGTAATCAGCAACAAAGCCACTGCAGAAGAGGATTCTGCAGCAACCTGTCACTTAGTCTGAGTGATAAGCATAGGTTTAATCAATGCATTGGGAATTGTACTCCAAATAATTTACATCAGAAAGATGGTAGAGACCTGAACTGCCTGAAACTGCTGACCTAACACGAATCCTGAGCAACAGCTCTCTGTTTAAACCACCTTACAGAAAGGCTGAATCCTGCTTTGAATTATTTACTCTTAAACCATGATGACTGTTGGAGCATGGAAAGAAGGGAGAGGCAACGACTAACAAAATTCAGAGCACTGCAAGGACATTCATAGTGAAAAGAGGTAGGTGAAAATAAATAAAGGTATAGTGGGTGAGTGGGTGGCAGGGCTTGCTGGGCACAGGCAGGAGACTGGTTAGCATTACCCTCATTGTATAGCCAGGGGAGATGAAGGCACAGCAGAGGTGAGTGCCCAAGGACTGCAGTTTGGAGACAATCCTGGCTCTTTACAAGCAAAATATCTCTAATTCAATGGGTGACAGTTAAGGAGGAACAAATGACTTTTTAGCCTGAAGTCTGTCCTTCAGCAGTAACAGTTGCTCTGGACTATGGTCTCAGTTTGAATCAAGGTTTTTACCCACTGGCATAGACTGATATAACTCTGCACAGCACTCAACAGTTTCTTTTAA
The DNA here is from genome assembly GCA_039654755.1 of Calcarius lapponicus. Lineage (NCBI taxonomy): Eukaryota > Metazoa > Chordata > Aves > Passeriformes > Fringillidae > Calcarius > Calcarius lapponicus. The sequence goes on from CM077481.1 coordinate 6,727,535, forward strand.
AATGTGCTTTTTTGGATAGTCATATACATATATAGTACATAGAGGACTACTGCAGTTTGTATATACACCGATTATATACATGATGCCTAAATCACAACACGCTCGTTGCCTAGGAAGGAAACTGCAGCAGACAGGAGCTGGTGTATCTCCAAGAAACTTCACATTCTACTTTCAGTCTCTGAGTAGACAGCCTACCTGTTCATAAATTTGCTGTCTGGATTTACACCAGCTAAAAATAGTCAGATGGAGAGAGTGGATTTTTCTTAGAAAGCTTTTAGTCATGATGGATCTGCGCACCACAGACAAAGCCACAAAAGCAGGTGAGTCAAGACTGACTTAAACAAGACCATGGTGGAAGTGGATGAGGGCAGAATGCTGGCAGCCCCCCATCCTGGCTGCAGTTTGGCACGTGGTGCTGTGGCAGGAGCATCCCCATGCTGAGCAGTTGTGGAGCAGCACTGACCCTGGGGAACGCACCTCCTCCCCTGCCCAGCAGCCACCGAGAGCTCAGCATGTGCTGCCAAGGACCAAAGAAAAACCAATGCCTGGTCTCCTTCAGCATCTGTGTGGTGAGGTCAGAGAGTTGGTTTGGCTTAGTTTATAAGTCTAATTAAAAAAAAAAACAAACTAAAAGAATCTGAATTGAATACAATTATTAATTTAAGGTTGTTGTAGTTTGGGTTCACTCTTAAAGAAATGGCTTATCTATGTTTTTAACATACCATCTGACAGCTTCTTTTTTTTTCTTTTTTTTTTTTTGTGTTAGAACATTTAATCTCTTTTATAAATTTTTAAATTTTTAAAATATTCTTCATTTATCCAAGCTGTGTATTTGCATGATTCTTAACATTTTTATGGCTACTGAACTGAATAGGGTTTTTCCATGGACAGCTACAGCTAGGATTAACCCACTGAACACAGGTAGGGCTGGATGATTAAACTGGGTTCCTTAGCATGATTTGTGCATGGGATTCTGACACTGGCCATGTAAGAGGTACAAGAACCTTGACAGCTACTGGAGGAAAGTGTTTGACACTCGAAAGCACAAGGAAAGCCAACAGCAGGGATCAGGATGATGCTATGCTAGAAGCAGAAAGCTTAAGGCAGTCCTTTGCATCATGATTATTTCACTAGGACAAAACCTTTGCTAGCATAAATTTGGTAATGCAAAAAAGTCCAATGGGACAAATTCCTGCCAATTTATCTAAATTTCCATGAAGTAGATACACTGAATGTATTTAGCAACAGCTGAAGAGCAACAGCTCCTCCTAAATACATTCAGTGTATCTGAATGTACTTGTGAAAAATGTATTTGTATTTGTGACAAATTCCACATCAGTGGAAACAAGCAGCATGCCAGCCCTTTACCTTTATGGTGTGATAAATACCCACCTTCTGCAATTTACTTTTTCAATTCACTATCATGAATGCAGTTACTAGCAAGAACTGAAGGCAGAACTGAATGTTCTGCTATTCATACACACATGACCACCTGCTCCTGGACAAACGATACATCCTTCAAAGCAGCACAAGTGTCTCAAATTTTGTTTTTGTCATAGACACCTATGAAAATCAAAATAAGCTGTCTCCCACTTCCTAGCTTTTGGAGATGATTATGGGCTTTGAACTATGTCAACATAAAATCAAGCAGTAAAAAATAAATCTATTTTTCAAGTATCCTTATTTCTGAGATGCAAATTACCCAAAAAAATCACATACAGACCAGTGTCTTTTCAGTGTACATTTTAGCATCCATTTGTTACTGTGTACTGGTTCTTCCATAAGCCTGTTTGGTCCATATTTAAAGAGCTCTTGAATTCTTTTTATGATTTTTTTGTTGTTGTTGCTGGAAGTCTCTGGGTGTGAGAGGTGAGTTTAATTCTACTTTCTTCAGACTTTATTGAGAAAATCCAAGTTGAGAGAAGCAGGGAGATGAATGGAGTCCATGGTGATGGCAGATGGGTTGAATGGGAACAGAACTGGGAACATGTGCTTGAAGTCCAACAGCAGCTGTGGAGGGTCATTCCGTTCTTGCAATTGCTTCTGTTGGGTGTGGGAGAAGAAAATAAATGTAGCATCAGTCGTTGCCTTTTCTTGTTGTGTTTAACACCATCAAAGGTTTGAGAATGTGCATCATGTTCTAGATACTGCAGAAAACAGTGAGAACTATTTTGTTCTCTTCTGCAGCACCTTTCCTTCTATACAGACTGTAGGAAACACTACTTCAGGAGAGCCTGGTTACATTTTCTACATGACCAGAATGATACAGGACCTGGAAACAAGATGATCCCCTTGGCACAGCAAAACCAGGACTACATGATACCAGCAGACCACCTTTGATTCAGCTGATCAACCATGCTGATATGTTCTGGGGGTAGCTGAACACATGCCCTTCCTTTTTCTCCCTGCTCCTTGTGAGCATTAAAAGGTGTTTGGCTTTAATTTGTTTATTTTTCCTTCAGTTGCCAATTTCTACCTCCTATCTCAGAAGTAACTCAATTTCACCAACACTTTGTTGACTCCTGCAACCTTAATCCTCCGTTGTGTTGCTACTGAAGAGCTGAATTAGCTGAGCTTGGGATTTGGGTGTTTATTGCCCTCTGTGATTAACAGCCTGGCTATCCCTGCAGCTGTGTGCTGTAAGTGTGTGTGCACACCCAGAGCACTGAATTCAGGACAACCTGCAGCAGCATGCCTCATATAAAATGCCTGAGTTAGCAGTGATTTAATACAGACGCCACTAGAACTACAGAGATGTCATTTGTACCCCCCAGTTGACAGCCCTTTAAATTTACCTGTATGTTTCGTATGAAAGCTACTGTCACACGTTCTTCAAACTCGTTCACAGGAGTGTAGAGATTAAGTATCTTTACAATCTGTTAAAAAGAAAACATGGTTACAGTCGTGAGAAGCTAAACTTTTCTAGAACACAAAGCACCAGCAGCAGGTTGTCATGATATGGCCACAAGAAGTCTGCCATGACAAAACAGAGAAAAGAAGCAGCAGAAGTATCACCCTGCTGTTTTTCTTTGCCTCCTGTAAGGTATTGCAAGATCTATGGACCTGTCAAAATCACTTCTTATGGGAAGGTCTGTAAATTTGCAACAGACTTGGACAACAGATTTATACAGGGTTGGCACATGGTGACATGGATGACTTCTGATGTCACCTCTACAATGCTTCCTCTTGATGCTCCCTCACTCCCACTCCTCCCCTCAGCTTTTCTCAAAAATGCATGTTCAGGACAGGGTGGTACAGATACATTAGAAAGTCTCTCTGAGAACCACTGGAAATCAGCTCACACTTCCCGCTTCTCCCTTCCTACAATATTATTAAATTAAGGACAGGCAATCCAGCAGTAAGAAACATGAGTTTATATCCTCCTGGAATGGAGTCTTAAAGTTCAAGGTCATATCCAGCCAGCCTAGGTTGGTACTTCCAAATCTCCTGCCCCAAACGGGAATCCTTGGTGGGCATCCTGCAGACACAGCCAATTTAAGAGGTGGCAAAAGATTATAGGTGTGGGAATCCTTAAAATCAGAGGGTTTTGGTAAAGCTGCAAAAGGCAGGCCTCAAAGACAGCAGAACTGCGATTAGAGCTAGGCGGGTTTAAAATGCCAAGGATCTGACTTACATAACTCCTCAGGGCTAGGTTTCATCTTTGCACATTTCTGGAGCTCCAGTGCCATCAGTGGCGCTGTAAGAGAGGGGCCACCACTGTGACCACCTCTGGGAGGGGCCAAGATGTAACATCAGTCCCAAAAAGCGCAAGCTGTGCCCACTGAAGGAATGGCAAACTGAAGAGCTGGCAGAGGGAGACCACCCTTTCCCACTCCTCAATTACCTGTGCTGTAAACCCCTGCCCTGCTCCCTACCTGCTGGGTTGTGAGTGATGTGCACAAGGAGCAGATGGCCTCAGCATCCTCTGAGGTTTTCTTCTTCAGCTGCAGGAGCTGTGCTGCCTGAATCAAGGGCTCCAATGTTTGTGCTGCTCCACTCTGCTGCAGATTCTTCCCATGCAGCCATTCCTCCAGCTGGCTGATGTTAAACCTGGATAAGCGACCAAGACAAGATACAAGCTCAGAGGTAAGAAGCAGCATCTTCAAAACTCCTCTTTGGGGCTCAGGGTATGTTGCAGTGCTGGTTCATGTGGCTTTTTGTGCTGTGTGTTTGTGATACATGCAGCAAGAGACAATCAGACCAAAGCTTAGTACTCAACAGCTCAGAGTAAAATATATCCTCCAAGTACCTTTCAAATAGATGAGCCATGTAACAGCCAAACAACAAAAGGGAGGTGCTTTTCTACAGCATTCAGATTCCTCCAAGTTTCAACAATTAAAATGAAGATTTTAACCAGCTTTTAAATGCTAACAAGATCCTGCTAGGTACCCAGATACCTTTGAAAGTATCTACACAGAAAATGCTTTTGCTGTGCCCACTGTCCTCAAGGGGAACACAGAAAGATCCAGCATGGGAAGGGGAGAGGGTAGCAAAAGGAAGATTTAACTAATTTGTACTGAGAAGTGCACTTTTTTTCCCTATTTTCCACCAACTTACAACATTAACAAAACTTCCCTAAGCAGGCAGAGCCCTGCCCCAAGCCCCAGCCCCACCTCAGCTGCATGCCCGTGCTCCACGAGCAGACATCCTTCCTCAGCAGGAGGTTGTTCAGGGCGATGGCATTGATCATGTAGAAGAGCTGCTTGAACACCTGCTGGATGATCTCTGGGTCCAGGCCCTGGTCACACATGATGCTGTGGAATGTGTTCAGCTGGCGAATCATTTCATCCAAGCTGTAGGAGCTGTCACCCGCATTGGAGGAGTATTTCCTGTAGCCCACCGGTTTGACAATGGAAAGCCCTTGGATACTCTCATTTTCCAACACAGCAGACACTGGAAAAAGGAGGGGAAGTGGGCTAAAAAGCCTGTATCCATCTATTTGTCACTAGAGGGAAGAACTGATCCCTCCATGGGCTGAAATGAACATGTATCAGTGTCAGTGATGGAGCACCATGGATGCTGGGAGAACCAACAGCGGGACAGATCCATGGTTTACTCTGATAATATGAAATAGTTAAAAACACACACAAATATCATGGAACTATGCAAGAGTTTGGTTTGGAAGAGACCTTAAAGGCCATTTAGGTCAAACACCCCTGCCATGGGCAGGAAAACCTTCCACCATCCCAGGTTGCTCCAAGCCCTGTCCAGCTGGGCCTTGGACACTTCCAGGGATGGGGAATTCCTCAGATGAATCCTCAGGGATTTGGCTGAAGAGGTAACTTTTCTAATACCTGCTCTCACACCCTCAAAACCAAGGTCTTTTTGAGTCCTTTTCCTCTTCCCAGTCCTCTCCTCTCTTATAATGTGCATTTCCATCCATAAAAAGATTAACCACAAACCTGGTCTGGAGGAGAAAGCAGACCCACCAGCAAAACCTCACCTCTTCCACTGCCTCCCCAACAGAAATAAAAGAGATATCTTCTGGAGTGGGGGGGAAAACCCTCATCCCTATTAGCTCCTAACATGGGGGAAGATAAAAACTCTCTGGGTCATGCTGGCACTGTGCAAAGGTCTGAAAAACAGCTGGAGCAGATTATCTGGGCCAAGAAACACCATGCAGGTGTGAGCTCACCGATCATGGGCTGCAGGATACCCTCTGCAACGTTGATGAGCTGCTGGTAGATCTGGATGGAGAGGTGGCCCAGCACCTGCCGGTACTCGGTCAGGTCGAAGTTCTTCAGGCAGTGCTCATTCTGCTTTGCCGTGTTTTGTGTCATGAAACCCTGAAAAGGAGATAAAAACACCCAGGCTCATTATCCCACCCACTGACAGTCCATCAAAACCGCTGCATTAAAACCCCCTGCACCCTTACAGTACAGTATACCAAAATATGTTACCGAAGTACATCATAGAAAAGATCAAAACTCATAAATCACCTTTCAGTTACCCAAAATTTATTTGTTAATAAATTATTACTAGAGAACTACCTTTTGAAGAAAATCACTAAACTATCAGTTTTTCATTTTATCCTTAGTAAGGATCTGCATATTTGTATTAACTGCAACACATAGGAGTAGAAAATAACATTTCAGGCCCTCTGAAACTACTTTTTTAGCTACATGCTTATCCATTTGAGTTCCAACTGTTTATGGGAAACAAAATATTTTTAAATTAAGATTCGAGAAAATTGAAACAAAATTATGACTAAGTAAGCATGTTACATGCTACTTTGACAACATCTTAAATTGTTCTGAAATTCATAAATCTCCTGAAACAACTGAATCTATTGCCTGTTTTTTGCTGATACAGCTCATCTATAATCCTGCATTTGGCTGCTGTAAGCCCTCAGTTCTGGGCTGATATTAATACCAGTTTTAGTGGCAGAAGCCAATGGGATGTTTTAATTAACACAGATCCTTTAATTGCCTGTTCATATGGTCTTACTTGGTGTGAAAATGAGAACTATGAAACTGTCTTTGTTGGTTGCTGACTGGCAAAATGCAAAAATACAACATGTACCAATTTGAATTGATTTCACAATTTCCCAATTTTCCTGAGTAATTGTAGAGCACCATGCTCTTCACCTGACAGGACTGCATGTGGGTTGGGATTTTCTTTTAAAGCTCTTCTTAAAAACAGGCTGGATTTAAAACTAAAGATAACAGTATCTTGCAAACAGCTCTGTAGTAGTTCTCTCCTCTGTATTTTGCAACAATGTCCAATGGAATTTGCAAACAGCTGATTAATTTAACACAGTAAATCATTGCAAAGACTGTGCTTTAACCCAGCTGGTTTTCTGGAGAGGATTTTCTCTAAATGCAGTATTATTATCCAGACAGAAGAGGGCAAACGAGAGTGCAACCGCTAGTAAGTATTCTCTAAAATATTTTTAATTTAACTTTTAATTTTAAATCTTCGAAATACAGTGCTGAGGTTTTACACTCAAACCATTATCTCTTGAATGACCTGAATAGTTAATTTAATTTTATGATTTTTTTTCTTACAGTTTGAATGCTCAATATATCTAAATAAATATCTAAAGACTAAAAAAGAAATAACAGTATTTGTGTCTGTTGAAAATTTTAATATGCATATGCAATACATGGCTATAAGGATGGCAGTGTATAATGTAGGAGAACTGTTATAATCCATCCTTTTGAAAGGGATCAGCTTTATTAAAACTTATTTCAAGCTATAAAATATTGTTTAATGAAAAGCTGTGGGATGAACTACAACCCGGAGAACAGCCTTCAAAATGGCTCACTAGAAATAACACAGAAAGGCTGGCACAGCTGGGGCTGTTCAGCTGCACCAGAGAAGGCTCCAGGGACACCTCAGAGCCCCTGCCAGGGCCTCCAGGGGCTCCAGGAGAGCTGCACAGCCACTGGGGACAAGGCAGGCAGGGACAGCACCCAGGCAATGGCTTCCCAGGGCCAGAGGGCAGGGACAGATTCTGGGCTATTGGGAATTAGGAATTGCTGGCTGGGAGGGTGGGCAGGCCCTGGCCCAGGGTGCCCAGAGCAGCTGTGGCTGCCCCTGGATCCCTGGCAGTGTCCAAGGCCAGGCTGGATGGGGCTTGGAGCAGCCTGGGACAGTGGGAGGTGTCCCTGCCCATGGCAGGGGTTTGGAATAAGATGGGATTTAATGTCCCTTTCCAACCCAAACCCTTCTGTACTTTTTAGGAGGTTTTCCAGGGAAAGCTAGCTGTGCCATACTCAGATCATAGCCATGTTATACCCCGATTGACCAAGGAGGGCAGTCAGAGCGGCTCCATCCCCAGCCAGAGGGAAGCCCCTGGCGCCAGGAGGAGGCAGGACCGTCCCTCAGGGATGTGCCCCCAGGCCGGGCTCTCACCTCTTCCCCGCTGTACTGCTTCAGGCAGTGCAGCAGCCGGCACGTGTTCGCCAGCCAGAACGATGTCATCTCAAAGTCATCCTGGTGCTTCTGCAGAGACAGAGTGAAAACACATGAGATCCCCCCCTCCCTTTCAGTGGGGGGTGGTGGCATCACAAAACTAACCAATTTTGAGTTTCCCCACCCATAATCAGGCAGCTTTCCCCCTGCAGCTTGGCAACATTAGCTGTTCTTCCCTGTAAACTTTTATTTTTTTTACCTCTAAATTCCAGTTTTATTGCTAAGATCACAATTCTCCTCGCTCCTCTAAAAAGGGAGGCTCTAAGAGCAAATTGGCTTGAAAATCACTATGACAGCTGAGTGTCACATTCTTGGACATGGTTATTACCACGTGACAGCCTCTCAACCCCAAGTCAAGAGCAAATGGACACCTGCCTTCAGCACTTTCTTCACGCCATTGATGGTGGAGGTGAGCAAGGAGTGCACCTTCTGGTCATCGTTGATGTAATCTGCGTGTCTGATGCACATGTAGAGGATGTAAGCAGGAAGGCAGGGAACAGTAGCAGATACTGCCTGGGGCTTGAGATCTGGAAGATTTGACAATTAAAAAAAATGAAGATTTCACAAAAAAAGCAAACTTAAATTTCCCCAGCTGACAAGAGAAGCAGAGAATGCCAGAGCTGGAGTGTACCCAGGCAAACCCCTCTCCCCTCAGCCCTGGGGAAAATGATATTTTGGCTCTGCAACTTGCATCCCTCTCTGCGGAGTGGACACAGAGCCAGAGGTTCAGCTGCAGGACAGAGGGACCTGCCCCAGACCCTCAGCACTCAGGGTTGGGAGGGCAGCCCTGCCTGCCACTGAGGTTTGTGACAATGCCCCATTTCTCCTTATGGATGCACAGTGGAGCCAGAGCTTCTCTACCTTGTAAAACCCTCCCCCAGCAGCACAAAACCACCTCAGAACAGCTCCCTGAAGCTTTCAGGAATACCTCACATAATAAATCCTCTCCCTGAATTGATGACACATTAAATCACTCCTTCCCTCAAGATACAGAATCCTAATTCTGTAGAATGTGGGCATTTGGAGCCTCTGAAGAACAAGCTTGTCTGATTAGGGGAACTTCAGTGCCCACAGCAATGGGCTAGCACTGCTCTGTGAACACTTTTTGGATCCCCACTAGGCTCTGCTGGGGTTAGAGTTGTAGGGAATACCAACACCTTGCCAGGGAAGCCTGACTTCTGAAACAGCACTTGTCACTATGATATTTTACGAAAATCACTTTGCCAGTGATTTTTTCTCCCCAGAAGCTGAGAAGCCTCTGAAAAAAAATGTCAACAATAATTATCTGCTGCTGTGGAATGTGGCAGGTGCATCTTTGATTGGTCTCATGTGGATTGTTTTTGCTTGCTGGCCAATCATGGTCCATCTGTGTTGAGGCTCCAAGCAGTCACGAGTTTTTATTATTCATTCCTTCTAGCTTTCTGATGAAATCCTTTCTTTCTTTTAGTATAGTTTTATTATAGCATTTTAATACAATATTATATCATAAAATAATAAATCAGCCTTCTGAAACATGGAGTCAAGATTCTCATCTCTTCCCTTGTCCTGGGGACCCTCAAACACCACCACAAGCACTGAGTGAGGGGATGCTGCAGCAACCCTGACCAGCCTGTGCAGTGCAGAAGAGCTCACAAGTTCATTATCTGTTGTCTGTTATTACCTCATAAACTGAGCTACCTTCTGCCACCCCCTCCCCATCTATCGCCTCATATGAAGATCAGCAAGTTACTGCCTGCTCTAAAAACTAGCCTCGCTTTGTGTTTCCCATTTTTTGCTATCCTAAGGGATTGTGTCCATCCTGGTCTATCTGCTTAGTGCAGCACTACTTTACCTACCCAAAGTGCCATCACCACAAACATGCAGCTGCAAGAAGGAATTAATTGAGAAGATCTATTTGTCTACCTTAATTTTTTACTCTCAAGTTTACAAACTCTCCTGGGCACAAGAAGGAGCAGCCAGGCAGAGAAGCAGAGCAAGTTCCCCACCTGTAATGAGGTTTCGGATGAGGAGTGGCTCATCTTCTTTGTAATATTCCAGCATGCCCTGAAAATCCTTCTCCTTCCTCTGGACAGCAACCTGCATGTTCCGCTCGTGCGGCCTCCTCTCCACTGGCACCATTGTCTGGGATGCTGTGAAGAGAAAAGGTTATTAACACCTGGCTGGCACCTGGAAATCAGCAGCTATTCAGGCCCTCCACTGGCCTTAGTGCAGACACCAAGTCAAAAAGTTATATATTGAACTCCCAATAATGTCATCAGCTTTGACAGACTTATAAAAATATAAACAATCAGGTCCTGGATTATCAGTCCGCAGAATTCTGACTCTGAAGGACAGAAAAAGTGTAAAACTTGAACTTAGAAGAGGAAAAATGAAGTCCTTTTTCTGTTTTCCAAGAGACCACAGGCTAGAAGGTTGCAACCAGAGCTAGGCAAAAAGCAGGCAGGCAATGCAAAATCCCTAAGCATGGCATCTTCTGCTTGCCTGCAAAGCTGCAAACCATGGTGGCACACTGCTGGAGTGTAATAAAGCAGAAGAGACCAGCATGCAAATACTGCAGCAAGCAGCATGCAAATCACACTGACAGGGAGCAGCTGGGCGAGCCGTGGAAACCCTCCAGTTATTCAGCTTAATTTCACTTAATGCCTGGTTTCCAGAAATTAACTCATGAGAATGGTGCTCTCTGATTAATCACGGCTTCTCCAGAGAACAGGAAGTGCTTTCCATACAACACAGATGCCACATTTAAGGTGATTTCTCATTAAGCAGAGTATACATACACAATTTGATACTAAAGGGTTATAATTCCCCCTTCAAAATTGACAGATCAGAACATTTTCCTGCTGGCCACTGGGCTCCTTTCTGTATCTCTGCCTGGGTCACTGCATTGACTGCAATGACAGCAGAAAAGTTTCCTTAAATATTCTCCAAACCCCGGTACAGGGTCAGTGTCAGCTCAGTGCCTGCTGCTAGTTCAGTGACAGAACAAGCAAAATCTTACCTTCATAGAAAGAAAAAGAGAAAAAAACACTGAAACCCTGCAGCTCTCCAACACTGGCCAAAGAAGTAAAACCCAAGTGCAGTTCCCCCAACCCAGTATCTCCCAATGCACAAGTCACCTTCAAAATCTTGGACCTTCTTCATGTAAATCTTCAGCTGCTTCTTCAGCTTCTTTTCATTCTTTTCCAACTTTTCCAGCAGTTCTTTAAGATCCTGAAAAACAGAAGATACATTTAAAAGAACTCCCAACATTAAACCCAAGAACAACTCATTTGGGGCGAGTTAGAGGCTGGAATCTGGCCTGTGCATCACCAAGGTGTGGTGCAAGCATCTCAGTGGAAGAGGAGCACCACCCACAGCATTAAATCCTGGCTGTTAATCACATTTAAACAGTTTTATTTTGATACTGGAGTTGTTGAAAAAAGGCAAAAACTCAGGATGTGCCAATATTCCCCCCAGACTTTGCACACAGATACAGAAGGGGAGGAAGGGAAGATTTATCATCATCCAGGCCAACTTTTTGAAGTGGCAACTGCCTTTCCACACTCCCAGAAAAAGCAAGTAACATGAAAGACCTGTGCTGCATCTGTGCCTAACAGAGTAGAAGGGTCCCCAGTGATCTGATTTGGAAGGCAGTGTCACAAAGTAGGAAGGCTTAAAAAGGCATTTAAAAGAATTAAAAATAAAGCACCTATGTAGTCACAAAAGTCATACAGCCACAGAACATAAGCTCAAGGCCAAGTGCCAACACTCCCAAATGCACCAGTGGGAGATGCTGATGGATTCTGCAGAGTTTAAGAGGGGTGAAAGAGATCCCAGTGCCCTTCCCTCCATGTTATGCTTCACATCTCCTTCTCTCAAACTATTTTTTGCTCTCTTTCTGTCTTTTCAGCAAAGCCTCTTACCAGGTTTTCATTGGTCAGACGTGTAATTTCTTGCTGAAGTCCAAACTCCACCTGGACCTCTGGAGAGAGCTGCAGAGTCTGCAGGAATGCCTGCTGCTGCTTCTCCAGCTCTTCTTGCATTAAATCCACCTGGTTTTTCAGAGCTTCCATCTCCTCCTCATGCTCCCTTCTCTGGTCCTGGAGCTGTGCTTCCAGCAACCTGAGAACAGGACCACACTGATCAGTCTGTGATGTGAGCATCACGGTAGTAACCACCATTTGAGTTTAGATCCTTCAAAATCAGCCAGCTTGGGAAATACTCTGTCAACCTCCCTATAAAACTGATTAATGAGAAGCTATTATTGCCACACTAGTCTGTCATTTGCTATACTGCAGATTAAATACTTTTGAAATTAAGAGATATGAAATCAAAGGTTAGGATTTTTAAAAAATAAATCCCAAAGCACTCTTTTTTATTTAACTGCATCAAACATCCAGGTTCCTTTACTTGCAAAGAGCAAACACATGGCAAGAAAGCAACACAGATCATCACCTGCAAGTTCTGTTTGCAAAAGCTCATCTTGAAGGACATTTGTTCCTGTGCTCCTTTCCTGTCAAACATAAATTCCAACTCTTGAAAACTACCATTTGCTAAGACAGAATGCCTTTCTAAATTCAGTGGAAAGTTAACATCACTGAGATGTTAACTGCAGACACCTGTGCTGATGGTGATCATGACAACCTGGCAGATGACATGGTAATTGATTTTAAGTGTTCCCTACCCTCTGCTACGTAGAAATCTCCCTTCAGCTCACCAGCTCTTGCCAGAAGATTGAAGTGACTCCAGAAGGTGTGAGGCCTCTGAGAGAGAACCACCAAGCCAGAAACTACACAGTGCCAGATTATACAGGACAATGGTGGCCAAGAGAAGGAATGACCAAGGGGACTTCCAAGCCCTGCCCCTGCTGCAGCTCATGGATGTGCCTGGTCAGAGCTAAGGGTCACCTTGCACCCAGCTCAGGGCCTTCTGGCACTGGATGCAAACAGCAATCCTCAAAGATGAGGAGGATTCTGCTGTTGACAGCTCCACACTGAACCAGGACATGCACAGACATAGAGCTACAACTCACTCTGGTCCGCTGGGAAATTGATTGTGATCCACACCTGTCAACTGTTTCCTTACAGGAACAACTATGCACAAATTTTTTTGTTGCTGTTTCAGTGTTTTTCTGTAATAACTTTTTTATAAAAGAGTACAGGGAAGATTCCTGGATGAAAAGTACTAATCATCCCCATGTTGTGTAGTTGTTTTTGTTCCCTTCAGAAAATTTAACAACACAGTCTCTACTCCCACATCCCAGCACAAGACAGAAAAGCATGTTTTGCACCTATAGAAACATGAGCAATAATGTAGTCACCCTCATAATCCTGTCAGGAGTTATATTCTTAATAGGCTTGGAAAATACAGACCCACCATGAAATAAGTATTAAGTACTTAATTTTCATTTTATTTCTTCATACTGGGATTAGTTGGGATTCAGACTGGATAATCCATGAGACACCCTCAGAAGAACATGCTCTTTCTATGAACCTGGGTTCCTACTTTGCTTGGAAAAACACATGAAATAATCTCTGTTCTTTCTTCCTGTTACTGTCTGGTTTTACCCTGATACCTCTAGATGTGACCACTTTAGACTACTCTATACAAAATACTTAAATTTTTAATCTCTTTAATGTCCTTGAAACTTTAATGAAATCATATATATTGGAGCCCCATAACCACCAAGCATGGGGGTGATGCAGGACAAGAATCCAGGAAGGATATTTGCCCTGGGGAGGGCCGTGGAACAAAGGCACCCTGTGTCTATCACCCACAGATAACACATGGATGGGAGCACAAAATCCCCAGGATCATGCAAAGGCAACAGCACTGGGACACAAGCACAGACCCTCCCCTTCCAATAGGTCAAGGATTGGGAGAAAACACTTCTGAGAGGTGCCATGTCTTAGTGCAGTTTGCGAGAAAAAAAAATAAAATGGGAGGGGTTTTTTGTCTTCTTGGAGATTCCAGCTTCCCAACCCCTCCACCACCCCATTTCCCATTACTGTCACATAATCCTTACTGGATCACAGCTCAGGCACTAATGACAACGGCCACCACCAGCCATGACCAACTGGAACCATGGCTCCTTTGAAAATTACAGGAGGGCCTCAATTCCTGCAGTTTGGAAATCCTACCTCCAGCTGCTCCCAGACAGGACAGTGGGCCCTGCCCGGGCCCACATGGCAACAGCAGAGCAAGAGCAAGAAACAAGAGGGCAAGGAAAAGGCCGGAGAAGGCAGAAGCAGCAGGGGGGGGGGGGGAAACAGAAAGTGTTTGACCTGGCAACTTGCTTTAAACCTTGATAAGCCAAGCCGAGCTCTCCATCTTCATTGAGATAGCCCCAGTCCTCAGTCTTGCTAGAAATAAAGGACAGAAAAAGGAAACAAGAGGACAGAGAAAGACAAAAGGTCAATTGAAAGAGAAGGGGGAAATGTGCAGAAGCCTTTTGTATTTCATTATTAGTTTTCAGAGCACACTTTCATTTGCATTGCGTTTCTTTTCCCACCACAGGGAAGGAGAGCCCTGCCCTGCTTGTGCCCCGTAAGACATTTAAAAACAAGTTTCTCCATCTCTTTCCTGCTGCAGCGACTCCCACTGGTCTAAAATAAACTCTACTTCAGCCAAGGGTTTCCTCAGCATTTGACTCAAACACATCAGTCTTTCCTCAGAGTAACCTTTGATCCAAACACCACATGCATCCACACAAGATCAATCTCCTCTGTATACATCCAGGCAGAATAATGGCCAGGAAAGTCTCATCTCACTTTAATACTTTAAGCAGTTGGCTTTTTTAGTCTCCTTTTAGCAGATTGCTTGGTGTTTTTTTCAAGTTATATGAGGCAAGATTTATCTTCTCTAATGAGGGGCTGAACACATTACAAATGAGTGATGTAAGCTGGTCAGCTTGACCAGAAACGTTTGTTACAGCAAGATTTTACGTGGCTGTAAAATACAAACACATGTATTGCTTGTTTTAAGCAATAACAGTTTAAAAAGTAAGCAAGGAAACCATCAAACTTAATATATCATTATATTAAAAAAAAAAAACAAAAAAACAAAACCAAAACCAAAAAGAAGAAAGCCGAACACACATTTTGAAAAGACCTGTAGCAGATGCCATTCCATTCCCTGACAAGGGAATCTCTGCATATTTCAGTGGCAAAGCACAACACACAAACATTCACGAACAAATTTTCACAGGAGGGAAGCAGTGAGAAATGTGGTGTTTCAGCACTGCTTTGAAGGGCCTCTGGAGGCGCCTCACCACCACAGACAGCTCGTGCATCCCTCCCATGCCACTGCTTGAGCATGGCACTTCTCAAAACTGGCAAACATTTCATGCACAGACACTTGCAAAGTTAATCTGTTAGAGCCACATGTATGAATTTCAATTAAAACCTTGTTGCTATCCCATACATAGCAGGTTTCCAAAAGGGTCTGCAGGCTGACAGATACAGGGAGGTTTATTGGTCTCATTTGCATCAATTTGTTAGTAAAGTTTTTTTTTTTTTTTTGTTCATATAGTCTTATCAGGACATGTCCTCAGGCACTGAAAACCAAAGGAAAAAGCAGGAAGGTCCCCACTATTTATTGCACATCAGAAACCTGTGAAATCTCACATGATGAGCAGCATTTTTAATATAGCCTCCTTGGAAAAACAGCTTTCTTTCCTTTTTTAATCATAGGCATTGAGGTAAATGAGGAGAGCAGCTCAAGAAAATGCCATTTTAAGATAAATATATAAAAATGCTGATTTAAGATAAACCTGTCCTGGGAAATAAGTATTCAGTCATCTCTATCAACATAGCACTAACTCAGAAATCACTGCACTCTCCCTTCTCTCAGAAGGTCATGTTGACCAAGACATAAAAAGGGGTCCTTTCAATGTAGTTAGAGTAATTGGCATCTGAATCATAATTGCCTAAAATTCTGGGTCAATCCTATTCTCAAGTAAGGCTGGAGAGGAGTTTAAAGGGCTGATTCACAAAGCCCTTTATCCTCATCTTGGAGGCACAGGTCTGGGGAGCAGCTGGAACCTGCAGTCAGCAAACTGTCCTCATCAAAAGCAAAAAATTCCTGCCCAAACACCCCCCTGCCCAGTGAAAGTAGTTTAAAGGAGGTGTATGTACCCCAAACCGGAGATGTTAATTTCAGCATCTTCAGTAAATGATCCTCTCTTCATAAAAAAGGGGCATTTCACTTTCAGGCACAGATGGACCTTTTTGTTTTAGGTAAAAGGAAAAATCCAGTGCATCACAGACTAGATCTATGGCAGAGGGGGAAGATACCCATGAGAGAGTGGGAGGCAGAGATGTAGTATGATCTCCACATCATGGTCTCTCCCAGCTGCAAAAGCATCCCTCATGTGAAGCTAGCATCAGCTCTTCACTTTGCACAGCAGCTGCCAGTGGGACTTGCCCAACAAGAAAAAAAATCCATGTACTCAACAAAAATCACTTGGAAGCTATCATGGAAGCTAATTGCAAAGGCCCAGCCTGATTTACTTTGAGCTGCCAGGTTATTTATTATCTCTTAACACCATCACTTGGTCTCTCACTGGCTCTGCATTTCCACCAAGATCAAACAGTCTTGAAAGAACGATCTCAAGAACCAAAACAGGGAACCAAAAGCCTACTTAGCTTTAGATTCAGTTATTTTAGGAGAAAAAATAGGTAGGAGCTAACTTGATTTTACTCTTAGCAGCTGAAATTCAGCAGAATCTTAGGAGGAAAAAAAAAGGGAAAAAAGAAAGAAAAAACCTGAGTTTAATGCATTTATAAAGAAAGGGCTGATTTCAGTTGAAACTTGACCTTAACCTGGAATCAAAGGGCTTTCCTCTGGAAACTTTGTGGAGAGAGAATTCCTACATGGGCAGGATTAGCAGCACCTGGCAGAGTTCTTCCTGTTTTCCTCCTGCTGCATTTAGAAGTGCTGCATGACATAGACATGGAGAGAATAAAAGGTTGATCTCCCACCAAAATAAAGCCATGCAGTGCCCTCGGCCTAAATAGCTAAGAGATGATGACTTGGAGCTAGGAGCACCTCTTGGGTGGAGTGAGGTTTTACTACATCCATAAGCCTGGCCTGGTGAAGAACCTCCACCTGGTGAAAAAGCACCTCAGACTGGAGAGCAAAGAGCAGCTGACACCCCTGAAGGACTGGGCCACCCAGAGAGACCTGGACAAGCCTAAGCAGTGGCCCAAGAGAACCTCACAAGGTTTAACGAGGCTAAGTGCTGGAACTGCACCTGGGTCAGGGCAACCCCAGGATCAACCCAGGCTGGGGGTGAGCAGAGGGAGCAGCCCTGGGAGAAAGAGCTGGGGGTGCTGTGGGTGAGAGCTGGACCTGCCCCAGCCTGAACCCCCCACCCTGGGCTGATCCCCAGCGTGGGCAGCAGGGCAGGGGGATCCTGCCCCTGTGCCCCTGGGCTCAGGTGAGAGCCACCTGCAGAGCTGCCCCAGCCCTGGCTCCAGCAGCACAAGGAGCTGGAGCTGCTGCAGCCAGTGCAGAGGAGGCCCCGGAGATGCTGCCAGGGCTGGAGCCCCTCTGCTCTGGAGCCAGCCTGGCACAGCTGGGGCTGCTCAGCTGCACCAGAGAAGGCTCCAGGGACACCTCAGAGCCCCTGCCAGGGCCTCCAGGGGCTCCAGGAGAGCTGCACAGCCACTGGGGACAAGGCAGGCAGGGACAGCAGCCAGGCAATGGCTTCCCAGGGCCAGAGGGCAGGGACAGATTTTGGGCTATTGGGAATTAGGAATTGCTGGCTGGGAGGGTGGGCAGGCCCTGGCCCAGGGTGCCCATAGCAGCTGTGGCTGCCCCTGGATCCCTGGCAGTGCCCCAGGGCCAGGTTGGACAGAGCTTGGAGCAGCCTAGTCTGTTGGAAGGTGTCTCTGCCCATGGCAAGGGCTGGAATAGGATGAGCTTTATGGTCCCTTCCCACTCAAACCACTCTACGAAAGAGAAATGGGAGTACTTCTTGCAGAGAAGTTGAGAGAAGAATTGGCTCTTGCTTATAAATCCCACTTCAGAACTGCAACCCCACCAGAAAAGCTTCCCATTAAAACATGTATTGATCAAGATTAGAAAGGGAAGGCATTTCTGTTTCTCATGCTGACACCCTTGGGTACAAAGCTGTGTAAGTACAAATGCAAATTTTTACTGGGGGAGGGAATGTTAATTTATGTCCACAAACACAATAATCTAGGCTCCCCAAGCATTTGTCTTCATCCATTTTATTGCCATCAACACCAGCCTACAGCTTATAAACCAACCTAATAAACAGACAAGTGCACAGGGAACCTTATAATGGAGAGGTTGGTGGTGCTTAATGAGCCACTGGATAAATCACTGCAGAAAATCAGGGTCAGAGCATATAGAGCTACTGCTGCTGTATTTCAAGAGCCAAGCTCCAGTCAAGCTTCACACAAGAGGCAGATGAGAGAATAATGAACTGAGCCTGGAGACTGCAGATTTCCCCTCCCGAAACTTAAGAGACCAAAAACCACCAAGGCCAGATCACATGAACTTCTTAGAACTGCAGCTCACCCATGCAATTGCAAGGGAAGAGATTTGTACTCCTGTGGAAAATTAGGTCCTGGAAACTTACAGGCCCTGGAGGGATTTAAAATCCATGTGGACACGGCACATGGTTTAGTGCTGGCCTTTGCAGTACTGGGGGAAGAGCTGAACTTCAAGACACCTTTTTAAGCCTAAATGATTCTACAATTCAGTTCTTTCTAGAGAAGTCAGGTGTGGAAACCAGAATGTTGGGAGGAGGACTGGAGCCTCCTGGCAGGCTACAGAAGGCCATATGCACCAGTATGGCCAGATACCAATTTATACTGGGGACCACTGACACCCCTGTGTCAGACACATTTCCTGTGAAAGCAGCAACCCTTATTTTGGCTCCTTCACCAACCTCTGAACACAAACTAACATTCCCTGCACACTGGAAAATTTTAAGGAATAATTAAAGCTGTGCCCAGCAATGCCATTTCCCGTCTCATCTGAGCATCCACGGCTCCAGGAGAATGTTGGAAAGAAGGAAAAAGAAGGACAGAAGAGAAAACCCATAGAATTCATTAAGTGACCAAAACCTACTCCTTGCTGCAGAAAGCATACTGAGCTCCACTGATTTGCTGACAAGAATGTGATGTGCAAATTAATCTCATCACCTCTGCTGCAGAAGGGGCAGAAATTTCATCAGCAAGTTCACTTCAGGAAAGCAAATATTCCACGGCAAATTGAGAAAAACCCACAAAGACTAGTCCTGATTTAGCCAGACATGATGCCCAGGTGAGAAACCAATGTCACAAGGGTCCTGGATCCCAACAATCCCCACTGCTCCAGGCCTCCAGACCTGATGAAAGCTGGCAGAACAGCCTGGGCAGAGCCTCAGTCCAGCCCCCAGAGTTTTGAGCTCCACTTAAATGGGCCCTTCCTCATATTCATACAGGTGTGAATAAAATCCTCATTAAGTTAGTCCCAGGCTGGAATGTTAACAACCTTCTGCAGCCACTCTACAAAGTAGCAAGCCATATTGTGTTATTAAAAGCCATTAATCCACAATGGCTGGGTCTTCTTCATTGTGGAATAGAAATTATTCAGGGGGAAAAAAGATTCAAACATCTGTATTTGTCAAGAGAAAAACATTCAATTTCCTTGAAGTAAAATATAAATTTACATTTCATAATATCTTGCTGTTTAATCCATATAATTTTTTATTCTTGCAAGATACTGCTTTATTATTTATATCCTCCTGGGCAGCTGCAATAACTGATTTAATGCTTGGCAATATCAGCCCATTGTTACTGTCAGGACAGACACATATTCAAAGTATTAATCCCCATTGAGGTAAACTGGCAATAAAACAGTTGTTCCTGACACTCAGTTTGGGTGCAAGAAAATCAATTAATATGAGTGTTTCCAGGGAATACAGCATGTTTGTTAGCTCAGTTAACCACAATGGGCTTCTGGGAAAACCAGAAGGGAGCTGTGGCATCTTGCCAGCATGGTATGGGATACCTGAGGAACAACTGAGGGAGCTGGGGGTGCTCAGCCTGGAGAAAAGGAGACTCGGGGGTGGCCTTATCACTCTCTACAGCTCCCTGAAAGGTGGCTATAGTCAGGTGGGGTTGGTCTCTTTCTCCAGGCAGCACTGACAGAACCAGAGGACACAGTCTCATGCTACATCAAGGGAAATTGAGGCTGGATATCAGGAAAAAGTTTTTCATGGAAAGAGAGCTAAAGTTCTGGAATGGCCTGCCCAGGGAGGTGGTGGAGTCACCATCCCTGGATGTCTTTAAAACAAGCCTGGATACGGCACTGGGCGCCGTGATTTAGTTGAGGTGTTGGGGGCTGGATTGGACTCAATGATCTTGAAGGTCTCTTCCAACCCAGTTATTCTGTGAATTCTGTGAAATAAATACAAATACAATCCCAAATCTTTGTCTTCCTGCTATTTCCATACTGGAAGTATAGTCAAAATCTGGTTTTGCTCACTTCCATGTTTGCTTTTCCACCTGCTCAGTATCTGACTGGAACCAGATGATCTTAAAGGTCTCTTTTGACCCAAACCATTCTGGGATTCTACAATTCCATAAGACGTGTGTCCTTGGTTTCACCTTTATAGCCTACCCTTGAGTCCCCAGCACAATCCAGAGGCTGGCAGGCCTCTGGAACAGATTGGTTTTGGTGTGGATCCCTCTTTGACACAGAATCCCCCCCGTGCTGGCGAGGTCTGTGCCACACTTACCGGTTGGTCTCGCACATGCCCTGGTAGGCTTCAATCGCGTCCTCCTGGTCAACGTGCCGGTCACTGTTGGGCCAGCTGGCATTGGGGGAGATGCTCTCCTAAAGTCAACATGCAAAACACCCATGTAACTTCCTGCTTTAAAACTCTGCCCAGCCCTGAAAGTTCCTGACACCAAACAACTCCCAGTTATTCTATTAAAAGCATCCCTGGGCCATCCACCACACTACTGAGTTTCTGTGAATACACACACATGCATCAGGAGAGACAAGAGATGGAAGAAAGATGCAGTGAACTTGGGAAGAGGATAAGCAGGGTGCTTGGCTTGGTCTGAAATACAAAACACACCAAAACCTTGAGGAATGATAAGACAGTAAATCAATAAAGACTGAGTTTCTGGAAAATGTGCCCTTCCATTGGAATGTGCTCTAAATACAAATCCCATCCCAGCTGTTTGAGAGACAGGCTCCCTTCTTGCCTGCATGTCAGAATAAACACATTACAGCTGCACCAGCTCAAAGTGAGCAGAATCTCATATAGAAATTCTTTTTCCTCACCCCATTTCCTTGCAGAAAAAGATCATTGCTGTGAAACATCATCAGGAACATGCTGAACCACACACATTGGTGCAGGCGTGGTGTGGGCTGGCTTACCCTCATCAGGTGTGGGGGTAGGCACCCTACAGCAGTACCATGGCACAGATAGTCCTGGGCTGTCTGAAATGCCAGGGACTGCATTTCATCCCCAAGCAGGACATCCTGTATCCCTGCACAACCTCCATAACCTCCCTGTGCCATCCTGCCCACTAGAGCAGGAATGGCATTGCTCAGGCAGCCAGTGAGTTTCCACCAGTGGAGGGGAAGAAGGAAAAAAGAAAATCCATTACCCTCTCCTTTACCATGTTTTTCCCTGTCTCTTTCTGCTGGGCTGCCTTCATGATCTGCGACCTGAGGATGAGCACCTCCTCCTTGCGCACCTCCAGCTCCTCATTGGCCGATTTCAGCTGGTTCAGAAGGAGGTTGTAGCCATCCTGCACGTCGTTGGAAGAGTTGTTCTGGGTGGCGTGGTCTGCAATGGCCTTCCTCAGCTCATTGAGCTCATTTTTCAGCTTCTTGTTCTCTGACTCCAGCTCTTGCCTCTGGAAAACACCAAGCCATTAAGCAGTTTAAATAAACTGTGGTGCCTTATCCTGTTCTGAGATGCCTCTAGGCTGACTCAATTATCGATGGTTACAGATCAGTGCAAGCCAGGATCTGGGTTTTGCTGCCAGCCCAGCCGTCTGTGGTTCAGGGAAGGTTTTTGCTTTACTCAGCAGCCTGTTGCTATTTAATAACAACACTACAGGATGACCCGGGGTATTTTTTATTTGTTGACACTATTTCTAAACACAAAAGCAGGCTGTTAAAGAAGCTAAGCATGCTCTTTTCTCCTCCGCTTCTTTTCCTTCTGAATCAATAAATCACACAACCCCCAAAACATTCAGCTCACCTTTCATATTCATTAGACAAGCTGGAAGATGCTTGTTTGCCCAAACCATCATCATGGCAGGCATCCCTTAGGTGAGCCACGGGTCTCTGAATTCCCTCTTCTTTTGTAATTCCCCCACCCCAGTGCAGTGTTTATAGCTGGAGGTTTTCCTCACCCTGATGTCTCCTCAGCCACTGACATTTGACAGGCAGGGCCAACACTGTGCTGGTTTGATGCCAACTGATTGTCCTGAATAACAACATCGTAGCTGAGATAACTGAAGGGCTTATTCACTTTTGCATGGCAGCAGAAGACAGAAGAATAGATCTCTGGCAGCTAGGACAGCCTTTATTTTAGCCTGTCACCACAAAGTTTTGTTAGCAGGGGGCAGCACAACACTGGACAGCTCCTTGCCACCACCCAAAACCCACCTAGAGAACCCCTGCTGGGTCAAGAGCAGCTTTGCTCCTGCATATGGTGCAATCACAGAATCATGGAATGGTTTGGCTTGGAAGGGACCTTAAAGCTCATCCAGTTCCACCCCCTGCCATGGGCAGGGACACTTCCACTAGCCCAGGGTGCTTCAAGCCCCATCCAGACTGGCCTTGGACACTTCCAGGGATCCAGAGACAGCTTGTCTGGGAAACCTGCACCAGAGTCTCATCACCCTCACAGCCAAGAACTTCTTCCCAATATCCCATCTAAATCTACCTTCTTCAAGCTTAAAACCATCAGTCCTTGCTGTGGGTCACAGACTAGCTGTGAGCCAGACTCCTTGGAGTCCTGTTCACAACAACCCACCTCCCCTGGCATGACCCTCCACCTCTGGCTGCTGCATGGTGCCACCCAGGAGTGCTCCCTCCTGTCCCCACGCCCCCAGGGGGCTTCTTAGGCAACCCCAAATCCCAACGGGACCCTTGTCCAACACAGTACAAACCAACAGCCCTGCATGTGAGCTGACAAAGTCTGCTGTCTGATGAGGGGTCAGCTCTTGCCTAGGGACCAGCCCCCATCCATGTGGATTCTCCAGAGCCTACAACAGCACAAGATCATTCCCCACTGTCAGCCACATGCCTCATCTCCCTGCTGCTTACTGAGCCTTTCCACAGCTTCCTTCCACAATCCCTCCTATCTCTGGGATCTCTGCTTCATTATCAGCTTAGGCTGAGTCAAGCTAATGAATCCAAAAATGGCTGGGGGGGATGGGGGCAATTTATACAATTTACACAGTGTGTAGCTAGCACAGCTGTGTAAACCCCATTTCCATAGGAAACGGGTGTTGTAATTATAAATCCTTACAAATTATAAATAGCATGGCTTATCACAGCAGAGGTGTGAGCAGAATAGCTGATCTGGCATCTGGGCAGCATGCTCCTAGCTGAACAGACACCATCAGTAATGGGGCATATTCAGGTACTTTATACCATCTGTCATGAAAAAACAAAAGGATAAGAAATGCCTTAGATCCATTAATTCTGGTTAATTCTGCATTAAGCATATATATGAGACATGGGCTTTTCTGTAACTGGTGTTTAAAGCAGGAGTTGGAAGTGTGCGCATGGTGGGAATTGGTATCAAACTGGGTTTAACTCTTCCTGCTACCTCACCCCTCAGTGATGGTGAAAGCAGTTACTTGCTTTTCTACTAAAATAACTCTTCTGAGGGTTTTGCTATTTGCTGGGTAAGACCTCTGCTTTCTTTTTCTTAACCTTCCTCCTCCTCTTCTTTGTGTCCCTTTCTCCCTCTCTTTTTTGTAATGGGTCAGCCACACTGCTAACTCCAAGGCCTGATCATTTCAAGCTCTGCTCTGGTTAGAAACAAAGCCAGGAAGACCAGGAAAGAAAGCAAATACCAATAACCCTGCTCCAAGAGCCCCTACCATACACTCCTTTCAAAATTTACATTTAAGTTTATTCCTTGCTCCTTTCTTTGTGGATTTCATAGAGAGTGTTAAAACACCTTCTGTCCCCAGCTCACACACCCTTTTTGCATCAGCACTTGCCACAGAAGATCAGAAGCTAAAATAAAAAGCTATGGATGTGAAGATTTCTACTGGCAAAGTGAAAAATGCTCTTTCTTCAGCATAGGCCAGTCATGCTGATTTATTTGACAAATATCTGACAAATAAATATGACCAAAAATTTTACAGTCAGAATGCACTGAACTTGAACTCACACTTGTCCCAACATATGCAGTGTTAAAGAGCTCTGACACTGTAACCCGAGCACTAATGGTGACGGAAATATCTTCACTCTTTAGCAAAGGGCCTACAGAGCAGTGCTGGGGGAAGTGTGAGCCTGCCTAAGTCACAGGTTAGCACTGCCATGCCAGGATTTTGCCCCCTCTCTCCTTTTCTGGTACTCTGCAGGAAAAGGAAATTAAATCCTCCATGCAGCTCATTTATAATGAGCTGCCAGTTCTAAGGGATGAAACAAGTGAGAAACTGAATTATGCATCATGCTCCTGCTTGGAATTCTAGAATGTGTGAGTTAGGATGGATCTTTAAAGGCCATCTAGTCCAGCTGCAGGGACAGCTACCACTAAAACAGGTTGCTCAGGAACATGGAGTCAGAGCAAGGGTTTCTTGGTGCTTTCATTCCCACTGCCACTTTCCCAGCTTGAAAAAACAAGGAAAACACATTTTTCACTGGCATCTCTGAGGGACATAACTCCCTATTTTGCATTCCTGGATAAGGATTAAGCAAACATCTGGCTGGGCGTATTTTGGGACAGCATCTCCTGAGAAAAATGTATTTCTCCATTACAAAGGACAGGTAACTTCTGCCTGTAAATTGTGTTAGCTCAAGTTTCACACATTTCAGTCTTACAAAACTAAAAAACCAGATGAGCCTCTCTAACGGAGCACTGTGCCTCACCCACTTCCCTCCATCAGAATCTGCATCAAGAACAGGCTCCCCACCAGATGCTAAATCCAAGGCAAATCCCTGCCATCGTGGGTGTCATGACAGTAATAATTACACCAAGACACCAAGCTGGAGGACAGCAGAGACATATGAAGTACATCCACAGAAAGACTGTCCCCTGTCTGAGCTTTTAGGCACCTCAGACTATTTCCCCAAGATAAAGTCTTTTTAAGCTAGTAAAAATGAAAAATAAACATCTTGACAAGAAACTCTTTAAGGAGCCAGAGATAGTACAAATATTTGAGCTATAAATTAGCAAGAGAAACAGAAGAATAGCTTTGTCATAGCCTTGGAAGCAGCTGTCAAGGGAGAAGGAGGGAAAAGAAGCCATCAAAATCAGCAGTAAGTCACTCTTGCATTGCAGACAGAGACTTCAGGCTGTGTCCTATGTTCAGATGTGGGGAGAACAGCTGGGAAGTGTATTTGTCTGTCTTTTTCAGAGGTCCTCAGGAAAACACTCCTACAAGGAATGTGAATTCCCTGCAGGTTCGTTTCCCCTCTATTTCAGACTAAAGTTTAAAGAACCCTGCATTTTTAGCAACACATGCCACCTATTCTTATGAAATAGTATTAACATTAATTGGTAAATTTGTTAAAAATTTAACATTTAACAATTTTTAAAATTTGATAGGTATGTAGAACTATGAATGCTGGTATGTTAGTGTGCAGAAAGTAGGAAAATCCAAAATCAATATTTCCACTCTGAACTTCCAGGGTTAAACCTTGAAGAAAACACAGTTTGTGAACTCATAAAGAAGTTGGAATTCCAGAAGCCATTTAAGGAGGTGGTGGTTCTCATCTGTTGGGTTTCCCCCTTCCAAACTGCAACTCCACTTTTCTTTACAAGGTCAAGAAATTTAAATCTTCCATAAATATGTTTAACCAACTGGAGGACATTTGGGCAGTGACCTGGCCATGCTTCTTCTCCAAGGGGCTATGCAGAGGTATGAAGGAAATTCAGGGGGGTTTCCCTCCACCACAAACACATTTAGCCAGAGCTACACCAATATGATGCTAGGAGAATAAAATTGGATTATTAAGTGTCATAAAAATCTACTGATACTCTAAGGGCTTAGTGAGGGTTGGACATCCTTTCCATCTCTAATTTCTGCTTTTTTTTGCATCCTTTGGAGGAGATGATGCAGAAGGAAAAATTGGTATTACTGCTGACAGATGGTTTAGCATCATGCCATTCTGGAAAACATATGTTCCTCTGGACTTCTCAGTTGCATTGCAATATTTGTTAATGGTATAGGGAGAGAAGGAACACCAGAAAGTTAGACCTGCACTTAAAAAAACCAACAGCATAAAAAAATTTCCCTTAGTAACGCTATCCTAGAAACTGGTTTTCTGAGGATAAGCAGGACATAAAAATTGGTCTAAGACAGTTAAGGCCAGAAGTATTTGAATACAGTTAGAGTAGGAGGATAGAACCCACAGAAGCTGCAGTAGGAGCCCAGGAGGTTTCAGTTGCTCTGACTGTGACAGGGAGAAACTGATGGGGACAGAAACTGTCAGGATTTAGAGCTTGGGGGCAAGACACATTCTAGGGTAGGGCAACACTGAGAAGACATAGGATGACTGAGGTCAGCCAGCACTTCTGCTGGGAGATGGAGCCATTTAAGGAGGCTCAAATCACTGCACAGATTTATCTGGGTTTGACTGAGTGGCACCTTGGGATAGCACAAAAGATGGCTAAGAAGCAGAGGTGGAGCCTGGAACAAGAAACAGCCCATAGGAATTTACACCTGCCTCAAAGTCAACTGCTGAGACCTGCAGTGCCCATCAAAGGGAGCCCAACAAAGTCCCAGAGGGAATACCTGCCCTGGAAAAAGCCCCCTTCACCACGAGTGGGTTCATTACCTCCATAGATGACTCAGAAACAGGTAGATCAGCAGAAAACAGATGTCACCCAGAGAGAAACATGTGAGCCCATCCCAGGCCCAGGAGAGGATGGAAAACTACAGTTTTCCAACTACCCTCTCTAGCAGAGCTGATTACAGCAGGTTTTGGATTATTATCACGTTCACACCATTTGTTTGGGCTGCTGGAGCCATGCAGTAGGTTACAGCACTAAGGAGAAGCCTCTCACTTACCTTCAGGCTGTTGTATGCAAAATCTTCATGTTCTGAAGTCACTTCAGTTTTTATTTCATTTACCTGTGCAGATTAAAGAGTAAATTTGTGTTTAGGATCAGGCAGAAGAACTGGCACACAGCACAGGGTAGCTGGGCACGTCTCCATCAGCATTCAACCCTGCAGGCCAGCTCAACCATAATAATGTCATTAATTGCCATCAGACAGCATCCCAGCAACACCAGTGGGGCAGAGGACACTCCAAGAGAAAATGGTTTAATCTCTCATTAATATCTTGATAACTGTGCCTCGCTGCAGCTTTCAAACAATGACAGTCATTAAGGGAACAATCTCCAACACAGCAGTTGGAAAACAGGTTTTTAATCCTCCTGCAGCAGGAATGAGAGGCTGGGGAAGTCTCCTGTTTCATGTCTTTCCTGCAAATTACTAGGGGTGATCAATAAGGATATCTAGTGAAGCAAGTAAATAATTACTGTTGATGATTTTGTTGAGTCTCCTACTGCATTTGTTCTAAGGTACACTGATCTCACACTGGAGAGTAATAACAAAAATAATTCCCAAACAAAGCAACAGAAGCCCCAGAAATTCCAAATATGTAACCAAGAGGGGTGGCATTTGCCCAGGAATTTGTAAAAGAGCATCTTCAGTGCTTCAGGACACCAAGCACACAGCAGCACTGCTGTGTCATAGCACACTCTGGCCTCTGACAAGCCACAGAGCCTTGGCTACAGATGGCAGGGAAAGCACATTCAAGAGGTCTGCTATTAAAACCCCCAGCCCAGAAGTCAGCTCACCACAACCTAGAGAGCTGTATTTTCAGATTCACAGATTCCTGTCCCCTGAGTCACCACTGGGCTGCCAGTAATCTTAGTTTTTTTAATAAACGTGGTTTTAATTTGCTTTCAAGCAAGCAACTCTAATTTTAGGAAGTTTGGGATTGTTTTTGTTTGTTTTTTTTTTAGTGTTTTTTTTTTTTTCACAAGGAACGAAGAATGCAGCAAAAGACTATCCCTGCCTTGCAACAGAAATTAAGAACCCATTCTCCTAACTGCTATCCTGATATTTCTAATTTACTACACTACTTTTAACCTCTATTCCTCTCTATGATCATTACTGAGGGAAAAAACCTAACCAAAACACAGAGATGATAATAAAACCAAACTGGGGATACCAGCCAGACTGATGTGTGTGTGAAGAGCTTTCCAGTTCATGCCCCACACTGCTGGATGGAGGGAAGTCAGGACAGCAAAGAAATGCTTGAATAACAGAAATCATCCAAAAGGGAGGGTTATTGAACATGCAGGGTGCCACACGTGAGACACAAGGTCAGTGCTGGTGGAATAACGTGTGCCAAAATTGATTCCACATTTCTTTGCTTTCAAGAAGCTTAAGATACTGCCCTAAATATGTTAGAACCAGTTTGTTTAAACAAATAAATAAAGCAGTTCTCCTATCCAATTGTCCTTAGCGGACAAAAAAAAAGTTTATCTCCATTTTCCAGATGGATTTCCAGCCTCTTATGTTGAACTTGTCACTATCAAAGCTAAATTCCTACATCATGTGGTCTCAGGCAATCAAGGAAAGCCAGTTACAAATATGAAATATTAGTATCCATGAAAAGATGCCTCTTGCCTGGGATTTCTTGCTCTCTTGCTCCTTTTTCTCCAGCTGGGCTTGCAGCTTCTTCCTCTCCAGCTCAAGCTCCCTCACTCGCTTCTGTAACTTTAGGAAGAGGGTCATGTCCATGGCTGCTTTCTCCATTCCAATCTCCTGGAGAAGGACAGGAGGGAGGGAAAAAAAGAGAAAACTTCAGTGTAAAGTTTTATACCCATGCACAGTGCCAGATGCACCCTGACTGTACATGAGCCACAGCCAGGTACAAGAGCATCCTAAGAAACACATGTACTTCCAAAGAGCAAATCCACATTTTAAACACCTATTTTTAGTGTTAGTAAAACACCTGACTTGTTTTGATACATCACTGAATGCTTAACAGCCCAACAGATAAGTAGGTGATGCAGCTAAGAACATCAAAAATGTCCCTTTTAGTCAAGAGTTTATTTGTTGGCATTTTTTAACTGCCACACCTGGAATATTTTATATCAAAGCATTGTCAATACTGATTATTTTGACTTCAGAAAATGCTTTCAGAGCTGTTCAAGAATACCAAAGCAATATAATGCAGCAGCCAGCAGATGGAAACAGGGGCTTCTGCAGGTATCTGTTGGGACACAAAATATGGTCCTGCAAGGGTAGGGCTGACCCTAGGGACACTGATCACCCATAAGTGCTCAAGAATCAGAAAAGTGGAGTTCAAAAAGCAGCCTACTCTATCAGATGTAAGTAAAAAACACATTTCCCTTTTCTGCAGGATTCTTGATAGCCAATGAATAATTTGTGCTGCTCTTTTCTGCATTAGGAGACTGCTGATTTGATTACAGGACTGTGCTGGCCAGCGAAGCATCTGTGAAGATGCATGGGAATGAAAATGCTCGGGGCAAGAGGCCAATGAATTCTAGTGTCCTTGCAGAGAGGGATCATGATACAGTCATGATCCATCAGCACTGGGTGTAACTGCTGTGATGAATTTTCATCAGTCTTCAAGCTGGTATGGCCCAAAGACAGCACGGTATTATTTTTAGAGCCCTAATGCTACAAACAAGTAGAATTTGCCAGAGCAACACAACCCTGCAGTCCCTCTCACACAATTAACAACGTGTTTCTACAGCATGGAATCAATTTCATCCATCACACCTCACTGTCCAGCCTGCACTGCCCCCCTGTGCTGCAGACCCCACACCCATCACACCCAGAGCAGGGCTCCTCTGCCCTCCCTCCTCATTTGCTGTACCTCCACCTGCTGTATCACATCCTCAGTGTCCCCGATCTCAGAGGTGCAGATGGATGGGTTGTTGGAATCAGACTCCAAGCTGCTCTGGTTGGATGGGTTTCTCCTGTGCCCTGGTGTTTGCTGCCAAGAAATGATGCAGACATATAAAGCACCCAGTGTTAAAGGATTCCTCTCCAAGTGTTGTTTCTTTAGAGCAAATATGTGACTGTGTACTTAAGTTACCTTACAGAGAATTACATGTTCTAAGTTTTTATGCCCTACCCTTAAAATTCATATTAACACTTCAAAGTGCAAAAGATATAGAAGCTCAGCTTAAAAATTCTGCATGAATTAAAGGCTCTTCATGACACCAGATGCCTGGTAAGTGTGAACATGCAAATCTGAGCTCAAGGTTGTGCTGCTGACAGCACCCTCCAGGACCCTCTTTAAACACTCAGAATTCCATCAAATCCAGCAGCACTCTGATTTTCAACAGTTTTTCTAACACTTTAGCAATGCTGAACCTAAAAACTCTGGGTTTTGAAATTCTGAAGTCATATTGCTGGAGGTTTTGTTTGTTTGCTTTTTTAACCCAATACCTACACATGAACATCACTAACACAAAAGCGAAACAATAACAAGCATGACCCAGCTTTTGCTGAGGTTCACAGACATCTGTAAGCATTTCACAGAGAAGCACTGAAGACCAAGCTCCTTTTGCAAGGTACACAAAAGGTCTGGCTCCAGTGCAGATAGGTATCCTTAGAAATATCAAGCACAAACTGCCTACTAATGGCAGTTCTATTTAACGTTTTGGGGTGAGTGAGCCACGTTATCCAGGCACCAACATCAGGTCCAGGGCACAAGGAAACAGGGATAATTCCAGTTTAATTACCTTAAAAATAGTCATTTCATCCCTCAAGTTGTCATATCTCTGCTCCAGACTTGCATACTCTTTTACCAGGTTCTGATAACGAGATCTCTCTTCTTCCAGCTCTTTCTTCATCTGCACATTTTCCTCAACTGTGTTTCGTGCAAATTCATCTTTAAAATAGGAAGGGGGAAAAAAAAGAAATTATGAACTTTAGCTGAGAAACAAGCTTCTTGTAAACATGTTGAACAAGAACAACAACAACTAATGAACAAAATACTCTCTGCCAAGAGCCTTTAAAATACATGTAAGTATTCACTAATATTTAGAGATTATTACAATCTGTATCTGTCTCCTCAATATTTGAAACAGCTTGAGCTCTTCTGTTTGCAGAGCAGTCCTTTGCCTTGAGTTAAAGAGAAGTCTCCAGTACCCACAAACAATTATTTAAATGTGGCAGCTCCAGCTCCTATGGACCAGCCATAAAACCACTTAATAAAAGCCCAGCATGGTACAGAAATACATTGGGTTGAAAAGGTGGCACTCACTGCATATAAAAACTTCCCCCACCAGCTCTGGCATAGGAGCAAATCAACAACACCAGCTCTTCCTCATGTCATCATCAACCATTTACCATGGCAAGATTGTGGGGGTTCAAAGAAGTTTATATCCAAATAAATTCAGTTATTTGTTAAAAACTCCCCTCTGGAAGCAAACCTGGTCCCTCCCTCTTCCCGAGGAATCTGGCAAATGTAGCCCATGTGTTGTTTTAAATAGATGAACAACAAACCAACCCCCTCCACTTCCTTTGTCCTCTCTTAGATGCTCCAAAAGCATCCTGTAAAGGATGAATAAATATTTGCAGCAAGTTTCTTCTTAACATGTTATCTTCATTCCTCTGTTTTGCGTTAGGCTAGGAGCAAAAGGCACTTCATAAGTACCACAGAGCAGTGGTAGTTACATCCACAGCAGGATGACCTTTGTAAATCCTGCTGCAAAATCAAAGCTGAAAAGGATGACAAAAAAATAGAAAAGCTCAATACATGCAGGAGAGTCCCTTTTGTGAAATGGGATCTTCCCAGGTTGCTTCCCCTATGTATGACTTGTCAGCTAAGTCTTTGCTTTTAAAAAATACTTACAGGCTCTTGTCACACTAGACAAATCCTTTGCCACAGCTCAATAATGTGAATTCTGCTGCCCCTTGGATCCTTTATTAATTTTTCTTGGGATACAGCTATTCCTTACTCCATCAGCTTCAGTGCCTCCCACACTGTCTGTATGAAATGCTTTAACATAACTGAACTAAAAAGCCTTGCTAGGTACTTTATTCTGTATTTCACCAATTAAACTGGCTTCTGCCTTATCTGTTGTGCAGGTAGCTCTGTTCATGCAGTAGGACAGTATGAGCAGAACTACCTGCACAACAAAATAGAGACAAAAGCCAGCAGGAAAGGGTCATGTGAAAATTAGCACTTTTCAAGGCAGGGAAAACAAGCTTCAGCAGAGAAGATCAAGCCCTTGTCTAATGGAGGCATGACAATGCCATAGGCAGTTTTTCCTACCTTCAGACTGACAGAGGATCCTGCTGTTCAGCTCCTCTTTTTCCTGCTTCAGGAGAGCGTTTTCTTCTTCCAGGTCGCAGATACGCTAGGGAACAAGGCAGAGAGTCAGTGCTGGCTGCAGGGCAGGGCTCCTGCAGGGATTAATTTCACCTGGCAGGAGACAGGGGTCTTTGTTCAGCCTCTCTTTGCTCTTTAAAAGATCTGTTCCCCTGTGCTTTGCCACTTATCCTTTATACACTGGTAGCAGAAACACAGGAGAAATGCACTGCTACAAAATTGAATAACTTTCCTTTTCCTGAGTGCACTTCTCCCTTAAATCAACATTTTCAGCAGAATCTTACAAAATACTGAGCAGCTGGACTTGGTGGCCACGACCTGCAGGAGCAAAGCTCTTGGAAGTTATCAGGTCATCAAATCAGAGGTTTATTTTTAGATTTCAATGGGCTTCATCATTGTCCTCAAGTCACAGCACCAAGTCACAGCTGCTGGGGAAATAAATCTGCTGATTGTTCACAGAGATGTAGCACTTCAGGAGCTGAGATGGACACAGTGAATGTGAGCTGAGTGAATAGATCAGGCTTTTTAAACTTTATTGTACCCAATCCATGTAGCAGGATGAGTCACTTCAGTGCTTCCCACAACTACAGAACCTCTGGTACAGCGAGGAATGACATGTACCAGGGCTCTTGGCAATAAAACAGCAGCATATTTAGCAACTATTAACAACAATTGCCTTGTAAAAAATAATGAGAACAGGAACTAAATCCTGAAAAATGCTATTTTCACTTGTCACAACTGCAAGGCTGGGCTGATGCTGACAGCAATCAATCCTGGAACATTATTCAGCTTCCTGAATTCTGGTGCATTCAACAGTGTTATCTCAAAACACACAACCATCATATTGTCAAGTGAAATACGCTGCCACAGCTAAGCAGGATGATTCTGCTGCTGTCAGGGAGAGAACACACAGCATCCCAGCACATGTCATCCCCTATGCCTGCTCCTCCACTTCCTGCAGCCACTGCTTAGGAAACGGCTACACACAGCAGAAGGAACTCAAGACACCAACGATAAACAACAATGTAAACACCATAATAAGAGTTTCCAGAGCCCAAGAGTAATAATTTTGCTGTCACACTAGATTAAATTTATAGGCAGCCCAGCTGGCGTGCATTCCTAGCACAGATTTCAGTCTTCCACACGAGCATGTTCAAATTAAGGCATTTTATCAAACACTGGCTATGCCAGATACATGCTAATGATGAGGACAAAAGCACAGTGAATATTTTCTTGTAAGTCACAACTGCATTAGTCCCATTCCATGCACAAACTGAAAAACCTCCCCACTCATTACTCTCCCTGCGAATTTACTCCAGCTGTCTGCATTACATCTGTCTGCACCTCTCCTAAAAGGCTGGAGCCTGGATGTACAACTAGAAAGTGAAAAACCCCACAATTTAGGCATACAGAGCTACCAGTGTTTTAAATGCTGTGAACTGAGCCAAGATTTTAATATTCTGTACCAAAACCAACTGCACTCCTTCAACATAAATCACATCTGCCATTAGATCAGCACTAGCATCTTCAAGGTAGGAAGAATTTTTTAAAAATTGGAGAAGAGATACAGGAGTGATGGAATGGAAGGAAAAGCTGTGCTGCAACGGGACAGCAAGGAGCTCTACTTGTTTGTCTCATCAGGAAAAGATCAAAAACAGTAGGATTATTTTACTAATGCTTTTTATTGGGTGCTGATAAGGAATTCTCTGCCCAAAGCTATGATGGTAGGAAAACAAAACTGGACAAAAATCTTGAGCATTCTCAACTGTGCTGAGAGGATATTCAGAAGAGCAAGACTTAACAGAATCCACAACAATTATTCCCAGATTTTAAAATTTCTGATCCAGGTTGGGTAGAGATATTTTTAAGATGTTATCTTAAGCCACTGGATTTGTTTTCTGCATTCCTGTTTCTACGTGAAACAGGGATAAGCTCAGAGATCAAAACCTGTGTGTAACCAAGCCCAGTGGGAACATGAATGGTCCACACAATGACCAAGCAGCACCAACTCCACCCCTGAAACCTACACAAACAACTTTTGGACCTCCTGCTTCTCTTTCCACAGGAAATAGATCTGTGGAGGTGCTTCAAATGCAAGAGCACCTGCTTTGAAAGATTTCTGTGAAAGATGCTGAGCAGGGAGCACTTGTGATGACCGCAGCTCTTATCTAAGTGTCTCCCTGGAACATCCTGCTCATAAGGTCTACCTCCAATCCTCCCCCAGTCTTGTAAGGAAAGGATGATGGCATTTGGCACTTTCCAAATGAAATTCCTGGCCAGGCTGTGAATTATCTTAGCTCACCAAGCAAGAAGAATAGGTGCTACCCAAAGCCCTGGAAGGAGCTGCTGGTACTTACCCAGATGTTTCAAACTTAATCATAAAATTAAATAAGAAGAGCTGTTCTAAAATTAAGGACTTGGACAGAATAACTGTGATGAAGAAATTAAAGGACTTTTCTTCAGTAACTAAATCATAACTGACATGGATTTGCAGGAGCTTCAGAAAAGTTAAAGGCTCATCTCAGTCTCACTCAGAGGTGAGATGTCTTTGAGAATCTGCCCCACTACAACCCTGCCCATGGTGTCATCTTGATACTGAAGGCAAAAACTGCTTCTCACCTGAATTTAGTTTCCTGATGCTTCCCAGCTTCTACCAGATATTAGAACAACTCAAAAATCTCTTCCCAGCATTTTTCTTGGGAAGTGTTCTGGCTAAATTAATATTTTCAGGAAGGAAACAGGTCCTCTCCATCTTCCCATTTACAAGGAACCGAAGGGAGCAATGTAAAGCTAATGCCAGAAATAGGAGCCTGCACCATTAGAAATGTTTTATAATTAAACCATCTATTTTCATGGTGAAATGCACAGTATTTGCTCTGCTGTAGGCACTTTTACAACAAGGGAAAGCTTCTGCTTTGTTTTCATGCTTTTTAAAAGCATTACTTCAGTGATTAATCCAACCTTCCACCCAAGTGCTTGAAGGTGATTTGCAATCAAGAACAAAGAGACACAGTTTATCCCCAGCTGCATCACCCTTAAAATCAGGCATCCTTTCAGGCCCTAAAAGCCTGTGCTGCACGCAGCTAATGAATCTTTTTGGCACCCCTGTGCCAAAAAGAATCTTATAATTACAAAAGGAAATCACTAGTTTCACTTGTCCCTGCGTGGTGCACCACAAGTGCAAGGAGTGGAGCAACTGATCACCTGGCAGCTCTCTTGGTCCAGCCAAGGACAGCAAGTGTACAGACTGTTCATCCCTTTGAGAAGCACACCCAAAAGTGCATTTTAGTCATGCCAGAGGTTCAGGGTAAATCACCCTGACCACGGTCTTTCACCACAGCTTCTCAGCCAAACCCACCGCCTGAGGACTTGGCCTTGAGGGGAGGTTCACATAGCAATGGTGCTGTGTGAAGTGCACTAGAAGAGCCTCATAAGGACATTCTTCCACTGTAATAATAACACAGCTAATTCCAGGCTCTTTTTTCTTTTTTTTTTTAATTTCCAAAAGTGACTCCTCTTCAGGTTGTCACACACCAAGTACTGTTCTAGAGTAACAGCTGCAAAACAGCTTTTTCTTTATTGAGTAGAAAATCCCTAAATTCTTTCCAATAGCAAGATCAAAGATTCAATTCAATTTCTGGTGCAGCAGAGATATCATGGATTTAACTTGAGCAGCCGCAAGCATTTGCAGAAGGAAACTGAACTCTCATCTCAGTGCCTCAGGTTAAGAGAATGGGTGTTACTCAGAATCAATCTGATCAGTGAAGAAATTCAGGGAAAAAGGTCCATCTTTGCTAAACAAACTCTACACTCTGAAATCTCCTCCTCCCACTAGAATGACTTCTTGTACAATGGTGGCAGCGCTGGACCACTCCCACCCCAGGAGATAAAGAACAGGATTGCTGCACTTGATTGTCCTTGTGGGTCCCTTCCAAACCAGGATATTCTGTGGGTTTGCATGAAGAGGGAAGGAAAAAAAAAATCTATTTTGTGTATATCTCAGCTCCAAACCCTATAAAAGCCTGTAACAACCAGCAGCTGGTGCTGGAGCAGTGCCTCTCCTCAGGGAGGGAAGTTGGTCCTCACACAGGTCATACTCTATGCATACCTACAACACTAGCTATGTCAGAAACTGAATCTTATGTGCCATCCTGGGCTGGGGTGAGGAATATTTACACCTTCCTAATATTTGCAGCAGCTGTGACAGACCTCCCCAGTAACTTGCATTACACACCATAAGGAATGACTGTATACACATGAAGCTCTGGCATTTACAAGAAAAGCAGCTTCAAGTTGTACCAGGGCAGGTTTAGATTGGATATTGGATAAACTTTTTTTCACTGAAAGGCTTGTAAAGCATTGGAACAGACTGCTCAGGGCAGTGGCGGAGTCACCAGCCCTGGAAGTGTTCAAAAACCACACGGATGTGGCACTTGAGGACATGGTTTAGTGCTGAACATAGTGGTGGTGGGCTAATGGTCGGACTTGGTGATTTTGCAGGTCTTTTTCAACCTTTACAACTCTGTGATTCCATGATGTTCATGGTTATTAGGCATCCTGATTTCCAGATGCATTTGGGTTTGGGGTGTTTCCTTGTGGCTGGCAGCACAAAAGGCATCAGAGTGGGGTGTCCTGACACAAAGCAGCTCCTGGAGAGATGTCCACCTGTCCTGCTCCAGGAGCTGGAGTAAATCCTAGGGGCATTCAGCAGCAGAAATAACACTCCAAGAACAACTCTTCCCTTCAGAGCTGTGAAGAGCAAGCTCTCACTAGCATGGCCACCTGCAGGAGACAACCCGCGGCAGACAGACAGACAGACAGACAGACAGACAGACAGACAGACAGATATACCTTCCTCAGCAGGTCCCTCTCCTTGCCATGGCTGTCCTCCAGCACCTCCCTCTCCCCGTGAGCCCTCTCCAGCTCCATCCGCAGCCGCTCTGTCTCCTCCTGCAGGCTGAGGAGCTGCTTGCCATCACCCTGCTGGGTCTGCTGGTACTGCTGCAGCTCCTTCTTCAGCTTCTCCACCTCGGACGAGTGGGCTGATGTCAGCATGGACAGCTGCTCGTTCAGAAGCTTGTTCTCCTTGTTCTGCAGCCAGCACCCCAGAAAGAAGAAAACAAGAGCACAAGTGACATCAGTGCATGCAGTGATGCACTACAAAAGTAACCACTCAAATCCCCAAGCACGGTGGGTGACAGACCTACAATAACAAATGTTCCCAATGCTAATGAAGCTCATAAAGCTAAAAGCTATTTCTAAACTGTGACAAAAGCTCAATAATATTTTGGCAATGATTATAGAAGCATTTGTCAAATTGGTACTATGCTGATATCAGTCAGAGCGAAGGCAAATAATTTTTGGTAGCACTTGCAACCAAACCAAAATACTACACTTCTACTACAGCTTCCAAACAGCATTGCTTAATGTGATTGGTTTGCAGTTTTGGGGGGCTTTGTAGTATTCCTTTGGCAGTTACCCTGCTATTCCTGAACTCCATGCCTGCAGAAACCTGGAGTGACAATGCAGAACTGCAGTTTCAAGCACAAGGAGCTCCCCTAACTCCAGTTCAAGTCATGTGCCAGCTCAGCCATCCTTTCATTTGCTCAGGTTTTTAGTTCTAGCACTTAGCACTGATTTTCTCCCCAGTTTTGAGAACTGAAAATTCAGCAGACTTCGCTGATTTTTCGGCTTCAAATCAAAGTCAGTGGGCATTACATTGTGACTAATAAAACATCATCATTATTAGGCATCCCCAGGCCAAAGACCTTGAGCTTCATTAAAAGACTACTACATAAGCTGGGCTGACTTTGGGTAGACAATCTTGATACCACAAGAAGCATTTTGAAACTTAAAATGCATTCTGGTTTTTAAAGTTTGCTCTGATCATCCTTCTGGACCCTCTTAAGGTGACCTCCCAAAGCACCCCCTCTCACTGCGTCTCAGTGCTCTGAAGCAAGATAAAGACAGATCTCAAATGGAAAAAACAAGTAAATGAGGCATATTAACATTTTTTCCTTTGTTCCCTACTAATGAATTATTAATGAACATCAAAATTCAGCATTTGTATCATAGTAGGAAATTATAATTTCTGCATGACCAAAGGCATTTCATAGACTCCTAGAATGATTTGAGCTGGAAGGGACATCATGCTCCCCGCCATGGGCAGAGACACTTTCACTGTCCCAGGCTGCTCCAAGCCCCATCCAGCCTGGCCTTGGGCACTGCCAGGGATCCAGGGGCAGCCACAGCTGCTCTGGGCACCCTGGGCCAGGGCCTGCCCACCCTCCCAGCCAGCAATTCCTAATTCCCAATAGCCCAGAATCTGTCCCTGCCCTCTGGCCCTGGGAAGCCATTGCCTGGCTGCTGTCCCTGCCTGCCTTGTCCCCAGTGGCTGTGCAGCTCTCCTGGAGCCCCTGGAGGCCCTGGCAGGGGCTCTGAGGTGTCCCTGGAGCCTTCTCTGGTGCAGCTGAACAGCCCCAGCTGTGCCAGGCTGGCTCCAGAGCAGGGGCTCTGAAGATCTTTCCAAATAAATGCATTTCCAGAACCTTTTGTACATGGTTTTACACAGCACCCAACCAAGATTTTCATGCAAATACAAGAAAAATGCACAGGAATCGTTCTGGGTTTTTTTATTAAAAACTACTGACATGAGAGAGCATTTACTGGGTTGTTCCCCACTGCAATCAGAGATTGCTCAACAGACCCTTTTAAATTTGAACTTGCTTTATTTTCAACTATTATCCAGTCCTGCAGATTTGAGACAATCCTGGTTTCAACCCAGGCTCTGTGAAAAAAACCCAATTTATTTTGCTACCAAAGGCAGATGTAACAAATTCCTCAGCTTGTTACCCAAACTAGTTTTATTCACAAAAATGCTCACAGTGATAGCAGTGCTTGCAGAGAGAGTGTAGAGAGCTCACAGTGTGTCTAAATATTGGCTGCAAGAACATGCAACACTAAATTTGGCACAGGTCTTGTAAGTGTCTCAGGAAATTCCAACAGATTTAAAGAAAATTAGCTGAAGGAAAAAAAAAACAACAAAAAAAAAACCAACAAAAAAAACCCCAAAAAAAACCCAAAAAAACCCAAAAAAAAAAACAAACAAAACAAAAAAAAAAAAAAAAAAAAAAAAAAAAAGAGAAGGAATTGGTCCAATGTAAATAGAAAAGAAAGCACTCCAGTGAGGATGTTTTGCAGCAAAATAGATCAAAATCTTTCTTCTCTGTGCAAAAAATGCCTCACCAATTAAAAAACCTAATTAAATCATTCAAGTTAGAGATGCCAGAGCATCTGAGCTGAGGCTGACGTGCAATAATAGGTTTTAATGTTTTCAAAGAAAGATCTCTTCCTTACGGGCACACGGAGGATTGCATCTCTACTCATGCGTGAGCTAAAGTAGCAGAAATAGAAACATTTTCTTCCACAGCTACTCAAGAAAAAACAACACAACTGCAGCTCTCCAGGTTAACTGCTATATGCTTTTTTTTTCTTGTAAATTGGTATTTTCAAAGGTTGTGTTTATAGATTAGCAAGGACTGAAACCAAGATCCTTCAGGGAAACTACGATACTGCAAATGCACCGTGGCAGAAAAAAGATTCAGCGCACTGAAAAGAGAATCTGCTGGAACAGAACTCCTTTGCACTTCCAAAGCATCCCAGGGAAACCTGGCAGCCCAGGAAGGATGGTTAAATTCAGCCCACTGGACAGACCACCACATGTAACCCAGAGCAGGAATTCTTTCCTGCAAAGGCTACTCAGAAAGCATCAAAGAAACTCCTACAAAATGGTCTGTGGAGACACTGAGGGAGAGCAAGATGAGCTCGAGACCATTATTTCTGCCTGGTTAAAAGCTCTCCATGACTCCTTCCCTAATGCAGATCCTTCTGCTGCTTACACAACCCATGACAGGAAAGTCAAAGTTAACCAAATATTGGTTTTTTTTCCTTTACTGTTCCACTCACCCTAGCAAAGAAATAGAGAAAAAGACAAACTATAAAATACTACTGATGTTTTAGTGTCAAGTCCAGCTGCTCAGCAGATCCAACACTGACGTTCACACTCATTGCATGAGTTCAGCCCAAACTATCT
Source organism: Calcarius lapponicus (assembly GCA_039654755.1). NCBI lineage: Eukaryota > Metazoa > Chordata > Aves > Passeriformes > Fringillidae > Calcarius > Calcarius lapponicus. The sequence goes on from CM077481.1 coordinate 6,768,084, forward strand.
CAACCTGGAATGAGTCTTCCTATTCAATTCCACCAAAATACCTTCTGGATGAAAGGTCATACCTTTCAAGCCTTATTCTGAGAGTTTCCCATTCCTAAGCTACAGCTAACAAAATCTAAGTATGAAAACAGGCATTTTAAAATTAAACACCAGGGTCTGCAAGTTGGATCCTGCTGCGGTGCAGTTAATGCACTGCAGCCAATTAGCACTGCAGTGAGGGTGGCCACAGCAATCCAACCCCCTCTGTGTCCTGACTCTGCACTGTCTGAGCCAACACAGAGCCACGTGTCATCACTCCCAACACAGGACTGCTCCTGTCTTACTGGGGTGGGGAGATTTCAGCTGGTGAATGAGCCATGTGGGATGGACAAGGGTCTCTGACAACATCTCAGAACGATAAACTGGAATTATCAAAAACTGGTGCTACAAATAAGGGGTAATCCCAACTGAAGAGGATGTTCTCCTACCTGTAAAAATTCAGTTTGAGGGTACAAGTGGATATTAATTACCATGTTGATATTAGTCAATACAACTAGGTCCCACTCAGCATTTCTCATGATCACCCCTCAATATCTTGTACAGCAGCACAGAAGGTATTTAACAATAGTAATTTGCACAAATTAGTAGGTGAAAAAATTATTCTGCTATGTCTGTAAAATCAAACCATTATTCTGCAGCTTATTAATGACAAATGGCTACTGAAGAAAACATCCCTGTGATCAAAGAGTGACTGTAAAGTCATTAACTCATGCCACACAGGGATCTGTCACATCACACCATCCCACCCTCCCCTTACTCCTGGAAAGTTGTAGTGTCTAGTAACACAAAGTAAAGTATTTACCCAAATTGCTGTTTGTCTTCCAGGGAATGTGACTCCCAACACACACAGTTCTCAACACCAGTGGTGGCACATACTCTGCACACTCAGTGCCCACAGAGCAAAAAGCACAGCCCAGCAATTAAGCCCCAAACCTGTGACATTGGATCCCACGTGGAGCTGGCTTGGGTTTTCAAGCAACACTTTCTAAAACTGCTGTTCTATTTTCCCCCCTCTGAGCCCTGCTGGGCAGTCCCCACAACAATTGCAGTGCAGCTTGGAGCAGGCTGTGTCCTACCATACAAATGCTTGGCTGTCACCAACACGCCTGTGAAAAACGTGTATTTTATGATTGGCTTTTTGCAAATATTAAAATGAGTATTATATGTGTTATGTCAGAAAGTTATGCTGTATTAGTTTTTTTAGTAGTGTGTTAAATATAATTTTAGATTATAACATAATGTTAAAATAGAAACTATGCTATGTAAGATACTTTTTTAAAGAAAGGACTCACAGCAAGATAGCAGCCACAGGACACCTAAATCTTTCAGAGAAAGAGAGTTTATTGCTCTCTTATCAGAAGAAATGAACTTCTTCCCGCCTCGCTCAGCCCTGAAGACACCATTAGGATTAAGAGGAAGAAGTTGACACTGACCAGACAGAATCCTTTGTTTGAATGGAATTTATGCATCATGCGTAAGGTTAATGAATATGCAACAGGTTATTGTTTTTAAGGCGTAATCCTCTGCTAATGTGTGTCCTTTCTCGGGCTTATTTTGCCCAGAGAAGGTACCGGGACCATCCGTAACTCTCTGTTCTTATTGTCTAGTATTGTCCTCATCTCAATTGTTCAAATTTTTGTTACTCTAATTATATTACTATTTTTATAACCATTTTATTACTATTAACCTTTTAACATTTCAAAACCAAGTGACTGGCATTTTTCACAATGGCCCTTCCCACGGAACACGGGCAGGCCCAAAGCGGCGGCCGGGCCGAGCCCGTCCCTGCACAGCCCAGGACATACCTGCTCATCCACCTTCCTCTGCAGCTGCACCACCTTGTTCTCCATGCCGATGTTGAGCTTCTTGAGGTGCTGTGCCGAGCGGGCCTCGATGCGGAGGGCCTGGAGCTGGCGCCGGGCCCTGAGGCGCCGCCAGTGGCACTGCAGCACCACAGCGGCGGCCTGGGCCCGGCGGAACCGCGCGCGGGCCAGCCAGCCCCGGGCGTACTTCTGCAGGATGGTGGCCTTGTGCTCCATCAGCATCTGCAAAACACGGCCACAACAGGGCGGTCAACAGAGGGAAGGCATGGAATTGAGGAACCGCAGAATGGTTTGAGTTGGAGGGGCCTTAAACATCATCCACCATGGGCAGGGAAACTTCCACTAGACCAAGGTGCTCCAAGCTCTGTCCCACCTGGCCTGGGAAACTTCCAGGGATTCAGTTGTGTCAGAATTCAGGACATCCCTTTGGCTGTCCTGGATTGCCAGGAGCCCTGCTAGGGGGCTCAGAGACCCTGGCACAGAGCCCAAAACACCTGTGACTTTGATTATGACCGATGGAAAAAGTTACCAACCTCACATGAGGATCTGCAAGCCACAAAAGTCTAAGTAGAATAATAATCAGTTTGTCACAGGGTGAAAAATAGATATTTTGGTGTTTTAGGAATGGGGGTTCAGGTGACAAGATGAAGGGATCTGGGCATGTCCAGCCTTTCTCCTTCTTGGCCTCCATCTTCTGCTGTGATTTTGGCATTTACAGATTGGTTTAGAGTAGAAGCTCACTGTCTAACACAGGTGATAGGTATTGGGAAGTAATTGTAAACATTGTACACACAGTGTTTAGTATAAAAAGATAACACCACCCCAGGGGAGGCAGAGTGCCTTAGACTGTGTTGTCAAGCAGACCTTGGCAGGCCAGGAGAAAGAATTTTATAGATAAGATACAATAACAACCTTGAGATGGAGAACTGAAGAGTTCTGACTCCTTCTTCGACCACTGGGCTGGGAAAAGAGATTTTCTAACATATCTTGGGGTCCTTCTGACCAGCTAATGTCCCAAGACAGTTGCTCTGGGAAACCTGTGCCAGGGCCTCCCCACCCTCAGAGCCTTCCCAATATCTTCTCTAAATCTACTTTCCTTCAGCTTAAGGCCATTTCTGGAAGGCCACCTATACAGCAACTCTGATTTGGCTGCAACAAACATTAAACACTTCCTAAACTGGAAGTGTTTAGGAACTTCCTAAACACTGGGAAGCCCTGGGAAGGGCTTCTCCTCCAAGGAATGTCCTGGAAGATGCAGGTGCTGATGGCTGGAAATAGAGGCTGAGGTTCTGCACCCTCCTTCCTGGACAGGCACTGTTCTCAATGGATGCAGGCAGGACACCTCTCCTAGGAGCCTGCTTGGTCTCAAAGTCAAGGCCTGCTTGGCCCGTGACATGAGGGGATATTATCCTGTTGTGAGGACTTGGTGGGAGCAGGTGACATCTGGGCTCAAGTGTGACTTTGTGGACCACCTCAGAAGAGTACTGAGATCGACCAGGGCCACAGCTCCAGAGTAAACACTCAACAGACACACCAACACTCAGGAATGAACTCACTGTCCCCTCAGCATCAGACATCACCAGAACAGATCTGTAGATTTTTTTTTTCTGTGTTCTGCCTCTGCATTATGATAATTTTTACTGCAGATAAATGCTGTCCTGATGGGATTTCGTATCATGTGGATAACCTTCAAATAAAACTATGAGTCCTTTCACTACAGTCTGCAGCTACTTCTCCAGCACAGTTCAATTCGTAGTAATTTTTATCTGTTTTCATGAAATTTCTGGCATGTTTGCATTGAATTTCTTCCCCAAAATTTAAAGCTATCTTGTCAGTCAGTGGCAGTTCAATTTTGCTCTCTAAAATTTAAAGTTGACATTTTAGAGATACAAACAGCATGTTGTTAATAGCTTCCTTATGCTTCAGTCTGCTAAGGAAATAAATAGGAGAATTTGAAGATTACAAGACACTTTATTGTTATTAGTTTGGGTTAAGTTGTCTCAGAAAAGGTTATCCTATCAGCCTCTCTTATAAATATTTTGTTTCACCCTAAGGCTTTCTTTGCAGTTGTAAATTTTAATTCAGAATAAAGGGATTGTATGAATTTAGGATGCAGCAAGAATGACTGGGAAATGAGCTTTGTATGTCTTCAGCCTTGGCATTCATAAATGGAGAAAGCTAGGGATGCCCAAAGAGGTAGAAGAAACCCCACTGCATTGCCTTAGGGACTTATTTCAGCTTTACAGAGAAATTTTAGGCGGGCACTGGGCATGCCCTCATCCCACAGATCATCACCCACGGCCCTGCATCTGTCACTGAACATGCACTGGAACCAACACTTTTATCTAAAACCCATACCCAGGTGCTCCAGAGATTAAGGATGCTCAGATTAGAGAGGTCTGGCCTTCAGACAACTTCTACACCTTGTAAAGATTTGGGTGGCCTTGAATCTTAGAGAGTTTAACTGCTGGACCAGCTGCCTCCTCTGCAGAAACTTCCACTTTAAAAAATAGATGCTGAAACAGCAGTGGCAGCACAAATTCCTTATCACCAGTTGCTGTGTCTCAAAGGACAGCCCTGGTCTCTCTGGGAGGTCACCAGGTGTCCAGGTAATTTCAATTATTTCCAGGAACAGGCTTTTCCCTATTGAAGCATGTCACTTCTTGGAGTAGCCCCACAACCCAGTTAGGCATCAGTTTAGGTAACTACCAACACAGTGCTGGGTCTGTGGAGTAGACAGAAGATTCTCCAAAGCTGTTCTCAATTTCCTGACAGAGAGTAGCTGGAAAAAGACATTACACAAGTGATGAGGGGACAGGACAAAGGGCAATGGCTTCCCACTGCCAGAGGGCAGAATTAGATGAGATATTGGCAAGGAATTCCTGGCTGTGAGGGTGGAAATGCCTTGGCACAGGTTTTCCACAGAATCTTTGGCTGTCCCTGGATCCCTGGAAGTGACCAAGACCAAACTGGACAGGGCTTGGAGCAACCTGGCATAGTGGAAGGTGTCCCGGCCCATGGCAGGGGTGGAATGAGGTGATCTTTAAGGTCCCTTACACGCAAACCACCCCTGGAATCAATGATTTCTCACTGTATCACTGCTGTCATGAAACTAAATCTTTTGTGTCCCACTCCAGGTTTAACACAGAAAGCTAAAAGAGAGACCTAATTAAAGAGATATTTTATCAATAAATGAATTACTGCCTTCCATGACAGACCCTCCTTGTCTTCCTACCCTACCGGGAGCAGCCCCTGCATGCAGCTCCGACACACATTCAGTGGGATGGGGAGGTTTCAGCACAGCATAGGTTAGACCAAATGACATGTCCACATCTCCACAACACCTCCTGGCACCACAGTGACCAGCTCCATTTAGCTGCTCTGCTAAGGTGCTGCTGCCAAAATGTTTTCTGCTCGTACAGCTTTAAATAGCAAAGCTCACAATGACCCTCAGTCCTCTGGCAACACTGGGGGCTGTCAGCTTCACAAACATCAACACAGCCACAGAAGAAGTAAACATAAAGGTTCTTTCCTCATGCAAAGACCCTCCTGGGGGCGTACCTGGTGGTAAATCCTCCTGACAAACATGCCCCGAGCAAAAGCCTGGATGGTGAGGGTGGCACTGCGGACCCTCAGGAAGGCCCGGCGCATCCGCAGCATTCGGTACTGCTTCTGCAGGATGATGGCAGCCCTCGTCCTCCTCAGGTGCTGGAAAAGCCTGCAGTGCACAGGACGGGGGTAAGCAAGGAAAATAAACTCAGCTTGTCTTCTGATGCAGTAAGTTTTAAACCAGGGGGAGAGGAAAACTTTTGTCCAATGTGGCTTGATGGTATTCAGGAAAGACCACCCCAACAGCTGGGCTAAGAAAGCCTCCATGCTATCAGACAGCAGCCATGGAACCCAGGAGCACTGGAACCACAGATCAACACACTCATTGCTCCCAAACAGCATTAAATCCAAGTATTTCCCCAGGTTTTCCTTGGTTTGAACTCTCTGCCTTGCATCCTTGCTCTAACCAGCACCCAGGGTGGCTCCATCGCCTCCCTGACTAAGAAAAGCACACTACTGACTCAGTGAAAACAGCAGCAAATTGATTTGACATTTAAACTGGTGTGCACTGCTTTGGCAACATTCCTGAGCAGAGCCTCGAGCCATTCACAGACAGTAAATAATGAGGGATGTGGTCAACTCCACACCATGTTGCTCCCATTCTCCAGCTGAACTCATGTTCAATTTGCTGTTACACCGGTTAATAAATGCCCATAAACCCTCCATTAAATTTGATAATTAGCTTGTTTTGCTGGATTTATGATTCATTTATTGCTCTCAGCATGCAGCATTATACAGAAATTTGATCCAGTTATTTTATTTTGTGAAAAGCATATCAAAATGAAGAGCCACATCAGATTGGTTTATATATTCCTCTGATTGAGGCAAATGGTTTCTCATTAGGACCCACTGAGCCAGGGCTTCCTGGACAGAAGAGGATAAGGGATGGTCTGTCTCCAAAAAGAGAGTAGTTACTCAGATGCCATCCTACCCTACAAACTCTGCACCAAGAGGGGAACTGAAAAATTATGCAGAAGAAACTCTGCAGCAGCTGGCTCTCCCTGACACCAACCCCTTTCAAAATCACAAATAACACCACAAATTCAGCTATATCTCTGATGTTCTTCTGCTGATTGTCTGGCTTGAAGAAGGGCCACAAGAAGGAAGGTGGCCAGTGTGTTGGGATGCTGATGCATTGCTTCACTCCTCCCTCACATCCACCCCACACCTGCCACCAGCAGCCCACCCTTCAGCAGAGTGCTACTACAGAAACCCCAGCAAGCCACTGACACAAGGGTTCCTGCACAGAAACAGTTAACATGAGGCTCCTTTATTATCTACTGTACACAGCCCCCCTGCCAGTGATTTGGAGTGATTTTCCTCATTACAAAGGATACAGCCAATCAATCCTGAGAACTCCCCCTGGACATCAGGAGACACAAACCTTGTCCCTGCAGGGGAGGAGTGCATACCAACTAGGCAGCCCTTCCCTGGCTGATCCAAATGCCCTTTACCAAAGGCAGTCCCAGGAAAATATTAGTTCTGTGAAACACTTTCACCTAAATCCTTCAGAGTGCTGTAGTCACCTCATTACAACCAGATTGTCTACGTTATGACCTTGGCCCAGCACCTAGAAATTAAATTAATGTACATACAAACCCAGTTTGAGGCAAAGAATTTTGATCTCTTGCCCCTAAATAAAGCCAGATAGAGGGGCCAGAAATAAGCCCCAGCTTTAGCCCTTTAGAGTTTTTTTAGAAACTCTCACCACAGCGTTAGCCTTGAAAGCATGCACATTACGCATCTTGCTTTCAAGCCAGCAGAGCATTTCCAAAGCTCCTCATATGAAACCCCCAAGATGCAACAGATTGAAAAACCCAGGTGGCCAGAGGTGTTCTCACACCTGGCTTCCCAGCTGGCCCCCCTCCGAGGCTCCCCAGGACCCACCTGCGTGCCAGGTGCCCACGGGCGTGGCGCTGCAGGGTGAGGGTGGCTCGCCTCAGCCGCTGGTACCTGGCCCTCTGCAGCCAGCCCCGCACCGTCTTCTGGATCATGATGGTGGCAGCTCTGAACTTATCTGCCCGCAGCTTCTCCAGATATGCCACCTGGCCTGCACGGAAAAAGATCTTGGTACGGCCAAACTGGAACTTGTCTGGATCCTTTTCAAAAGCATAAAGGAAATTATATTTAATTGAGGCAAATATCACTTTTTTTTTTCTTTTTGTTTTTAGTCTAAGTTGATCAGTAGATACAGAGTAAAAACACCAGTTTGAATCAAAGTTATTAACTCACATCTCTTCTCAATTGGGTAATGATTATTAGACTCCATTATTAGATATACTAGATTATTAGACATTATTAGATATTATTAGACTTATACACCCATTGAGGAAAGCCGCACTAGGATTCTGTCTTAAACTCCATATATTTACATAAATTTTAAAGGGGTTTTGGGTTGGGTATTTTGTGGATTTTTTTGCTTGGTTGGTCAGGGATTTTGTTGTTGTTGTTGTTGGTTGGTTTTGGTTTTTTGTGGTGCAGGTGTTCATTTGGGAGTTATTTTATTTTGGGTGGGTTTGGGGGTTTTGTTTGGATTTGGTTTTTTGTTATTTCTTGGTTTTTACATAAATAAAGAAATCACAGAATCACAAAATTGTTTAGGTTGGAAGGGACCTTAAACCTCACATAAACCCAACCTCCCTGCCATGGGTAGGGATGCCTTCCACTACACCAGACTAGAAATGCAACACCAGAGCACTTCAAGAAAAAGATTTCTTTTTCAAAAAGATTAATGTTTAGATCTACAAAGTCATACATGTGCTGCAAAAAACTCTGCAGCCAAGGGTAACACTGGGTGCAAAAAGCAAAAAGAGGAACCCAATTGTGTAAATTCCTCAAAACCCCACAGGAAAACAAGAGATCAAACATTAAAACCTGTCTAAGGTACTGTGCACATTCTGAGCCACTCAACAGCAAGAAACCTTTGCATGCACATTTGCAATTTAAAAATAACACATACAAGCAAGCAGTAAAGTTTTGGTAAGGTGAGGTGGCAAAACCTTCTGATTCATTTATGGTAAAAAAGTCCCGATCTGTGGGATTTTTTTTAGGGCCACTGAAAGTCTCCCACACATCAAGGAAATGCATTTACTGCACTTTTCCCTTACTCATTTGTGCAAAGAGTCATTTAGTTATTGACTAAGGTTCATGACACTGTCCCAGGGTGGACCCCTGAAAAGTGCTCCACCTGTGGCTAGACAAAACCAGAAGGAGGGGATGGGGGGACACATTTTTTAGAAGTGGCCAGTCATTCATGTCCAGCCAGTGACAGAAAACTCTGGATTTCACCAGCACTGAAATTATTCACTCCTCTTGACCACAACCAAGAAATCCCATGTCCCACTTGCTCCTGCGACCTCTTTGCAAGACTCCCTCATTTTGGGAAAACTCCCAGGCTGCTTGGGGTAGAGAAGCACCTGCACATGCAGTAGGTGAAGCTGGAGCAATTTCAGGCCACCATCAAAGCCATGAGTTCTGTGCTTTTATAATCAGTGACAAAGATCTGGTCCCAGCTCACCTTAATGAGGTCTTCCAGCAGGGTCTGACAGATCTGCTTCTTGTCGTTCTTAGAGAGGTCTCTCTTGTTCATAAGCACACGGTACCTATTGAAAAAGTCGGGGTAGGACCACCTGAAAGCAAAGCACACGCTGGTTAGTCTGCATGCTGGGCACTGTTTCACTAAAATAAAGTGCTTGGAGTCATAAATGAGCCAAAGTGTCAAATATTTCAAGGGATTTCTCACCACTACCCTCAGCATGGACCAACTCCAACTCACGCCCAGGCTGCCCCAATCTCAGACACTGAATGACCATGTGGCCTTTCCTGCCTGGAACAGAAAGGCCACAGACCACCCTGTTTTCACCCCTGATGTGCTTCCCAATCTGCTGTTTTTTACCACTCAAATGCAACAACACTGCTCCCGTCAGAAAGGAGAACCTAACTTGGGAGAAATCGTGGATCTCTCGATTGCCCAAAAATAAAAATTACACAGCAATCTTCATAAAGTTATAGAGAATTAATCAAATAGAAATTCTTTGGGTTTTGTGTTCCCAAACTCTGCTGAATACTAATTTCAATCAATTGACTCCCTAATTGCTCCATCTTGAGGTCTGTGACTGACACCCCTCAAACAAACGCAAAATCTTTTGGCTCTGGACAGATAAAGCAGCCCCTTGGAAGATGCCTCACTTTCTCCAGCAGCAAAGCCTCCAAACAGGCAACGCTAATTGAAGGAATTAGAGCAGTGTATCCTGCTGCTAGAAATATCATCTCCTGCTGCTGGTGATAGATGTAGAGCCTGCAGACTGCGATCCTGAAATTGCTTCAGCATCTGCCAAGTTTCAGCCTTCTCTAAATTAACACAGTGAGTTATAAACCCCTCAAAACCTGAGATTTTAATTAACACTAAACTTTTCCAGCAATGTCCAGAATGATCACTGATATTTCAACAAAATACGCATAACAAGCATCAAAGGGAGACTGGAGAGAATCACAGAGGATTTGATTTCTGCCCTCACTCAACAAAACCACCTGTGAGCCTGATCCTTACCTGCAGGGATGCTCTGGAAACCAGGACGAGAACAAACTGTGAAGAGCTGCCATACAGAAACATCCTCTTCACCCACAAGCCCCACACATACTTTAACTTTTGGCATTACTGCACCAAATTCTTCCTATTTTTACACTTCCAGGGATTAAGAGTGTGGGAGGGAAAATAAACTGCAAAGGGCCAGAGCATTGCTTGTGACAGGTCGTGGCCAGTTTGCAGCGGCGAGGCTGAGCGAGACCACCTGAGCAGTCACAGCTGCCAGCTCTACAAAATGCATCATGAAACAAAACTGTTCAGTTGGAAGGGACCTGCACAATCATCTACTCCAGCTGCTGGCATCTGTCATTAAACACCTTGAAGGCTGGAAGCTGTGGTATTTGCTAAGACAGGCGTATTGCTGATTTCAAAACACACAGCCAACAGAGTTTTGTGTCACTTCAGAAAAGGGGAGGAAAGCCAATATTTTTTTTCAATGAAAAGAGTGCAGTAGAAGGAAATGTTTGCAAAGGGAATGAAGAGAGCAAATGGGGAAAAAAGGTGAGTTGGTAAACCACATGTGACTCCTGCACGGACACACAGCACCCAGGACACAACTAGTAAAGAATAACAGGACTGGCAAAAACCAGAATACCCTTAGGATTGCACCTAAAGCCAAAGGTAAAACGGAGAGCTCGTGGGGGCAGACGCATGAGGGCAACTGTGATGAAACAATTTCCCATGCTCAGAATGCCCAGATTGGCTCAGAACAGGCAGATTTAGTGCTGATTTAATCTCTGTCTCCATGGGCTAGTCTTGAGACCAGGCAGCTAAGGCTACCCACCCTCAAATAACTAAAAATACTGGATTACTACTAAAAAAACTAAGATGACAGCTATGGGGAGCTCCCTCTGCGGAGGAAAAACCTGAGCACAAAGACTGTGCAAGACTACAAGCTTGCGTCCTGTAAGGTTTAACTTAAATTTGCCTCCTCTTTGCTTTCCCAGTGCCTCTGTTTTATAATTACGTTTCCCATTTTGCGTTGTGCAAATAAAATCTGTTTTCATTTTAAGCACGCCCGGGGTTTACACAGCTCCAAATCAAACCTGAGAGGAGAAGCAGAGCATGCAGAGCCCGAGGCACCCAGCCAAGCACATGAGGCTGGCTCGGGTACTGCTCGAGCCAGGGAAAGCTTGGGAGGGGGAAGAGAGAAGGAGGGAGTATTCCCATTAATCTGCCAGAGTCAGCTCAGGCACTGGCATTATTAACTGCTGATATCTGGAGAAAAAAAAAGTCACCCTGCAGGTGCCACCCAGGCTCTTCCAGCTAAGAGCAGATGGTGAAGAGGCAGAACATGAAACTCAGGGCACAGATCCAAGCTGGGCAGCAAGCAAAATCCATCATCTTCCAGGACCACAGCAGAGATGGAGATCCCACAGCTGCCCACAAACAAGAATCAGACACTTGCAGGAATTCCTTAAAAATAAATCATAGGTCACTGCACAGTGGGTCTTCCTCCAGAGCCTGTCATTCTCATTTCCCAAAGTGGAAAAAAATAATTTTCCACGTCCATACTTAACAAAAAAGGCTCACTTTTCAGGAGTAAGTCTCACAGGAGACATTGGAAGAGTCAGGGATTACATCCCCTGGTTTCTGCCGAGGTGTTCACAGGACTGGTGGCATCCACAGCCCTGTAGCCACATCTCCCAGAGGACATGTGGGTTCACAGCCCCACACTGAGCCCCAGGGCACAGAACTGCCTCCCCCATGCTCTCACCACTCTCTGATTTATCAGGGAATGACAGCCCTGACACCACACTGCTCCTGTATTACTGTCCATGGGGCATCAAGACAAAATCTGTGCCACAACAGGGCTCAGCCAGCCCATCAGAAGTTTCACTGGGAAATCTGCCATCCCAGTTCACCAGCAAAAGAAAGCTGCAGGGGTTCATAGGTGCTGCTACAGAATCCTCCAGAGAAAGGAACAATTAAAGCACTCAGGTTTAATGTAACATGCCTCATTGAACCACTCGAGGCTCAAAGCTGTATAAAATTTCCTTACAACTATAGGCTGGGAGAGAAACAAACATGATCCCCCAGCCCTGCAAGGGAGATTTCTCCAGTGCAGAAATACTGAAGCTCAGTGCTTTGCTGTACATACACTTTTAAAATTATTTTTTCTGCACATAATTTTTTTCCCCTTAGATACAGTGCCTTTATTTTAAAAGGGAAAAAAAAAAAAAAACCCGAAAAAACCCATGAAAACAAAAAAAAAAAGAAAATTAATTCCTACTCGTCAAGGCAGACACTGACTCCCAGCAGGGGACAAAGGATGGTCTATGTTACCCCACAGCTTAGCAGGTCAGGAAAGACTATGGGAAGGGTACACCTCAGTTCAACTTGTGGACAGGTATCAAAATGAAAAACAGATCTCAGGTGCTTGGTATGCTGCCACACAACACACGGCATGGGCTGGAAACCACCAAGTGACACTAAAAAATACAGCTCTGTATTATTATTATCAAATTTTAAGATCCAGATAAGTGATGCCGAGAAAAGAGATGGAACCAGGGCATTTTTGTACCTGCACAACTGAGAAACAGGAAGAATGAGGCACAAAGGACTGGGCAGATGCTACTCAAACTGAGATCAAGCCAACCTCAAACAGCTGAATTTTGCTTTGATGTCAGCACAGGTCACTAAGGGGAAAAGGCAATAAAGGGAAGGGATGGATGCAGGAAAATAACTTATGCCTGTGGAAAAAACCCTCCTTGGGCTCAGCAGCAAGGAGAATGGTTGGCTGAGAGCCTGAGGCTTGGTGGTCCCAGCAAAGTCTTTGTCACCTACAGGAAACAGAGGGAATAAGACATAGCACACACCACAGATGAAGTAATCTTTTTTCTGTAGTTTAAGCAACCAGATTTGGATGTTTTACACAAAAATGCAGCCAGGTGCAAAGCAAAGGGGCTGCTCCTGTCCAAAATCAAGGGTTTATGGATCTGAGCAGACCCAGCTGTGTTTGTTACAATGCCAAATTGAAGGGAGAGTATGGGTAGGAAACTGGGGTTGACATTCCAAGGAAGTTTTCAAAAAGCATCTTTCCAAGCAGTCAACAACTGCCCAAAATATCCACAACCCATTGTTTCAGCAATGTTGTGCCAGCTGCACTGACTGAACAGCTGAAAGCAGTGTAATAGGTCAAAAAAGCTTCCAACTCTTAACCATAATATGGTTTCTTTTGGTACCCTAAAATAACTGAGCATGAAATGTTTCCACTCACAGTAAATAAATTCACCCAAGACCATCCCAGGTGCTGAGCAAACTCAGTTTTGGGTAAGAAATCCTGGCAGCATCACAAGGCACCCTCCCCTGAAGGGGTCAATACAATAAGCAGGAAGGATGTGGACGACATTGATCCTTCCAGAGGAGTCAGAACATGTCTGGAAAGGGTGCAGGTTCAATCTCAGAGCCAAGATTTGACACAAAATTATTTTAGAAGCTGCATTTCAGGGAGAAAATTTCTCTTTCCTTGTTTACTGCAGCAGAACAGATTTGCCTTTCAATTAGTTCTAAAACATGCAAGCTGGCCTGGCTTGAAATTAGCTGGAATATATTCAGAGAAAAATGAGGGGGGGGAAGCCCCTCCATTTACATATTACACCTTTGTTGGGTGTGGGCAAACAGAACTGTTGGTAGCCAAAGCAATTTATAGGTCTTGTTATCCTGAAATGACAGCCAGACAGCTAAAGGCACATTCTATAAAAAAAATTATACATCCAAGGATGTCCATGATAGTTTTCAATTATAAATGTTTAATATTTATAGAGTTTAGCAGCTGGGATTTCACACTGAATTGATACAAAAATGCTGAATCTGACAGTGAGCTCCAGCGACCAGAGGAAGCAGCCAAATGCCAAGGATACTTAAACTATAAATACATAACAACTACAAAGAGGGTAATTCAGAGAGAACAGCAGTGATGAGGTTATTCAGAGTGATGGCATGGTGGGAGACCACTGCTGCTGGACCACTGACTGGAAACCACCATAACCAGCAGGGGGGAAAAAAAAATTACAGTTTTGATAGAACCAATTTAAAAACTTGTTTTAAAGAGTTATTTTGCTATTCATGGAGATCTGCACCAATTAGTCCTCTACAGACTCATCTCTACGCAGCCAGTTTCTGTAAGGAAGATGAATGGTTTTACAGCACAGAGACATCTTCCACGCTTTACCCAGGGAAGCTGATGATAGATTTACTACCTACACACCTCAGACGCTCCATTCATCACAGTCATTTATGGACATGCTAACAGATACAGATTTCTTAACTGCTGAGTAACATTTCAAAGCAAATGATACATCGTCAATTTATTTCAGATGCAGCCAGAGTGCAGCCTACCATGGAAATGGTAAAATAAACCCAGGAACACCCTAAGCGGGGAGTCCCAGGCTTCAGATTTCTGAGACTTACACAGCTTGAACAACTACCACTTGTAGTGGTAATTAAAAATTATTTCTTTTTTTAGAGGTAAAAAATTATTAAGGACTCAAAACACTGTACTCTTCAGCAGCAGGTAGATTTATCCAGAGATCTCTGACTCAAAGCCACATCACCCTCAGAAAGTTATTCTAGTAACAGTATACTGGAATATATTCAGAGGTAAACATTACAGGATGAAAACAAGAGGTTTTCCTATTGGTTCTGGATAAAATATACCTTGAGATAAACAAGTTTGGAAATTCCCTGTTGCTTTATGGGTAAATTGCTTACACCCAAGCGAAGCAAAAGTCACAAAAATCAAGTTTTCTGTTATATTTTAAAGTGTTCCAAATTTAGAGCCTTCACAAGAGGTTTAAATTTAAAGCAATGACTCTCCTTTTTGATTTTATCCTTAATCAAGCAATATAAATTCAACCTGTCTCAAAATATAAGGAAATACAGAGGAATAATCAATGCTCACTGTGATGAAAACCGAGAGATGTCACATGTAAAACTGCAGAAATAACTAAAAGTCTGTTACTTTTCCTACAAAACAAGATCCTGTGGAATCATCATTTCCCAAGATGGTCCATAAAGTCAATATAAATACACAGATTATTCACAATCTTTCAATGACATCGTCCAGCTCCTGGGTCTGGATTTTCAAAATTGGAATTTTCTGAGTAAGGCAGATGAAAAACTATGGGAGCCCAAAGTGAGTATTCTATTTGGTGCACAGCTGCTCCTATACTCAATTATATCCTACAAATATCAAAATACACAAAGATCTGTCCTTCAAGAATCACAAACTTTGGAGAAGGTCACTCTGAAAGGCTGAAATTGCTTTTTGCACCCTTTTTTTTTTTTTTTTTGTCCCTGGAGGAAGAACGAGAGCTGACAAGTTGCAATGATGGAAGAGTTCTGTATTCCTAGTGTCCTGGGAAAAGATCTCATAACCAAAAGCAGGCAAGCAGAGCTGAGAGCATCACTTTTTAGTTTGTCAGGGTGGAGAGGCCCTTGCACCAAAGAATGGTCAATTCTTTGCTGTCAATAGATCCTGGCTGGTGTCCAGGTGCTGCAGTGGTTTCTCCCCTCTGCTCCCCCTCCCCAGTTACTGATTTCACATTGATTTTACTGCTGTAGAGTATTAGCTGCAGTTAAGTGAGCAGAAATGGAAAAATGTTACAAATCTCTGGGATAATTATGAATGGAGGGGAACAGGGTATCCATGCAGCCACAATAAGACCAGTAACAAACCTCACAAAACACACAACACTCAGGACGGAGCTCCCCAAACTCTCCCAGGACCCACCATGGCAAAGCCAGGGCCCAGACTGCACTGGGCAGTGTGACTGCTTGCTTGGGGAGCAAAGAACTGCATTTCTCTGGCCTTTTCCATGTGAAAAAACCCCACATTTTTCACTGTTTCAGGGCTTTTACTGCAAGAGGAGTAACAGATTTGGTCTGGCTACAAAGATGGCAGTCAAAGGCAACCTATAGGCTGGAATTTTTGATTCCCCACCATGGCTTAGGGATCATGTAATGGAGAAGCAGCTTTTTACTGGCTGCTTCGACAGAAGCTCTCAAGACTTCAGAGATGAGAGCCAAAGGTGATGCTGGGTCTTCTAACAGGGTGAGACTCCCAGCGTGAGGTCCCAGATCTGCACCCTCCTGCACTGGCAGGGGACACAGAGAAATTGGGCTCCATGAGAGTTCTCTCCTTCTCCTTCTGTTTTCCCTTCTTCCTCCTTAACTGGCTGGACCCAGCTGGTCAGGGAGGACCCCAAGGCCAGCTGTGACCTGCCCACAGAGGTCACTGGCCAGCAGAGGTGACAGAGCCACCTCAACCTGCAGCTGCTGCCCTCAGCTGCCAGAACCCGCGGCAGCTTTTCAGGAGGTGAGAGCAGCACACTCCTCCCCAAAGTGCAGGACAGGGAGTTTCTCATGGTGCTCCACATCACGCTCAGCCAACACTTCACTGAGCATATTTATGACTTCTTTGTTCCATATAAAAAGGCTGATGGCTTTGCTGACATTAACACAAAGCTGCTTGGCACTAAAATGCAATTGATGCATTTTTAGAATTATTTGCCCTTGTCATCTTCAGGACTTATGTATAGTCTATGTTTTCTGATTTATTAGCCTTTAAAACCTCTTTTGAATTTTATATCTCAATCAGCAGGAGCTACACCACCCATAACCCTCCTTTTTATGATGCAAGAGTTTGAAGCCTAGGATGCTCTGGATGTGCTCTGTGAAAGTCTACAACAATAATTTACAACCCTTATTTTCTTTCTCTGAAAGTAGAATCAGATTTTTTTTTGGCTGAAATGGGGATTGCAGCAGATGTCTGAAGCCAGGAAAAAAAAAAACAAAAACAAACAAAAGCCACAAAGAAAAGCAAATTGAACAGTGGAAGGGGCTTCAGGAAAACAGTGAAGAAGTGCTTTAGGGCAGTGCTTGCTTCCAGAGTTGTTGTTTTTTTACTTGATGTTAACCGGGGGTCAGCATCCAAGCTGGATTCCTTTGTCTGCCAGGCATTAGCTTTTTCAGAGGTTTCATGACAGCAAATTACCTCTCAGGACCAAACTGAAAGCACCAGCTTGAGCATTGGACACACACAACACACTCTCTGTCATGCCCACTTTGCAGCTCTTTGCTTGACAACGAATCTCTTACATTTGAGGAGTTTGGCAAAATGAAAAAAAAAAAAAAAAAAAAAAAAAAAGGCAGAAAATCCTCCTGGATATAAACAAACCTAAATAAACATTGTACTGCCAACACGAGTGTTTTCTTCTACCTCCCTCACCTCAGATAATCAGAAAGGTTTGGTCTGGAAGGGTCTCTAAAGCTCACCCCGCCCCACCCCTGCCATGGGCAGGGACACCTTCCACTGTCCCAGGGCACTCCAAGCCCTGTCCAGCCTGGCCCTGGGTACAATGAACCTGCTGGCTAAGTGGCAGGAGCAGCACAACCCCAGGGAATTCCCAGCCCAGCACCTGGATGGGAAGCCAGCTGCACTGATCCGGATGGTCTCCAGCACGCCGCAGGCCCTCAGCTGCTGCACTGCCCTCTTCGGATCAAACCTGCAATTAGATTTAGGACAGGCATTAACACACAGTGAAAGGGAACGCACACTGCCTCTCAAACCTCAGCATAACCCAGGCCTGGCTTTGGGAACAGGCTGCACAGATGTCACAAAGGTCTGATTTCCAAGTTGCTTGAAACCTTGCTCCCACCCTGCTATCAATGCCAGGTGTGTTCTTGGGATAGACTGACCACCTGCTGCAATTAATTAGTGCCTACAACCAGAATCTACATGGTTTTGTAAAGCAATACAATCACAAAAAAGAAGGGAATGGGCTACCCCACCACAAGCTGCCTGGTGAATGAGCTATCAGGGCAACAACATATTTACAGAAATCAAATTCAACAGCAAAATAAGTCCGATATATTCAATTCCATACTCAAACCAGGTAATTAACAGGTCCCACAAGTTTCTAGACTAAGTTTTCCAAGAACAGTAGTGGTCATGTTCCAGACTAATGACTTAGGTAGGCACCACATGGAAATTCAAGGTGCAATTCTGCCCTCCTCTTTAAAGCCTGCATCATCCCTTACCACTGGCATCTCATTTCCATCAGGAATTTGTGGCAAAAAAACTCAAGGCAACTTCCAGCTGAATACTCAGGCAGTGCTTCCTCAGGTTCCTGGCAGAAACTCACTCCCAGTTCACACCATCCTTGCAGAGAGTGAGTCCAGGTACCAGCATCCCCCGTGGCTGCTGCCTCCGTCCACCCTGACTCTGAATGCACAAGGAGGCCACAGCTCTCCAGCTCTGGAAGGCACTGGAAAAGGTCCCTGCATCAAGCTCAGCCTCACATGATGCAATGTCCATAGCTGTGTGAGGTTTCCAGAACAAAGCTTCTCAGACAATGCCAGTTTTTTTCCCTTTCTGAAAGCCCGAAATATTTACACCTGCAAGTCAAGATTACATGAATAATTCTTCCTGCTCTCTGCTGTACAAAAACAGCATGAAAATAGTCTCCTTCTTCTCTCTCTGTGCTTTTTTTAATTCCCTGGACTTGTCAAGTCTACAAGCGAGTTATTCACTGCAACACCACCAATGCTGTGCAGGGCGAAAAATCAGTCTGGGCTGTCACTCACTTCAAGGAAGAACCCACAAGGGTGCAATTTCCATAACAATAAATAATAAACAGGAGTGGCAGATCGACAGGTAAGTGTCAGTCCTGGAAAATCCCAGGGCAATCTCTCTGGTGTCCAAGGGAAGCTCTGCAGAGCAGCAAAGCCCTGCTCAGTGGGGGTGAAATGCAGTCACCAGAGAGGCTGCAGTCATCTGTCAGCAACAGCTCCAGCTATGGGCTAATGCTGAAATTAAGACCTTAAAAGTGAGACCGTACACCTTATTGCAAACTCCTTTACCTTGCCATGGCAGATAGAAGCACTTGGCAGGTTGCTTTCGGCCTGGAAACCCAAATCAAAGATCCCAAACCCCGCCTGAAACAGAATCTAAAATGAAAACTGACAGAGGAACAACCTGAAGTCAGGCATTGCCCTTGCACATCTCTCTTTGGAAGTCTTCTCCAGCAGGAATTAACCTCAGACCCACCCTGCAGTCAGATGCAGCAGACATCCCTGCGTGGAGCCAAGGTGTCCCAGGATGGGAGCCTAGCACCCTCCAGCCCCATTACAGATCTTATCTTCTCAGCATGTTGTGAGTAGGAATGCAGGGTGTGAGACCTGAGGAACCCTCCAGTCCAGCCCCCTATGAACAAAAGCTGGGACAGCTGTGGGGGCAGACCCATGGCCCAGGGGTTTAGCCAGTCAAAACTGACAGAAACCTCCACAGATGGAGGCTGAACAACCTCTCAGGGCAGACTGCTCCATTGACAGACTGTCCTCAGGGAGAAAAAAAACAGGTTCATCTCGAATCTGAACCTCCTGCATCATTCTGGGGCCATTGGCTCCTTCCTCCCACCACACACCACTGCTGAGAGCAGGTTTTCTCCTCATGGCAGCCCCTCTAAGTACTGAAGGGCTGCCATTGCCTCCTTCCTGTTCTCCAGGGTAAGCTTCTCACTTTGGTAAAAACGTAATGCTCTTGTGAGCTGAAAAATGTTATATTTTAGAAAGAGAAAACTTATTTTCTCAGTGAACAACAAACATAACACCCAGTGTTCTGCATGCTACAGACACCTGGGTGCTAACATGGAGCAATGCTGATGATGTTTCACTTCACTGCACATTTTCCAGCATGTGTCTCTAGATCCCACTTTTACACATAAAAACAAATCCTGCAAGGAACAGCTGAGGGAGCTGGGGAAGGGGCTGGAGCCCCAGGAGAGGCTGAGGGAGTTGGGAAGGGGCTGAGCCTGGAGCAAAGGAGGCTCAGGGGGTCCTTGTGGCTCTGCACAGCTCCTGACAGGAGGGGACAGCCGGGGGGGTCGGGCTGTGCTCCAGGGAACAGGGACAGGAGCAGAGGGAATGGCCTCAGGCTGGGCCAGGGTAGGGTCAGGGTGGATACTGAGGATAATTTCTCCATGGAAAGGGTGCTCAGGAACTGGAACTGCCCAGGGAGGTGTTGGGAGTGCCCAGTCCTGGAGGTGTCCAAGGAAGGCCTGAATGTGGCACTCAGTGCCCCGGGCTGGTGACACAGCGGGGATCAGGCACAGCTGGGACTCCATGATCCTGGAGCTCTTTTCCAGCCTCAGTGCTCCTGGGATTCTGTGACTTTATTTGAGCCAGGCTAAGGATACAAATTCCTCAAGCTGGTGGCAGCAAGACCAACCTTGACCATGATCCCCAGGTGACAATGCCAATTAAACAATCCACGAGGGGTGAGGGGGGACAGTCTCTTGCAGAACCAGCCACAGGAGACACCTGAACCCTCTGGGGATAAGGATGCAACCCCATTACCACAACCAAAAGCAACATCCTCCAGAACCATCCTTGTGTATATTTTGGTCTGTCATTTGTTCCCAAAATCCTGAGCTTGGACATTCACCAACAGTAGCATCACATTGGGCAGAGCCATCACTTGGACTGGAGCAGGCACTGGCAGAATTAACCTCCTGGTGCTTGCTACCCATAATA
Organism: Calcarius lapponicus; assembly: GCA_039654755.1. Taxonomy (NCBI): domain Eukaryota; kingdom Metazoa; phylum Chordata; class Aves; order Passeriformes; family Fringillidae; genus Calcarius; species Calcarius lapponicus. The sequence continues at coordinate 6,788,676 of CM077481.1, forward strand.
TCTTAGGGATACAACTGAGTTAATTCCATTACTGCTCCCTGAAAACCAGGAGCTTGCACATCCATGGAATTATATTAACTGTATCCTGAGCATCGCATGAAAAACTGAAAGTTCAAAGGCAGAGAAGTGACGAGGGATGAGCTGAAAGGAGAGCCAAGCCATGGAGCCTTGGAATGACCCATTGGGAAGATGAAACCACTTCACCACCCAGAGCATCTACCACACTCTCACTACAGCAAGTCAGAGAATAACTTCGTGCTTCATCTAAAGAAAATAGTCAATCACACAGTGTAATCCGAATTTCATTTAATGAACACCCCCTGCAAAAGGCAAGAGGAGACCAAGGCCCAAGCACATCCAGTTCCTACAGGATGGTGTGAGGAACAGATCAGCAGAGCACAGGAACACAGATCCCAGCACAGACAGCCATTTCGAGGGCTGCTAACTACTCATCTAAGGAATCAGACAAATAGAAACCAGTTTCTGAATGTCTTGCAATGATTAATACCCCTCACTTTGCTGTTTGCAGGGGCAGAAGAAGGAAGCCAGGAAGCTTCCTGGTAGATACATCTGCCCCACCACATCACAACCAAGGGTGAGTCTGTTCAGAGAAGCTTTGCCTTTCTTCCAGGACACTGTTGGAGCTGTCTCTGCACTCCTAAATTGCACTGAGCTCACTGGGAGCACTCAGCCTGCATCAGATCAGCTGGAGGGAAATGCCTCCCTGCTGCTGGATTACATTTACAACCTTCTTCCTTAAAGGTCACCACCTGCACTTGATGCCTTTCGAGGACATCACATCTGTAAGGTCCCTGCATACTAATGGCCAAGCTTTCCTGGAGTTACAGGGAAGAAAACTGTGCACAAATCCACGGCCAAGAGGTCAAACAGGGCTAACAACTACCCGCTCACAGTTGCTGGCTGTGATATGTCTCTGAACTACGGACAAAGATCAGGACTGGCCTTTTGCTTCAGCTGCTCACCTGCCTGGAGTTGATACAAGCCACATCTTTATTTTTCTACATTTATTTTGGAAGCACCAAGACATTTCTGTTCATTTTACAAGCCTGCTACTTATCGCTTTCATTTTTTTTTCTCTTTTCACTGTTTGGAACTATAATCATTTAAACCAAAGCAAGTCTAAGATGAAAACTGCATGAAGACCCTATTACTGCAAAGCAAGGATGCCCACTATTAGCAGAGCATATCTATGAATTATTTTACCTGAATTAGTCTTCATTTCAGAGGCACAAACCCTCCATGCTGAAACCCAAAAAGGTGACTAAGCAACCCACACAGATCTTCCAGCCATAGGAACAACATTAAAAGGACAGGGCAAGCTCTTCAGGAGGAGGAAGAGACCAAAGCACACCCTGCTGCCATAAAGCTGAGCACATCTGCTCATCGAGTCCTTCATTAGTAAATTTGCAGGTGACACTAAGCTGGGAGCTTGTGTTGATCTATTGGAAGGAAGGAGGGGCTCCTTCCATGTGACACTCCCTCCTGCAGAGAGGGAGTGATTGGTTGGATGGATGGGCAGAATCCAACAGCATGAAGTTTAATAAGTCTAAGTGCCAAGTTCTACATTCTGGCCACAAAAACCCCCTACAATGTTACAAACTGGGGACAGTGTGGCTGGACAGTGCCCAGGCAGAAAGGGACCTGGGGGTGCTGGTGACAGCCGGTTGAATATGAGCCAGCAGAGTGCCCTGGTGGCCAAGAAAGCCAGTGGCTCCTGGCCTGCATCTGGAATGGTATGGCCAGCAGGAGCAAGGAGGTCATTCTGCCCCTGTACTTGGCACTGGTGAGATCTCATCTTGAGTACTGTGTCCATTCTGGCCCCTCAGTTTAGGAAGGACATTGAGATGCTTGAGCACATCCAGAGAAGGGCAACGAGGCGGGTGAGGTGCTTGGAACACAAACCCTGTGAGGACCGTTTGAAGGAGCTGGGGCTGTTTAGCCTGGAAAAGAGGAGGCTCAGAGGTGACCTTATTGTTCTCAACATCTTCCTGAAGGGAGGTTGCAGACAGGTGGGAACTGGTCTCTCCCACCAGGCAGCAACTGACAGAACCAGAGGACACAGTCTCAAGCTATGTCAGGGAAGGTAGGGGCTGGATATTAGAAAAAAAATTTTCACTAAAAGAAAAATAAAGTACTGGGATGCTCTTCCCAGGGAGGAGGTGGAATCACCATCTCTGGATGTGTTTAAAAAAAGTCTGGACATGGTACTTGGTGCTAGAGTCTAGTTGAGGTGTTAGGGCATAGGCTGGACTCTGTGATCTTAGAGGTCCCTTCCAACCTCATGATTCTGTGATTCTGTGCTCTGCAGGGCCACTTACTTGAAGGGGAGCTTCTCGTCGTTGGGCTTGATGCAGCGCACGTAGTGTGGGGTGGTGGCGTTCAGGGTCTCCATCAGCAGCTGCAGGGAGTTGCGGAACTGAAAGACAAAGCCACTGGTCTGGAGGAGGGAGGAAGGAGCTGAGACCCTGCAGCCCCAGCCAGCAGGTGCCACAAGCCACCCATGGGTGTGACATGGCGTGAGCCTCCCCATGGACCCAGCCCAGGCAGGGGGAATTCAGAGAAGACACTGGGGGGTTGAGGGCTTCCAGCTCAAAGAGTCATGAGCAACAAAGCTCAGGACTCTGCCCAGTTGGGTCTTTGAAACATCTCCAAGGATGGAGACAGCACAATCTCTCTGTGCCCCTGTTGAACTTTTTGACTGCCCACAGAGGGGAAAATGCTCCTTTTCTGAAGCTGTTTCAGTTTAAAGGCTCCACAGTATACTGGGACACCATCCAGTGAATCCCAGATTGGGCACCACCCTCCACCCTCCCCAGACCATGTCTCAGCTGCTTTCAGCCAAGACTTCTCAATCCTGCTGTTCCAGAGACACCACTAGAAGTCATCCAAAACACAAAAGCCAAACACAGAGATCATGGGAAAGTCTCTTTCCACCCTCAGCAGCTTTTTATTTACCTCTGCTTCAAACTGAAGCAACAAGGTGTTAACTGGATTGCTGTGTCTTCACTGACTCCCTGACACCTCACATTACCTGGTGTCCCACTGTTTTCCTGTGCTCCTTGTTGGCAGCTTTGAAGGCTGGCTTGGCAGAGCGCACGTTGATCCGGGGTGCTCTCTTTGCCATAGCAGAGGCAGGTGCAGCATCCTTCTCCTCCTGGAATAAGTCTGCTACCATCTGATACTGAAACAAAAGGCAACACTTGAGCACCTCTAGCCCTGCTCGACGGGGAATGAACCCATCCAGTTCCCGCTGCTCAGGTCATTTTTCACCCATCCTAAACCTAGAAGGGGAAAAAGGGCAAGAAAGTGAAAGCAAGAAGAGTTGTCTACATGAACCATGTCAGCAGGACAGCTGACCATTCTGTGCTGCAGGTCATGAAACCTTGAAACGTGCACATTAAATCAAACTAACTTAAAAAGAAAAAGAGGCTGGATTGCTGAAGCCTTGCCAAGGCACAAAACCTCCTGGACAGGAGGTGACTCTTGCTCCCAAGGCTTTGTTTCAGGGTATTTATCCAGCCCTGTCCCAGCAAGGATGCTGCCTACACAGCACATACCCCAGAACAGGATCTCCTGTGAGCAGCAGACAGGTCGCACCGCAGCCCCAGAGGCACCCCTGCTTTTCAAAAAATTAAGGGACACAAACACTTCCTCCCTAATGACCCACCTTTCAGGGCACCATCCCACAACCCTGCAAACATCACATCTAGCTCAACAGATCCCTAAGCCTGGGATTCCTGGCAAGCCAGCAGCAACATTTCTGCTTCACAAACAACAGGTGAGCTGGGAAAGGCAGTTAATGCCCTTTTTATTATTATTATTTAGGAAGCAGGATATTCAGATTTACGCTAGGCTGGGGAACTGGAATATTAAGTAAGCCACCATAAATCTGGTCTGGTTAGCAAGGCTGTTGAATTTTCACATCTTAAATCCATCTACATACACTGGCTACTGCCACAGCTGCACTTACATTCAAAGGGGAAATCCTTAAATGTAAAAAAGCCCTCTCTGTCAGCAGGTGGGATGTCATGTATCACCAGCTGAGCTGGGCTCCTGCCTGGTGACACTGCCAAAGCACCCACGGATGCTGGAGCACCTGAGGGAGAGAACAGCATTCCCCACATCCATGGCACACCATGACCAACACATCCACCCCAAATCCAGCAGGACAAGGCAGTGGCAGCTGCCTAGCACTCTTGCCCCCACCTCAGGCTCCTCCAAAGGATTGTATTTCCATTAAGATCCCAGGAAGAGTGCTGTGGTTTACCACTTTTTAGACATAAATAGACAGCCCTGTGGCGTGAAGGGCTGCCTGGCTCTCTGCCACATCCCTGGGCTGAGACAGGAACACTTCCAGCCCTGTCCTGTGGGATGTTCTCACAGTTTGTTAAGACAGCAGCCTCAACAACACTGTGGAAAGGAAATTATTTGCATTAAATGAGCAAATTTATTGCAGGCTCCATGACAGCTAAGGATCTGCTTCACACTCAGCCTTCACTGCTATCTCTGCAGCTCACTCAACTCCTACCACAATAAAGGTTCTCTCCTTCTTCACCTGGCTCTCTATCCCTAAAAAAGACATCCTGACAATTGTTGTGGATGACACATCACCATCTGGGATGCTCTGACTCCTGCAAGCACAGGAGGTATGGATGGCACACGTACTAATGAAGATATCCAACACAGGCTCTGCATTACCGCCTCACACCTGACAATGTGGTAAAACCTCTGGGATGTAATCTGGGGTTTCAAAATGTCAGCTGGGAGTGCCACTGATCTCTCCATCCACTTGGTATTAATAACAGCAGTGCTTGCTCCTGGAGAAGGATCTCAGAGCCAAGCTCTCAGCTTGCATGATGCAAACCTGGTGGAACTGGGACCATCTCTATCAGGAGCCATTCCACAGGTTCTGGGCCATAAGCAGGAGGGACAGATCCCTCCTCCCCAGCTGGCAGGGTCAAAACCATTGTTGCATTATTTGTAATTACAGAGACCTGGAAAATAATGCCTTTACAGCATGCCCTTATGCTTTCCATCAGCATTCAAATGATTTCCCTTAATTCAAAGAACATCAACTCTCAACTGTTTTAGCTGACCAGCGCTTACAGAACTAATTAAATGCTTTATAAAGTCTCTTTCCCCATCTTGTTGATGGCAGTAATTACAGTCTATTTAGCAGAAGGCAGTTCTGCCTTGGTGGGAGTGTTTCATCAGTGATGACTTGCTGACTGGGAGGTGCCCAGGTCCTTGCTGTGTTAAATTCAGTGTTCCCCTTGCCCTCTGTGCTGCTTCAGTGGGAATGCAAAGAAGAAAGCAGGGAATGCTGTGTTAAATTCAGTGTTCCCCTCGCCCTCTGTGCTGCTTCAGTGGGAATGCAAAGAAGAAAGCAGGGAATGCTGTGTGCCAGCCTGATCCTGAGAACAGGACAAAGTCCTCACAGCACAGATCTGAGCTTTAGTTAAATTTACACTTTTGGGTAGCAGAGTCAGCACTGCCACTGCTGCTTTTGCTGGTTCAGAGAGACCAGGTTGCTTTTTACAGCAGAACAAAATTGTTTATAGCTCTGGAGGGCAAATGGCAGGAAAGAAGCAAAAATACCAGGGAAACAACCTGCTGGCAAACAGGGGTTAGGGGCAGCAAGAGCAGACCAACAGGTGTTGAAGGATTTGGGAGAGGAATGTGACGATGTCCTGCTGCTCTTCTTCCAGACCAGCAGGGGATCAGCACAGGGTGATAAAAGGCACTGCTCCCACATAGTTTAGAAAGGCAGAAATTCAACAAACTATCTCCCACAGGTTCTCAGACCCAAGTGTATTTCAGAGTGTTTTGGGCTGGGTCAGGGCACATGTGGCTGCCCTACCCCTGGAAGTATCCAAGGCCACATTGGACAAGGTTTGGAGCAACCTGGGATGGTGGAAGATCCCTCCAACCCAGCTATTAAACAAAGTCCAGCCTGCTCCGATGTTATATTGTGATCCCTATATATGACAAGAGAGCCTTTATTTTATATCTGTGTTTTTAGGGAAGGATTTCCAGAGTCTCCACCACTCCACACACCACACTATTCCAATGAGTTACAATCCCTCTTCTACACCAAACAGTCAAGCAGAAATCCTTATCAGATGCTTCCAATTCTGCAGCACTGACTCCAACAGCAAGTTCAGCACTGGCTAAATAATTAATCATACAGCATCAACTATTCCTGGAGGTTACCTGGCATTTCTAATGAGCTCTAATCATGCCCAGTTTTTTCCCTGGGAAGCTTCCTGAACATGCAGAGCTCTTGATTTGGCCATTATTAAAGCCCAGCTTCATGGTTATTAATTTCACAACTACTCCCATGGATGAGAAAATTGCTCATCTTGCCATCTTCACATGAATTCCTTGCTGTGAAACAGGCCAAGCCACTGACAACACTTAAATAATTTCCCATTCTCATCTCTTCCAACTTTGACAGGAACAAACTCCTCCTAAAAATAATGTTTCCTCCACCTCCCTTCATCCCACTCCTTATTCAGGGTGGGATTTAGAAGGTCACAGCCAGCAGCACACCCAAGGGTGTCACAAAGAGAAGTCTGAATATGACACACTTTTGCTTGCAACATTCAGGGGGCCTTCAAAATTAAAAAAAAAAAAAAAAAAAAAAAAACCCCAAAAAACCCCAAACAAACAAAAAAACCAAACAAACCAACAAACAAAAAACCCCCAATTTAACGCACTGGCCTATGCTGTGGAAGGCTTTGAAATGGTTTGGAGGAAAGCAGATGCACTCCTTCCTCAAACCACGCACCAGGTTTGAAGGAACAATGGTGCCCCAGAGTCATGCAGCCTGGATTTTGGCTGCTGGATGGTGAATTGGGCTTTGCAGGGCTGAATTCCCACACTAACTGCTTGATAAAAGCTGCCCCTGGGAGAGAGGAGGTTGTTTAAAGTTTCAGCTCATTAATTGGCAATGAAAGACTCAAGGCTGCAGGGAAGAACTTTTGGTCTGGTTTTAAAATAACAAGGATCTGAAATTCCTTAGCTGTCTGTGCCACTGACACTTTTAACACAACCTACCCAAATGCTCATGGAGAGCAGGAGTATGGTATTGGAAGCCAGTGCAAAATCTACTCAATTTATATAAAAAACTGTAAAATCTCTGGCTTGGAGGCCACTGTCAAGTGCTCATTTACTGCAGGCATGATCCACTCCAAAGCCTTCAGAGCCCCACAGCTCTTCTGCTTCCAACATCCCAATAAACCCACAGCACACAGGAAATTTTAAACAGGAAGAGCCAAAAAAGCCTTTACCAGGAGACCTGGCATTCAAAGCCAGTCAATACATCCCTGCTGGCACCTGGTGCAATGAGATGTTGACAAGTTGTTTGTACAACACTGGGGAGAGGGAAGGTACACGGCACAAAGCCTTGTAAAAGACAAGTGACACCGAGAGTGATCATTAGTATCTGTTAATTTGTTAAAGTTACACATTGGCAGCGGTGTAAAACAGCTTCACAGCAGCTGGAGTGTCTCAGAGTTCATGTTACATTTGCAGCATTACATATCAACTCCAGTTTTTGCACAGTAATTACTGAAGTAATTAGAAGTCACGGGGACAAGTATGATGGATTACAGCTAAGAGGAGCAGCTATTTTCACACAGAAGGGGGACAGGACCAGCAAGGCTACCCACAATGTACAAACTACGCTGGTGACAGTGGCTTTTAACCCCAGATCCCCATGCTTTTGACCATCCTGGTCTAGTGGAAGGGGTCCCATGGCAGGGGGCTGGAACAAGATGATCCCTAAATTGTCTTCCAACACAAATGATCCTGTGATTCTATGGGTGATGGGTGGGGAGCTCCAAGCAAGAGCTAAGTGGGATGTACAGTGCCCCAAAACTACCAGTTCCTAATTTTGGCCCTTGGTGACCAAAAAAAGAAGAGGATCAGCAGGTTTGGAAACTACTTATGCGATGCATCTTGACAGGACACCAACACCAGGGTAAAGGAAGGCAGACAACCACCCACATCCATGCAATAGGTGTAACCCTGAGCACCCTCCTCTGCCCCCTTTTTCCCTGCTCCACACCCCACTGGTTTGGCTCTTTGGTGGCTGTCAGTGGCTGGAGGCAGCTGCAGGGTCACACCCTGAGCCAGGCATGGCACAGGGACGCACAGCTCAGCCCCAGCCTGGGCAGCTGCCCTGACCTGCTGCTCTTTTTACCTGGCTGGCCTTCAGGATGTTGATCTGCTCCTCGTACACGGTGTCCCTGTTCTTCTCCAGAAATCCCTCGCTCTGGTACTCCACCTGCCAGGACACAAAGGGAAGAAGCTCAGAGGGACAAGCCCAACAGGCAGGGACAAGGCGCTCCCACCACTCCCCTCCTGTCGGGAGTTCACCCCAAAACCCTGAGAGGGGAAAGGAACAACTGGAATTTAAAGGTCACTTTTTATCAAAGTGAATCTGGCTGAAAGCAAAATCCTTACTAGGAAACACAGATTGTTTCCTAGCCATTAAATTGCTGTGTATGGAAGTCAGGGGTAAAAATTGCAAGGATCATCAGTAACTCTACATGCTCTTTTGTTCACTCCTCAACTCCTTCTAAGTTAATCAATAAACCTCAAAATATGCCCTACCTAAGTCTCTTGTAGGTCTCTTGGGTTTTGAAATTGCAGGGTGTTGGGATGCAAAAGAATTTTAAAAAAATTTAAAATAAATTAGAGACAACAAAAGAAAATTTATCTTTTTTTCACATTAAAAAAAAAGAAAAACTTCCCACAAAATATTGTTTGTGAAGGATCCATATGCAAAACCAGCTGCCTAAGGAAAGGTGAGTACCAGCCTTTGCCATGGTGAGTGCCTCTGGCATTCAGAGCAAACATGGTTAGGAGAAGCACCTGTAGGGCATCACAGCACCTGGATGTTGTCCAGCTCTTCAGACACATCTTAAAAAGATCCCTGGGTTGGTCTTTTTAATTTTTTTCCTAACAAATGTGCGCTTGGGGTAACTTCAAGCTTTTGAGATTCCTGTTTGCTGTAATACATGTCACACCAGGGCTTCAGTGAAGCTGGAGACCATGGACAAGACCCCAGCACACCAGGCACTGGGATTTGGTTTAGTTCAGTGCCACAGTTGGTATCTTCTCCCTCAAGAAGGTGGGATCTGCCTGGGATCACCTGTACCCTCCTCCCTGGTCTGTGCCTTGCTGGCACTCACAGCTCCTGCTCTTCTAATACAAACACATTTCCTGCCAAGCTGCCCTTACAGAAACCCATTTCACCTCAGCTTTGGGAAAGAGGATTTTTCTCTCCTCCAGAATCCACAACTCACAGCTCAGAGCCACAGCCAGCAGGCTGAAGCCCTTGGGGCTGATCCAGATTTGAGCACCTGAGCCACGACCACCACCCTGCAGGCAGCAAGGGGCAGCTCACGGGGCTCTCCACTGATTTACTGCGCTGCAGGAGGCTTTCCTGTCCCTGCTGGGCGCTACCTTGTCGGCGAAGTGCAGGACGATGAAGGAGGTGTTGGACATGCGCGGCTTCTGGAAGTGCTGGCTGGCGGCGTGGCGGTCGTACAGCTTCTGCGCCCAGTTCTGGTCCGTGCCCTTGGGCACCTGCACAAAGGGGACAAAGGGCACGCTGCCAGGGCCAGGTGCTGCTCTGCCGTCACCTGCCTTCGTGGCAAACACACCGAGACTGCGTTTCCAGCATGAAACACACAAATCTCGGTTCTGTTCCGGCAGCCGGAATGGCTCTTGCAGGAAAAAAAAAAGGAAAAAACAAACCAACAAAACAGACCAAACAAACAAAAAAACCAAACAAAACACACCCCAAAAAAAAAAAAAAAAAAAAAAAAGCACCCACAAACCCTGAAACAAAACAAAAAACAAACAAAAAGCCACAACAAAACAGTGCTTCCAGCAGGAAACGCCCAAATCTTGGTTCTGTTCCGGCAGGAAATAAAAGGGCAAAATGACAAAGCAAACCAAACAAATAAAAAAACAAACAAAAACCAAAACAAAACAGCAAAACACCCCAAAACAAAGCAAAAAAGCACCCTCAAACCCCGAAACAAAACAAAAATAAACAAAGAAAAAGCACAAAAAAACCCCAAAACAAAAACCAAAACATCGCAAAACAAAACAAAAAAGCACCCACAAAACCTAAAACAAAGAAAAAACACACAAAAAACCCAACCAAACAAAAACCAAAACAGACACAAAAACAAACAAAACCAAACCAAAAACTAACAAAAGCCCAAAATCTCCCCCACAAAAAAACAAACAAAAAAGCACCCACAAACCCTGAAACAAAACAAAGAGAAAACACAAATAAACAAAATCAAACAAAACCAAACCAAAAACCCCAAAATCCCTAAACCTCCCCCCTGCAAAAAGAAACCAAAAAGCCCTAACAGAAACAAACCCAGAATGAAAAAAAAAAAAAAAAACCAAAATGAAACAAAATCCCAAATACATACATACACACACACACAAACACACACACACACACACCAAAAAAAACCCCAAACAACAACGACGAAATTAAAACAGAAATATTAAAGAAGTATTTTTACACTTAAGATACATTAACTACTCAGGCACCAGTATTATTTTTTAATGCTGTTTTAGGTGATGGAATAATTTCCAGAAACTGCCACATGAGACCACACACATGAAGTTCTGGTTTATATGTTCTGGTGAAATTGTTCCTCTTGGGGTCTGAGAGCCACCTCTGATGGGGTTCATCCCCCTCCCATGAACCACTGCTGAGCACAGCAGTGACTGCACAAACACACACACACAGATATTTCTTTTAACAAAAAAAAAAAAAAGGATAATTGGATATTTAGGTTAGAAGAGTCTCAGTCAATATTTAAACTTAGATGGGACAGAGCCTAGAAAGCACAGAACAACCGTGCAGCAACAGAGAGAGCGCTTGATCATCCCTCAGGACTTTACATAGGCCTTTATCTGAAAAATGGCAGAGGAAATAGGGACAGAGGACAGGAAGATGGAAAACACGAGACAAGTGAGGAGTATTTCTTTATGCTGCTCTGAAACAGACTTTGATTTCATGACAGCAAACCAAAACACACCAGAAGGGCTCAGAACACAGGGAGAAGCATCTCCTGCCAATCCCTGTAATGAGGGTGAATTAAATGCAGCAGCCATTCACACAAGCTGTGCTATCCCACATTTGTTTATACTTTACAATTTTTAAGTTTAGCCAATTATGGATACACACAGAAATAACATAGGCTATATATAAATATTGAAAGGCACTTAGCTATGCAATTATATACATATTTCATTTATGCAAGGTAAGACTTGCATGTTTAAACGATGGGGTTATATAAATGTAGATGTGTTTCTTTTCATGGATTATATTTAATATTTGCATGCAAAAACATCCTTTCAGGAGGTATCACTGAGTGCCTCCTGCGCAGGACTAAGCCACAGGTGCAGAGCAGGAGCACTGCAGCCACCCTGAGCCAGATTTATCCTGCCCCAGCTCTCTTCCAGGGCATCCACTTTGCTGAAAAACCTGCTTATCTCAGAGTTGAACTTCAAAGGCATCGCTCCTGCCCCCCAGAAAGAGGGTTTGCCATACCCTGCTCACCATCCTGCAGCCTGGGTATTTTTAGCTGCCTGGGAAGTACCTGATAGGGACCAAGTTCCAAAGATAAAAATTAAGGAGGCTATTATCTCTACTATTATAACAGCTTTTGGTATTACCTTGGCAGTTTGAGGCCCTTAGAGCAACTGAGAAAGTTATTTATGGGCTATCTCACCTTTTTTTTAGGGCACGGGGAAGAGGAAAAGCGACTGCCTTGCAAGTTTTGTACGGAATCTTTGAACAGATAAAGCTAATGCCAGGAATTGCACAAGGTCACTGCCTGTGCTCCTCTGTCCCCACCTGTCACAAGCAGGGTCCCTCCCCCTCTGGATTCACTGCCCCTAGTGCTGCCAGGAGCTCCTGCAACCACAATCACACCCACTGCAGCCAGGGCCAGCCCCACAAGATCCATTCTGCATCCCAGCGCCAAGAACCCACCAGCCAGGTGAGGAGATGCTTGGGACCACCTGGACTAAAGGCTGAGACTCCCTCCACCACCACCTCCAACAGAAGGACAATTAAGTGGATAGAAGAAACAAAGGTCAATGGTTTAAGGTAAAGGAGGGTAAATTTAGATTAGATACTAGGAAGAAATTCCTCCCTGCGAGGGTCTGGCACAGGTTACTCAGCAAAGCTGTGTCTGCTCCATCTCTGGAAGAGTCCAAGGCCAGGCTGGACGGGGCTTGGAGCAACCTGGGACAGTGGAAGGCATCCCTGCTCATGGCAGGGGGTGGGAGTGGATGAGCTCCAAGGCTCCTTCCCACCCAAACCATTCAGGTACTCTGTGATTCAGACCTAATGATCTAAAAGTCAACTCTTGGAAAACACAGTACGAACTACTCACATTTTATTTCTTTACTCCTTAGCACTCCCAATACGAGTTAAAGCCTGAAAAGAGCGTGGGCTGCCTCTGCAGAAACACTCCAGAAACACGTTCCCCTGCAAGTGATGTGCCTGACTTTGAAGTCATCAGAGCTGACAGCGTGACGTAGGGGAGGCTGCTCTGCTCTGCCCGCCCCAGAGGAAAGCCCAGGGGTCCAGCCTCTGCTCGTGGAGCAGAAATCCCCCCGGACAGGAAGGCGACGTGCTAATTCCTGATGTCCAAAAAACTAACGAGTCCAGACAAGGAAAACACATTTGCTCAGATCCCCAGGTCCGCAGCGATGTACGGAGACAGGCGGGGTGGAAAAGCAGTCGGCCAGAAGGGGAGCGCAGCGTTCCTGGCACTCGACAGAAGGACACAGCAAAGGCCAAAGAGCATCTTCTGAACAGCACTAGGAAATGCATTTGGCACATCAGCAGCATAACACAGTGGCGACGTGCCATGGAACACAGAGTGGAGCCACAGAGGAGCTCAAGAACGCGAGGGAGTTGGGGGGTTTGGTGAGGCACATCCCCCCTTGGCAGCCTCGGGGTCAGGCTGCTCCACCAGCAGAAAGATCCCTCACAAATCTTGGACAACGATGACAAAACTGACAAGTGAACTTTCCCAATCAGCCTGCTCTCGATTGAACCCTTCTGGTTGTACTTAAGGGAAATGGACACTTGTTTTTTCATTAATTTTTTCATTCTCACTCCCATGCCACAGAAAAAGCAAGGAAACAGTGAGGCGGCAGGGCACCTTAAGTAGAAACCTGGGCATCCACTGTAACCTCTGACTGTACTCCCAAACAGAATCACAGAACTACTGAATATCCCAAGCTGGAAGGGACCCACAAGGACCAGCAATGTCCAGCTCCTGGCCCTGCACAGGACAGCCCCAAAAATGCCACCCTGTGCCAGAGAACATTGTCCAAGGCACTCAGGAAGTGTCTGGAAGACAGGCAGCATGCCCACATGCCACGTAGCTTCAGTCTGAAAACAGGACAGCTCACCCAGCTTTGACAGAGGCTCAACTGCATTTCTGAGGGCTCTCTGTTTCCTCTGAGGATAACTTAAATCCCTTGGAAAGCCAACCCCAACTGGCTGCTCTTCTTCAGAGAGTGCAAGTCATCCCACATGTCTCCTCAGAAATCAAAGTCTTCCAAAGTGTGCTGTCCCCTCCATCATAGTAACTCCCTCCACAAGTGCAACCATATCCTAAATCTATTCCAGATATCCAACCAATCTTCCCAGAACTGGATTTAGAGAAGACAGCCTCCATCTTTCATTCCTCCTGACAGGACCTACTCCTTTACCAGATTATTTCCCCCTTGGATGCATGGTGACTGCATCCACCCTGCACAGCTCACCAAGGAAGGTTCTCCCGGATGCCCTTCTGCCCTTTCCCACCTCTCTGGGCTCCTCAGTTTGTGCTACAGCACATCAGCATCCCACCACCGTGGTGGCCTTGGCCAGAACTACTTCTGAGCAGAGGACATGAACTCTCACTGCTCCTCTGGCATCAGAGCAAAACCAAGAGGTCCTAAAAGCTACAGATCCAGGCAGGTGAAACTCCAGTGCAGAAAACAGGGAAAAGGCTCTTCAAGGACTCCAGGGTCCCTCAGCAGAGGACACAGCTCAGAGAGGTTGTAAGGCAGATCAAAGATGTAACAGGACAAAGGACCAAATGAGCTCCAGAAGCCAATTCCAACCTTAATAATGCTAGAACAACTTCCAAATCCTGTATCATCCTATTTTAAAAACCCAAACAAAAACATCTCCCTCCTGGATTTTTCACAAAGACATGGAGTGACAGGACAAGGGGGAATGGCTTCCCACTGCCAGAGGGCAGGGTTAGATGGGGTATTGGGAAGGAATTGTCACCTGTGAGAGTGGGGGGTGTCCAAGGCCAGGCTGGACTGGGCTTGGAGCAGCCTGGGATAGTGGAAGGGGTGGAGCAGGGGGTGGAGCAGGATGATGTTTAAGGTCAGCACCAAGCCATTCTGTGATTCTGTGATTCCGCGATTCTATACCCTAAAGTCTGTTTTAAGAAGTAGCGTTTTTCTCATTAGCTTTCAGGAGGAAGGTTTAGTCCTTAACACTCCAATCCCAGTTCAAGGGCCCTTTCTTTCACTGCCAGTTCTTACGTCAATTTTTCCTTAAACAGCAACAAGACTCTGCTATGACCTCCACTTCCTGAACTGCTTCAGCACATACCCAGCCACCTCCTCTCCAACCACACATTAAGGATTTAAAAAAAAACCCATACTGTGAAGTGAGAACATTAGTGACAAACCCTCTGCATTTGCACTAATGCTTCATTATGTACCAAATATTCCCCTGGTGCCATTTCACATCCCAGAGTGTTTTCATCCTCTGTTAGGATCTAACAAGGTGGCGTGTAATTACCTTATTGTGGTCCCACCCCAGGAGCTGAAACACTGCCATGGGGGTGGAGGCTTTCATCCATAAACTGCTGCATTCAGCTGACAGGTTTTGCTGAAATTTTCATAAATCTGGAGAACACGTGCAGGTTGTTATAAAAGAGGTGATTACAGGGCCGGTAATAAGGGCCTGTGACTAATGACAGCATCTCCCACTGACAGGTAAACACCCAGATAATTGGCATTTGATGAGAAGGGGGAGGGAATAGATTTTGTGGGGGGGTTTGTTGTTTTTGTTGGTTTGGGGGGGGGGGTTGTTTTTGTATTTTTTGGTTTGTTTTTTTTTTTGTTCTTTTGGTTTTTTTGTTTTGGGTTTTTTGGTCAAAAATAACTATGCACTAAAAATGTAGAACCAGGTAAATCTACTGCTGGTACATGGGTGTTGCAGTGTCACCACCAGCAACCAGTGCCAGGTCCTCCAGAGAGGAGCCAAGGGTGTGACTCCCAACGCCAGAGAAGCTTCACTTATGGTCCTCACAGCATCCAGGAGACAGTTTGAGCCTGCAGAATTTAACTGGCTTGATAGCACAGAGAGCAGATTAAATGGTGCTGAATATCAAGCAAACAATCTGACCTCCTTCCAAACCAGCACCGGCTGAGATACTATTTTGAAGGACGTAAAATTAAATCTAATTTGTTCTCATTTTTAAGGAGATTTTGTGAGAGCAGACTTGAAAAGGGCAAAGCCCCAACTCTGGCTCACCCCAAAGACAAAGCCAGAGTGTGTGTAGCTCAGACCAAGGCTGAGCTTGTGGGATGTGCAGGCTGGGACAGCCCTGCCATGCCTGGGAAGGCAGCCTTTGTACCTGGAGGACAGCAAACACTTCACGGGTCACCCCCCTTCCAGACAAACACAGGTGCTACATCCTCGTCCAGGGAAAACAGCCTGAACAATGGATCCCAACCCTTTCCCTCTGATACAACATGACACTCGTGTTCTTGAGCCACCAGATCTGTCCTGTGCTCATGGATCACACAGACACCACAAGAATTCCTTGGGTCCTTCTTATCACCTTGGCTATGCTGGTCAGGTGGGCCCTTTATCCACTTCAGCTCTCCCAGCACTTTGTCTCACTCCTCCCTGCCATTGTTCAGAAGGACTCAGGGCCCTCCCACAGTAAGAAAGACATTCCCTGGCACAGAACACACCCAAGCCTCAATGGAAACCCTTCCTAAGGACAACCCCACAGCAATACCCCACAGCAACACCAGGCTGAGGCCCCTCAAGGCAGCCACACCCAGCAGGAAGGCAGGCCCCATCCCCTTCGAAAAGGACATCTCCAGCATCAAAGAGCTTCAAAACAGGCCTCCCAGCTTCCCAAGGAAACCTGCCCTCTGATATTCCTTGTTCCTAAGTATATTTGATATTCATGACTGAGCAATGTGTGAACAAGGAACCCAACCTTTCTTCTGGATTGCCATCAAGGTTTGCCACTCTGGCTTTTCTCCTCAAATTTCAAACAAGATTTCACTTTGGCCAGTGTGTGAGAGAGAGAGGGGGCAAAAGACAGCAAACTGCTCTCCAACAACACCACTCTCTGAAGTCTGCACACTAAATGCAATGAGTTTTGCCTTAAAGAGCTGCTGCAAGCGGACCCAGGTTTCCCCTGAGACAAAATAAGGCTTGAGAGGAGCTCCAGCTCCTTTTGGGCAATGCCAAAGACATCAGGTCTCAGTGGAATGCTGTCCCTCAGAACAGCCAGGCCAGACACACGAGCACTGGCTGCACAGGGTGAGTGCAGGTACCCGGCTTTGGAGCAAACACCTGCCCAGGAGGCTCTGAATGTTCCAAACCCAAGAAAATCCCAGCTCAAGCCTACTCTTGCCATGAGCACAGCAGCAACACATGTGAAAGGAAATGTTTACCCACCCACAAGACACCAGAGATTAAAGCCCATTCTTTGATGCATTACAGAGACAAAGACACGGGTGAAAAGGTGGGAGGTCCTCTTTACCTTGCACTCTTCATCCAGCAGGTCCAGGATCCCCAGCTTGGCCTCTATCAGGTCTATGCAGGGCTGGTTGTCGTAGAAGTCTATGAGAGTCCAGGGGATTCCCTCCTTCATGTACTCTTCCTGTTCCAGCTTAAACACGTGCTGGGAGTGGGAGAAAGCAGAGCCGCTGAGTGTGAGCCCAGCCAGCTGAGCACAGCCTCTTCCCCCTGTCCCTGCTGGACTTCAGCATTCCATGAGCACATCCAGAGGCTCTAGGTGCCCTCACATACAGCCCGCACATTCATACAGCCCATTTTCCTGGCCATAAAAACAAAACCATCATGCTGGGAAACCGCGGTGCAGGGAAAAATAAGGCTTGAAATGACTTTCACTACAAAGTGACTGAAGCTGTCACTGCAACGAGGTGGGAGCCATACACTGGTGTGGCAGTGACACATCTATCACTTGGGCTGACAAAAATCCTCCTCTGCTTTATTGCCCTGCTGATTAAAGCAGTGACCCGAAGCAGGTTCACAAGCTGGGAGCCCAGCCAGGGCTGGGAGGCTGTGTCCCCATCTGCGAGCAGGGCTCCACAAAGAGCACCCATCATCCCACAAGGGGTATCAGCAGCAGCATCTGACTGACTCAGGGACACTTCTATTGAAAATTCTTATTTAAAAGAACCTATAATAAAAAAATCTTTGCAAGGCTTACGTATCTCAGACCTTTGCCCAAGCAGATAAATTGTCTCTGGCTATTTCTGAGATACTACAAAGCATATTAAAAAATGATTTTTCAAATGCACTTTTTTTTTCCCTTCAAAGATAGCTTCTTAAAATCTCTTCAAACATGTCATCTTGGAGCTGGAATTTATAAGCTTCAGAAGTGATAGTTAGACCTACCAAGTAAGATATGAATAGTGCAAATACAATCCATAATTTACTTTTCATTTTTAGCAGCAGTGATCTGTCTGATGCATTAGATAGACTGCAAATGTTCATGTCCATGCATAAGATATAGCTTCAAAGGGCCAAACTAATCTGCAGTACTTAAATGCTCAAATTTAACAAGTTTTCCCTGTATCCTGAAATTAACAGTATTTTCTCCCTACTTACAACCAAAGCAGAAGACAACTCCTTATTAGGAGTAGAACCTTATTGGTTCCATTTCCAGTGAAGGTAAATGCTTGTTTCTAATAAAATAGGAAAACTTCTGTGTTTTGTGAGGCATGTCCAAGTGAAACGTGGGGAGTGTTTCCAATTCTGTTATTTAATACAGTTTTCATTTCGCAGGTTTAAGCCATGCTTAATGGGAAGGTTTCCACACCCATAACTTACTAAATTCACACCGGAAATCGGCATGAGACCACCCAAGTTTTGTTTTAGGATTGAAACTGCAAGAAAAAGGCAGATTTCATACTTCTTCAGAGCAATATGTGAGTCTTTGCACAAACCACATGCAAATCCATTTCCAGGATCACATTTATACAGCAACATTTTCCAACTTGATCACAATATCCAGAACCACTGCAGTGAAATGTCTGGGAGAGGGGCATCCCAAGGATGCCCATGATCTGTTCAGGCTGCAGGTGAATGCTGTAGAGCAGAAGCCAGACACACCACAATCCTGCCTAGTTACATTTTCTGCTCTGTTTTATGGAAACTTTCCAAGCTGACCTTACCGAGTTGAACTGCTGCTGGAGCTTTTCGTTGGCATAGTTGATACAGAACTGTTCAAAGCTATTCACTTCAAAAGTTTCAAACCTGCAAAGCAATGAATAAATCAGCATTAGGCGTTTCTTTGTCTCAAAATCTTCCTTTTTAATTTTTTTTTAATTTTTTTTCTGCAATGGTGCCATCCGTGTGACAGGGAACACTCAACCCTCCTTCCCATTCCTCCTACCCTAAATTTACACTTTTTTCCTCAAAACATGTTTCTTTTCTTGGCACAACTCTAGGGATTCAAGAGGTCCCTCCTGGTACACACGAATGAGACATTTGGCACGACTGCAGCTTCCTGCCCATCAGCTCTGTCTGAGACAAGAAATGTAACTGCCTCTCCTGGGAAAAAATATTATGAAATATTAAGTTCCAAATACATTCACTGCAAAGGTGATGAAGAAACAGTAGCTGCTGTCTTAAAAGACCCAGCATGCTACTTTTAATGGAATTTAATAGAGCAGAAAAAAGAAGGTATTAAATTTGTAATTATAGCTTCTGTACTGCATCCCTGTTAGCACAAAAATTAGACACACGTGAGTAAGCAACTTTTGGAAGGGAGAAGGGGGAAAATGGTGATTTCAGCTACAACTCCATGTTCCTTAGAGGACCCTTAGAGGGTCCTTGGTGCTGGACTCTGTGATCCACCTCTTCACCAGGACTTCCACAGCTCCCCACTCCAAAACATTATCCTACCCTGCCACAGATCAGCTCCAAAACAGGCCCAAAAATAGCTTCTTAGTCGCAATTAGAAAGGAAAAAATGTGTAGTTTTAGTAAGACAGACTACAGGTGAGGAGCAGGGAGCCAGCAGAGCCCCTGAGGCTGAAGCACACAACACCCAAGGACAGGCACAGGGAGCCAGGCTTGCTCTTAAAACCCAAAGAGGGTATTTTGAGCTACCACTGGGAATTACGTGTTTTATATTTCTATTTTTAAGGCGCAGTTGGAAGGGGGAAGGGAAAAAAGAAGTCTTTGACACATGACTGTAAGGATTAAACCAAGGGGAGAAGTGGGAAGGCTTCCTGGGTTCAATGAGTAAGCTGCTGTAATGATAAATATGTGACTAAGTAATTGTTCGGGCAATAGGCACTGTAGGAGCTGGCAGAATAGTCTTTAAACACTGAATGAATGAAGCCCTTTCTTTCCAGCTTCTCTTCCTCAAAATAATCAGCACTTCTGCCACTTCCTGGGGACCACCCTGCTGTTACCCAGGCGATGCAGTTGTTCCCCAGGTACTTCCAGGTGACAATGCCATCACCACACAAAATGCCAGAGTCCCTGGGGAAATGCCATGCCAAATGGCAAAAGAAAAAGGGGAATGGGAGAAATGAGCTGGTTTTGTGCTTTTATCACCCCCACAATCCTTGAGGAAACCTGGGACTTCTTTCCCTCTGTGTGTCCAGCAGCTGGTGCCACCTGTGCCAAGCAGAGGATGCTTAACCTATCCCCTTCCCAAAAACTGGGCTTTAGAGTCTTTAGTGCAACAGAATCTGTTGCCTGGGACAACAAATGATGACATTAAAGAGGTGTCATGGCCCTCAGTGGTGGATGTGTCCCTGGAGAGCTCCCTCTGTGCTCGATCTCAGTGGCATGGCTGAGCCAATCTGCGCCTCCAGCCCCTACCAGGGCATCCTGTGGACTCTTTGGAAATACCAGCTGCTGCAGGCATGACCACAGCAACAGGGCAAGGAAAGATTTAATTAAAACATAGATGGAGAGGGACAGTGAGCTAGGTGAGAAGAGGCAATGAGGGCAGGAGTGTGTGAGGAAAAGAAATCGGAGTGGAAACTTCTCCCCTTCCGAGACACCAGATGTGATTTATGAACCCTCCCAGTGAGTGCCAGCTGGGAGCAGGGCTGCTGTACAACTCCAGCTCCGAGGGAGATCTCACAAAATTGCTAATTAAGGGAATCTACTAGCACAATTTGCTAATTGACAAAGCAGATTAGTCGCCAGCCCTGCATGTGTGCACGCCAGGCGGCCCTACCTGCTCAGAGTGACTGCACTGAGGGCAGCATCCTGATGGGGAAAGCAAAACAGTGCCTGTCGGCTCTCTATTCATTTTAGTGCACTGTAATCTGATGGAAAAAATAAACATATTCTTCACCACTCCAGCCCATCACTGTGGCTCCCTGGAAGGCACACCCAGCTTGGCAACAGCTCTTGTAAGTAGATTTTCAAGGGGCAAATGCTGCATTTTGGTTTTTTCTGCTGCTCCCCATTCTGCTGGTCTCTCTTAAGTCCTCTGAAGCACCAAGGTTTGTATTAAAATATTTAAAGTTCATTAATAAGTCCAGCACACAGCTGGTTGCCTGGGTTTTCACATTTCATGTGGCAAACAAGAGGGGGAACAAGCTATCCCCACCAAGTCCAGGAGTGCCACATGAATCCACTCTTCTGACTGACTTCAGTATTGGTGCTACAGCAAATAACACCATTTCAAAAAATACAGAAAGGCTTTCAGTGTTGCACCCTCTCACCTCAGTGTTAACAGAGAATTAAGGATGCAAAGTCAAGCATCAGAAAGTTGGAAGAAAAACCCTGCAGCTTCTGCACCCTCTGTTTGGATCCCATCCCTAGAAATCCCACCCAGAGGGACAGTCCTCCCCCAGGAGCACTGGGACAGAAGCTGTGAAGCTGCTACAGGCTCCCTGCCTTTCCAGCTCAACCTCTCTCCCAAAGGAAAGGACAAAACATCATCCATTTGGGGGGAAAAAAATCTGATAGTCAGAAAAATGCATTAAAGCTAAAAAAATACATGAGTTAGGAGAACCAAACCACTTTAAAGTTCAGCAGAGTCAGGCTATCATCACCCATATTCCCTGCACTGTAAATTACTCAGCATTTAGACAGCAACACCCATTTACAAAAGGGATTCGTGGCCATTTCGGGACACCAGACTCCCAAATGGACACCTTCCCCTGCAAATCTGCCTCTTTAGTAGGACCTGCAGGTCCTTGTGGAAAAGCCCTGCTGGTGTCACCAGGGCTGAAAGCATCTGCTGGCCCATGCACTGGACAGGCAGCTGAAGGAGGTTTTTCTTCCACACTAACAGATTTTCAAGCCCAGCTTAATCTTTCATGAGCCTTATCCTCAAGCCTCCTTTCATTCAGATTTCTGAAAGTCTGATCCTCTAACTCAGGCATCCAATTTTCTATATGGACCCACCATCACCCGCAGGGCTCCATCTCAAAGCTTTATTTATCACACTCCAGCCTGCAGAAATTTCTGTGGGGGAAAACTTCTCTATGCCATAGAAAAAACTTCTCTATGCCATAGAAAAAAGATGGGAAACAGCTCCTCTATCTCATACAGCCCTTGAACCAGACTGTGTTGTATTTAAGATCTTCCCAAGTGAGCCCAGAATCTTACAAACCAGAGAGAGCAACCTCATCACCTCAAGCCATTCCCACTGAAATCCCAAACCAAAGAGAACTGTGTGGTTATCATCCTTGATAGCAGTGTTCCTGCAAACCTTGCCACATGACAGCAGCTGCGGATGGTGAACAGCAACCAGCGGGGCTGCACTGCTGCTCCAGCACTTTCTGGTATCCTTTCTGCTGCTGTGGCTGTCCAGATGTCAAAACTATCATCCCAAACACCAGTAGCTGTAGAAACTTTGTGGGAGGGTTTGTACACAAGACCCAGTTCCAGCAATTGTGCAGGTGCTTTAGCCCTAAAACCACACTGCTTATTTGTTCTGATCCAGAACTGCTTTGGCAGGATTTCATTCTCAACTTGAAGTTCTCCTAGAGCTGACAGACCTTCAGAGGAGACGGGATTTGGGACTGAGCAAGTACAGTGACTGCCCTGGGTTAGGGACTGGCTCCTGGAGCAGCTGCAACTTGTGCATTCCACCTTCCCCTCCAAAACAGGAGCAATTCAGCACCTGAATTGGTAAGGGAGAACAGGAGACCACTGCTGTCCCACTGAGAACCACAGAATCCCAGAAGGGTTTGGGGTAGCAAGGCACCTTTTAGGGTCATCCAGGGTCATGCAGGGACACCTTCCACTGTCCCAGGTTGCTCCAAGTGCCATTTAACCCGGCCTTGCATGGACCCACTGTCTGGGCCACCTGGGACTTCTCTCTTGCCCTTGCTGCCCAGAGACACACACACAAAAAAAGGGTGTTGGAAAAATGCAGGGTAAAACCCAAACCCACAAGACCTCTTTCCTTTTCCACCCCACAACTGACAGAATCCCTTCCTTTCTCCTCCATCTTCTGCTTCTTTGCAGCACTTCAGTTAAAATGAGCTCAGACAACTCTCACAGTCCTCTTCTATCACCACTCAGGATGACAACCCAGGCAGTAATGGGTACCCAGAACAATTTTAAAGTAGCTCATTGCCCCTGAGGGCACAGGCTGCAAGTTTTGCAAGAGCTTTTTGCACCTGACGTCCCCACCACAGGTTCTCAAGCTCCTCTGAAAGCTCTCACTGCACCAGTGGCTTCACAGAAGGAGTGAAGGAGTGTCCTCAAACCCCACAGCAAGATAAGGCAATCTTTGCTCTCTACAGCAGCACCTTTACCCCAGCTCATCTTTAAGGTCGTTTTAAACAGCACAGGAGACAGGAACTCCAGATGGGAAATGCACGGGAGGTAAATCCCAGAACCCAGTGCTCACACTGACCATTTTGTGCTGAAGGCTGCACATTCTGAAGGGGGGTCAAAACCGCAAACCACACAGGACTTTTTTTTGTGCTCCTTTCCATCATTCCCACCACCTGCCCCCAGACAAAGCAGCATGTGCTCTGGAGGAGGGTGAGGACAAGCTGCAAAGGAGTCACGGAGCAGCCCGGGGAGCTGAGGAGGTGCCTACCCGTAGATGTCGAGCACGCCGATGAAGGAGTGCTGCTTGACGGTGGTGTGCAGGGCCTTGTTGACGTGCTGCACAATCCAGTTGAAGAGCTGGGCGTAGATGTGCTTGGCCAGGGCGTTCCTGGCGTTCACCACCTGGTGCAGGGACATGCTCTTCACGTAGGTCTCGGCCGTGGTGACGAGCTTGCGGTGGCAGAGCCAGTGCTGCATCTGGCTGTGCTCCACGCCCAGCAGGCTGCAGAAGCTGCTCAGGTGCTCGTCCTCGCTCTGGGAGGGAGGTAGGGGGACCAGAAGTCAAGTCAGCAGGTGAGTGACACCCCAAAGCAGCATTTTAACACCCAAGTTCACAGCTCTGTGCAAGGAATGGTGGGTTTCTGTAACTATCTAGGAAAGCTGTGTTTCTGTGGGGGACAGGAGTGGGAATGCAGTGACACCCATCCAGCTGTGGAAGTCCTCGTGGACAGGGTGAGACAGCTCACACAGAGCTCTGGATGGTGCTACCAAGGCTTGGCCCTGCTCTGGTTATCCTTGAGCTCTCAGCTTTCACAAATAGCACATTCCCACAGGAAAAAGAATTCTCCACCTCACTCCTCCTCAAGCTGCAGCTACACCCTGTCCCTGAGCAATCCTGGTTATGCCTCAGACTAAAGCTTAGGGTATGCCAGGACACCATGCCTTTTACAAAATAGCTCCATCCTGAATAGCAAAGTGATATATCGTGCATTACCAGAAGGGCTAAGGCTTTGCACCATTAATAAAATGAAAATGAACTTCATTTTCTTTAGTGCAATGTATTTTCCCCCTCTGAAATTAAGACAAAGCAGTTCTGAGTCTCTATTATGGTCAGAGAGTAGGCTCTGCCTTTTGGAAAACAAGAAAACAATTTCCCCCTCCCCTGTGTAATAATACATATTTATAGGAAATAAATTGTTTCCAGTTAGGTAACTGTACTTAGAAACAGTGGATAGGGTTGTAGATGCAGAAAAAAGTGAATTTTACAAGAATTCTAGGATGTTCTATTGCTACAATACCTTTTTGACCAGAGTCAAGGTTGTACCAGAATTGATTTAACGCCTTGCAATTACATTTGAAGGTAATTAAACAACATGAGCTTCATTAACAGAACTCAACATCGTTGAAGCAGGCAGCCTTCACATATTCATATTGCCAAATATCAAGTAAATTACCTCTAGCATCTCACACTGAACACCACATTATCTCTAGGGTAACACTGAAGTGTGTGCAGAGCCCTTTAAATACTTTAATTAGGAACAAACTACCCAGCCTGGGATGCAATGATAATTTACAGGACAGTATTTTCCATATAATTGCTTTACTTTTCCCCACCTCTGAACAAACAGAGAAACAGAAAAACTGCCTCTAAGGCATCTTTAGTGTTCCTTATTTTTGCTAATTAACCACACAGTGCTCCTTTGGCCACGTTACAAGCAGCAGCTCCATAGCTTTGCCTGGAGGAAAGTGGTTGTAAAGCATCACACCTTGTGCTGGTGGTGTCACCATCAGTGTCACAAGTCCCCAAGACCCTGCACTGGGTGTTCTAAGGAAGCAGGAAGAGCTAAGGTGGGTTGGGATGTCAGGGATGCAAGCAATTTTTGAACAACCTCACTTGCAGGCCGGCTAGAGAGAGGAAACATGCATTATTTCCCAGGACAAACAATGCAACTAGGAACTTCAGGTGTGTTTTCAGAAAAAGGCCAAGAAAACCAGGAGGAAAAGGGCTTTCTAGCCAAGGACACAAGCACAGCCTGACTCCTGAGCACACCAAGCTCCCCATGTGGGAGCTCCTGAGGGTCACCTACCGATATACTGCAGACCTCCCCGTCTCGTTCCCCTTGGATCTTCAAGTTCCCCAGGTGCAGAATGGCAGCAATTATCCTAAAAATGGTCATCTGATGAGACTCCTTCACTCCTGTGGGAACAATTGACAGCTGATTGCCACAAAGGAAAATGAAACACGATTTTAAGTTTATTTGAAGGTGTTTGCAGTATTTGATTTCCTTCCGAGGCAATTGGTTTTCAGATCACGAGGCTTCTTCCGGCAAATACACCATAAACTCTCAATTTTAACATGGGTGGGTTTAATACACAGAAACCCAAGGATGCTGCTCCACAGTGAACAAACAGGATCAGAGTTACAGGGGCTCTGCAGCCTTCACAGAACAAGGAGCTGCTCATCTGTCATCACAGTCTGCTGACAACCAAAGCACACAAATTACAAATCACACTTATTGCCAACGTCCCACAAAAAAGAAGGGAAAATTAAAGCCCTGCACAACGCCTCCACACTGGTGGCACAGCTGGATGCAGGGAGTCACCAGGGAGGTAATGGGGAGCTCTGTCTTACCCTCCCCAGCGTCTCCACAAGAGACACTTGTGGGTCCTTACTGGGGGTGTAAGATGTTATTACTTTATATATTTTATTTATATATTGCTTTATCTATTTTTCTTTACAGGCATTCCCAGCAGGACCTTTGCTCAGCAACATCCCATACACGGCCTTCTTGCCGTATCTTGCAATTTTTTTAACATCCCAGCTGGATTTCTGTGTCCCTTTCGTGCTCAGGGCTGGTGTCCTCATTATCCACCCAAGGTCTGAGACATCACCTGCTGGTTTCTGAATTATCCAGAGCCTCCCTTTCTCTCTCTCTCGGGACATTTCTGTTATCAGCACAGTGAAAAACGTTTCAAGGTTACTAAAAGGAGCAATGCTCTGCTCTTACTCAGAACTCTTAACTGGAGTTAAGCCTGGCTAGGATTGGGGATTTGCAGTCAAATTTGACTTCTTGTTACACACAAAAAGGCAAGACTGGAAACTGTAGTAGCAATTTCACCAGGCCATGAACAGAAGCAGAGCTGGGAAACACTGGAGGAAAACGAGGAAAAGCAGAGAGAGTAGAGCACGTGAAGAACAGAAAATCATCATCAGACTGGCCCCAGAGGAAGATGCTCTCACAGGGACCAGCAAGGAGACAGGAGAGCTTCTTGGGGAGCCAGAGAAGGGTACCAAAGAGAGACTACATGTGCCAGGGGAATGGGGGGAGAGTTCTCTGGGGATTGCAGTCCTGTGGGCAAGTTTGGAGCAACCAGGAATTGTATTTTTTAAGTAGTTAACAGAACTCACACAAGCTGAACAAGAGGAGGGTAAAGATAAGACCCCAAAGAGAAAAAGATGAGGCCCATCTAAAACACAAAGAGGACAAATTTTGGGGAAAGAAGTGCAGTTCTATAGCTTGCAGTGAGTCCCCACACTCACTGCAGGCACAGCTGGTCAGGGGATTTCACATGCAACTCTAAATATCATGAGCTCCCCTCCCAACCTGTGAAATGGAACCAAGAGGTACCAAGAATGACCAGGATTTATAAACCTAGTTTCAGATAAATACAAATACACTGAGCAAGTTTTCCCTTCCAGATTGTTTTTCTTTTAACAGCTCTGCCCCCCTGCTGCCAGCACGGGGGCTGGACACAGCCACAGCTCCTGCAGCTGCCCTGTGCATGTGGGCTCTGCACAGCAGGGATGTACTCAGCTCATTATTTCCAGGAATCAGCTACCCAGCACAGCACTGTGATCCAACAAGTGACATCACCCTCCACCAGAACACAGACTGAACTGCACAGTAATAGCTCTTCTCCTGCTTGTAAACAGGGTAAAAAATAGCAAGTCAATACTGCAGCCCTGCTTTGACTTCCGAATTGTTTCTCTTAAATTCTGCATCCCTGTCCATTTCACTGCTGCTCCACAGACAGCTGCTAAAAACACTTCTGCAGCTCCTACTAAAGAGCAAAGTAAAGCCAACTAGGTCAACAGGAACATTATAATTCAGGCAAAACACTGAGAACAATTGAGAGAAACTTCTGCTGGGCCGGCTTCAAGCAGAGCAACTCCTTACCAAGCAGGGTGAAGGCATGTCTGGTTTTCTCAAAGTCATCAGCATCATCCACGCCATCGATGGACGTGTCACCTCCCTGAGAAGCGTAGAAAAAGTCTTCAGCACACGCTAGGAGAGAAAAGAGTAGGAAAAGGTGAGCAAGCAGTCCTCCCCACTGTCTCCATTGAGTCAGGAATGGATAATAACACCGTTCCTAAGTCAGAAGTAAAGAGGCTAGAAAGCCCAGGTTTATTGGAAGCCCTTATTTCATACACTGTTCCGATACAGGGAGACCTGATTGGTCATTTAATCAACACATTTCACATGATTGGCTAATTAAGAAGACACCCTTTGGTAAACGTCTTATGAGAAAAACAACTTGTTCAAAACACCACCTGCAGATAGTTCACCATTCTTTCTCTCCACCTCCCTAAAACTTCCCAGATCCATGGGAAAGCTTATCTAGCTTTCTCCCCAGACCAATCCATGGGAAAGCTTATCTAGCTTTCTCCCCAGACCAATCCATGGGAAAGCTCATCTGGTTTTCTGTTGTATCCCAGACTGTTGTATCCGCACCCCACTGCAGCACTTCCCCAAATGGGCACTGGATGCTCCCGGTGCCCATCCCTGAAGGACATGTGTGTCCTGTGAACCACAGTTTGCTCAGGGCTGGATGAAGCAGAGCCTTGGTAAGTGGCTGTAGCTGCTTCCTGCAGGGGTGGAACCTTTTCTCCATGCACAGCAAGTGCAGTCAGGGCAGCGCTGTGCCGTGTCTGGGATTCTAGTAACAGCTCCATCACATGGGGGAAGACCATTTCAAACACTGAGGCGACTCCTTTCACTAATTCCTCATCCTGTTTTACACATCCATGACTGATTCAGGTATTTTAACACCTTTTTTTACACAAAGCCTTAATCCTTGGGAGCAAAGGGACTGGAGAATGGCTCACTGTGCCTTACACCACTTGAACATCTGTGCTCAAGCAAAGTTACTCTAGGATGACACGAATAAATCCTGTGGAAGCTGAGAGGCATTTCCAATGCAAATACAACAAGAAGTGATTGCAGGCTTTGTGTCCACTTAAGAAAGCTGCTCGTGTAATCCCCCTCCTTAAAACAAGGCCCCCCAGGAGGCCCAGAGCAGGGAGATGTGTGCCCACAGCTGCTGCTGAGCCCTGGCACAGCCAGAGCTTTACCCTGCGCGGGCTGGGGGAGCCCAGCCCCTGGACAGCCTCCCCACCCCACCCAGAATCAGCTCTCAGCACCAGCCTCAGCCTGTTTCAAACTGAGTAGGAGTCATTAGCCAAAACCCACTCATTAACACACACAAACATATTTCCCAAGCATGGTGAATAGAGAGAAAAATACAACTGTGTTCCACACCAGCCTAGTGGTAACCTTTAAAACACTGCAATCTGCATTTTTCTTGACTCAAATTGCCACCAGAAACTCCCCCTCCCTTCCCAGGCCTCCCACAGGCTTCTGCATTAGCTGTACTTTCAGGCTGTAAAGAAAAACATTTGATTCCTTTTGGCATACAAAAACCCTGCTACCCAGAGATTTCGGTAATTCCACTCATTGCTGGAGCATCAGGAACGAGGGGCAGAAAATGCTGATTGGGTTCAGGCAGACAATGTCCCTCCTGGTCCCCCAGCACAAGAGGAGATCACCCAGCCCATGGCAGAGCACATCACACTCACAGCCTGGTGCTGCTGCTGGTGCCTGATGGGACCAGGACCTCAGCTTTCCATTTTCAACATTCACACAGGGATCTGCTCCTGCCTCAAGTCATACCTGGTATAACTGACTCCAGTCTCTGTATTTCAAGATCTCTGTAATTATTTTAACCACACAAACCCTTTGATTCACTGCAAACAAATAAAACACATTTGTGCCTTGCACCACTGCCCAGGCATCATCAAGCCAGACACCACACTTCAAAAGGCACTTGCATTGCACATCACCATTTAAAGTCAAATATTTACTTTCTAGTTTAAAATTAAGCCCTTTAGGATCACTCTGACTGAAGCCAACACTGGTTTGCTCTGCTGGGCTCATGTATGTTTAGAGACTCTTTTTGTTTTCCAGCATCTTGCAACATAAAAGGAAGTAATAACAATTCTCTGTATGCGTAAGATCCAAAGGAGAAGCAATAGCTCCTAGGTTTTCAGATGGAAAAATATAGATCCTCCTCCATGAGTAATAAATAAAAAGTGGATTTTCACATCAAGACACCTCTTGTTTTGTATAAGCCTTGGGAAGACAAGATTGACAGGTAAGTACAGCTCACACAAGGAAATAAATCTGAGTTCTGACTAGTCATCTTCAAGCAGGCCAGTAAATCCAAGGCAAAGCTGGAAATTAAAAACATCACTCAAAAGAAAGAAAAACAAGTGAATTGTGCACCTCTGCACCCACAGCCCACTGCCCAGCACCAGCAATCCCACAGGCAAGGGCTGAGCCTGTGTCACACCAACAGGAGCAGCTCACGGACCCACATCCCCATCCCCACCAAGCTCGTGAGCAGCCCCACATCTGACAGCCCCCAAAACACTTTGGGGAGGCTTTTCCAGATATTGCAAGGTGAGAGGGCAGGAAACACCAAAGGCACACCCCTTCACCTTTGGAAGGAGCTGCTTCTTCTCCAACACCCGCTGGACACCTGGGCATGCTGTGACACAGCAAATGCAAAATGCCACGGAAAGCAGCTGGAGACTGACAGGCACTGGCACCAAATTTTGATTAGAAATGACCCAAGAAGGCTTCCTTGCAACTAATGGCCCTGGCACCCACTCCTCCTGCACCGCCAGCTGTTGCCATTACACATTCATCCCTGAGATGCTGAAGCTGAGCCACAGTCACAACTGCACAAACGTGTCCTGGGTGATGCACCAGGACAGCAAAGGCTCTCAGCCTGCACTCCTGCCAGTCACACAGACACAGGTGATGCTTTTAGAGAGCTGTGATGAGTAAGACTGGTATTTCCCCTGATCCACATGTTCCCAAGAAGAGAGCAGTGGTTTCACAGCTGGAGCTCTCACACGTCAACTCATCTCCCAGAAGGAGCTGAAATAGTTTGTGTCTGAATTTTAAGATGCCAGCAAACATCATTGTTAGCCAGGGTATGTTTTTAAAAATGAAGCACATAAATATGGCATAAACTCTTGAAAAGGGTCCATGTGATGTGCTCTGTGCAGGCAATGCACCTACAGTGACCCAAAAGGTCATTAAGACAAGCTCAGAATTACCTAGAAACTGAAATCCCCTCTCTTCATCTGCCATTCCACTGTAGTGTGGATGGCAGCTTCTGCAAGACCCTATGGTGGGATAAAACCTGCCTTGCTCCCTGTTCAAAATAGGTTAAAAGCCTGGTTTAAACCTTGCTTTTCTCCCTAAGCAACAGCAAATATTCAAGATTAAAAAATAATTAAAATTCATCCCTGCACCACCTGCTGCAAGTGCAAACCCTCTGAATCAAGTGTTCTACTGAGGCTTTGCTGCAAATCCTGGGGGGGAAAAACCCAACCCACTCCAGGAGTTAACCATTAAAAAGAAAGAAACATAATTAATTCAAAGGACACAACCGCTCCTGCCAAGACACTGGCCAGATCAGTCCACAGTCACATCTGATTTAGAGCACACACCTTATGCAAGGTTGGTACAATATTAACACATGATCTCCCTGCATCAGCTGGCACACACCACAGCAACGTAGCTTCACTGCAGCTGAAACTACTGCAGTTTCCCTGCCAATTTTTACAAAATCATGGAATCACAGAATGGTTTGGGTTGGAAGAGACCTTAAGGGGACACCTTCCACTGTCCCAGGCTGCTCCAAGCCCCATCCAGCCCAGCCCCAGACACTCCCAGGGACAGCCGCAGCTTCTGGGGGCACCCACCTTCATGCTGTTGCCGCATCTCTGGAGATGGGGTGAGCAAACCTGTGCTCCACCCAGCAGCAGGGCCCTGCAGTGTCATCCCCCTGCCCTCCTCCCGGGGCACACAGGCCTCCCCAGGGACCTGCATTTCTGACCCCACCACCTTCCCCTGCTGCCCTCAGACCCAGGCAGCAGCCAGCAGCGCACAGGGATGTGCCAGCACTTACTGAGTCCAAGGTCTTTGAATTCTGGGAGGCTTGAGGAGGCACAGAGCTGGTAGAAGATGTGGTAGTTGCGCTCATCCTCTGCCTGTGGGGAAACACTGAGTTACCAGAGGCACAGAGGAGTCACAGCAGTGCTCCCACCCTCACACTGAGCCCAGGGACACCCTGGTCCCATCCCCTGCCTCCCACCACGGAGACCTGTCAGTGACACCAATGCAAAAATGTTTTCTTTGCCACCTGGGAGAAAGGAGGTGCTGAACCTGACGTATACGCACTGCCCACCTGGCAAAGAAAGTAAATAACTCTGTATTACCTTCCACATCTTATCCCTCTCTGGAGGAATGAAGCAGCAAGCACTGAGTTGCAAACTCACAGTAATATAAAAGAAGGTGGCTTACTCTTCATGGCTTCTCACAGTTGTCAGGTTTTTAAGATTTTTGTAGCTGGAGCACTTTTTTTTGCATAAGGACAACATTTTTGCAGTAGCTTCTGATCTACATCCTAAGCAGAAACTAAGAAAGCCTCTCCTGAGCCTGCACAAGAAACCCAAGGGATGTGCTGTGGTAGATATCAGCCTTCTTAGGCCCTCTCTTGCCCTTCTTCATCTTCAAAATTGAACACTGCTGCCTCCATTTGTTCTCCCTGGCTCCTTATCTAACAAGTCTCCCAGGTACACCTTAGCCCAGGACAAGGCTCATCAGGCTGGAATCATAAAGAACTCCAAGACTGAGTCCAAAAGACACATCTGGAAGCCTTGTCCACCAAGAAAGCAACAGGAGAATGGAAAACAGCCTCAAGTTGTGCCAGAGGCGGTTTAGGTTGGCTATCAGGAACAATTCCTCCATGGAAAGGGCTGTCCAGCCCTGGCACAGCTGCCCAGGGCAGTGGTGGAGTCCCCATCCATGGAGGGGTTTAAAAGCCATGTGGAGGTGACACTTGGGAATGTGATCACAAAGAAGATGGAAAAGGACTTTGTACAAGAGCATGGGGGGGACAGGATAAGGAGCAATGGCTTCCCATGGACAGAGAGTAGGTTTGGGTTAGATATTGGGAAGGAATTGCTGGCTGGGAGGGTGGGCAGGCCCTGGCCCAGGGTGCCCAGAGCAGCTGTGGCTGCCCCTGGATCCCTGGGAGTGCCCAAGGCCAGGCTGGACAGGGCTTGGAACAGCCTGGGACAGTGGGAGGTGTTCCTGCCTATGGCAGGGGATGGAATGAGGTGATCTTTAAAATCCCTTCCCACCCAAACCATTCCATGATGATGATTCTGTGATGGGTGTGGTGGTGCTGGGAGAACAGTTGGATTCAGTGGTCTTAGAGGTCACTTCAACCTAAAATGATTCTGTGGTTCTGTTTGTAAAGAGTCTTGGTTTTTTTCTTATCCACAGAAAAGACCCAGACTATTGAATTCCTGGAATACAGCACCCAAAAGAAAAAAAAGGACAAAGCCCCACAACTCCTCACCTGAAATACAACCCGAGATTTTTCCAGCAGATATGTCCTCATGTTGGCACCAATGATGTGGTATCTTTTATCAAAGCCAATCTGAATGTATTTCCCAAAGCGGCTGCTGTTGTCATTCCTTGTTGTTTTAGCATTTCCAATGGCCTGCATAAACCAAACAAAATTAAACATTAAATTTCAATTGAATTCTTGAATTTCTTTAAACACTTCGATTTGCAATCAGTGTTATATAAACAGCCACAGCAGGTTTTGAGGAAAACCCCTTGCCAGATGCTGAAGGCAGAGGAGCAATGTGACTTTGGGGAGGACTCTTCACTAAAAAGGGTTTTTATGGAAGAAAAACGCATACAAACAGCAACAAATATTTGTGCAGTAATTAAACCATCCACATCCCAAAAGCCTCAACATTTGTGTTCCACCTTATATGGCGCCCCCACCTTTGTTCAGAGTCAACACCAGCGGCTTCCCTGGATGGGTCTCCTTCCCCCACAAGCCCATTTACCTCAGGGTTGGTTTTTTTTGCAAACCAGGCAGTTTTCTTTTATGTTTTTTTTCTGCATAGGCAATGTTCTCATCAATTTCCAATAAAGACAGGCAGGTTGCCTGGCCTCAACACTTAGAAATTACAGCCAGAACTGAACACAGGCAGGAAAATTAGAG
The DNA here is from genome assembly GCA_039654755.1 of Calcarius lapponicus. Classification (NCBI taxonomy): domain Eukaryota; kingdom Metazoa; phylum Chordata; class Aves; order Passeriformes; family Fringillidae; genus Calcarius; species Calcarius lapponicus. Next base: position 6,822,189 of record CM077481.1, read on the forward strand.
CAATAAAATTCGGGGGTCATATAGAAGAATAGTGTGCACCATGAATTTTTTTCTTGGATGGTTTTAAGTGCCCCCCCGGTATTGCAGCTACATTTCACAGAGGCAGGGGAGATGGGTGAGGAAATGAGTAAACTTTAAGCAGTTTACAAGGAGTAAACCTGCAGAAAACCAGCCAGTTTTCCCCATCTGCCACACACCTGCTGGCTTTCTTACTGCTCACCTGCAGCACCACTGGCCTGGACACTGCAGATCACCCTCACGGGTGTCAGACCACAGGTGCTGCCTGTCAGGCTGTGTCTCACCCCAGACCAGCCACCCCCTCTCTGTGTGTGTCAGACAATCTGGCACAAGGCACCGTGATGAGAAGCCTCCCTAAAGGCTGAGCCAAGCCTAAGGTTAAGCACAGAACAACACCACACTGCACTAAAGCAGCACTGCTGGCTCCTGCCTTGAAAGTCACATGAGTCTGAAGAGCTTCATGGACTTTGGAAAAGCCCAAACCACCTGAAGGCTCATGGCTCTAAAATCTGTTTGGAAAACAGGATTTAGGCACTCAGACATTTATTTTCAGCATCTGGCTTCAGTGAAAGGAAAACAAAGCTGCTTTTTCCCTTTCCTTTGTATTTATAAGAAGAATTATTTTCCTTCAGAGCAGGAATTTCCCTGTAATGAGACTCGTTATTCCCCTATCACAGATAACTGGGTTGGAAAAGCCCTCCCAGCCCATCAAGCCCAACTTGTGCTTGATGCCCACCTTGTCACCAGCCCAGAGCACTCAGTACCATGCCCAGGCTTTCCTTGGACACTTCCAGGGAGGGGTACTCCAACACCTCCCTGGACAGCCCCTTCCAGTGCCCGACCACCATTTCCATGAAGAAATTCCTGCTGATGTCCAGCCTAAACCTCCCGTGGCACAGCGTAAGACTGTGTCCTTTTGTCCCTTTGCTGTTGCCTAGGGGAAGAGGCCAGTACATGATTGATAGCAACAGAAAACTAACAAAAACAAAAATTAATTTGAATATCTCAGATTAATCCCTTCCTCTCTATTCCATGTTTGTACAACAAAACAAGGAGATTAGGGTGCACTATGCAGTGACAAAGGAGGAAGAAGGTGATAAAATACTGACAGTGCCAGCTGCACTGCCTGGGCTCTCTACTCTGGAGCCCCACCAAAGCCCAGCTCCTGGACATGTGCTGGGAATACTCAGGCTCAGCTTCAAGACCATCAAATGCAGGTGCAGTTGGGGTGGTCTAAATGGAGGCTGTTGGTGCCTCTCTGCATTTTAGCCCAGCTCCAGGATGCTGTTATGCTGTAAATCAGACCTGTCTCTCAAGCCCCCGGGTTTCTCACTGTCCTTGTGACTTACGGCGAGACAGAGTGATCAGGAGAAAGGGAAGGGAGCAGCTTTTACCTCCATGATGGGGCTGGAGGCCAGGACTTTGGCTTCGATGTTGGTCTCGCTGGCGGAGCCCCCGACGGTGGCGAAGAAGCGCATGGCGTACTTGGCAGAGACCGTCTTGCCTGCCCCCGACTCCCCGCTGACAATGATGGACTGGTTCTTCTCATCCCTGGGGGGAGCCAGAGCGGCAGAGTCAATGAAAGATAAGCTCCTCTCAGTTAATCCGTTTTCCTGTTGGCTGTTTGCACCCTCTTCCCGTGTTGCTGGTCCCTCGCCCTGTGGCCACCCACATTACAGACACTGGATTTCTTCTGGACTAGGAAAGGAACAGTGAGTAATACACAGCAGTGACACTTCCCAGAGAACACATGGAGGACACTGGACATCTCCACAACACCCCCAGACACTGGACATCTCCAGGACATCCCCAAAGGCTTGCAGAGGCAGTGGGAACTGAGCCCCTGCATGAAGCACTGCTGCCTCCCTCATCCTGAGACTCTGGGGAGCCCATTTCTTACACAACACCCAAACTCTGCTGCTGGGCATCTGTCTGGAGAACTATTAACAGGCATTGGCTGAGTTTCAGCTCCTAGTACTGTATATTTAATTTTCCCTCCCAGCTCCTTCACTCAAGCATTTGAGACTTTGCTCATTAAAACACAGTCAACTCGTGAAAATTGTTTTCAAAACACAGTTACTCAGAAAGATTCCTCTACACTCAAAACGCATTAAAAACACTGAAGCTGTAAAATCAAGCATCCTAAAATCAGGACACAGAAGAAGTCACTTGATTCCCTGTGCAATTATATAAGTATCAGTACTCTCACACAATTCACAACATCTGGTTGAAACTTTGACAACCGCAATACAAAGCATGTCTGACATCAGACTCACACCAGTGACTCATCCCCAAACCCCGTGGCACTGTGAGGCCACTGGAGTGCAGAGGTACTTCACCAGATACCTCCAGGGCATGGGACTTTGCACAGAGAGGCTGGGGCTGCACCATCTCATGCAGCTCTTGAGCCTTGCACAGAGCACAAGCTCTTCCAAATGCCTTTTTCCACTTGCAAAATTAATCATTCAAAAGCTGTTGCAGAAGTCACCATGAAATAGCCAGTCCTTCCCAGCGTGGTACCCACCAGATACCTTCCAATAATTAATCTGTTTAAGATGCTTGAGCTGCAAGGCAAAGAAAGGGCAAGGCAGTAAGAGGAGCTCATTTTCAGACCTACATCCCTCCAGGAAAAGGTTTGCTGGCTCCAGGGCCAAGCTCCTCTGCTGCAGGGGGATTCACACCCCAGGGCATCATCAGCACACAGCAAACCCAGCAACTCTGCAATTTGGCTGCAGACTTTGGGAAGGCAGAGTTTTCACTGCAGGATTTGCTATAAGCTCCCAAAATACCCAAGCTCTTGGGTAAGCTGTAAGGACATAATTGAGTGTGTTTTTAAGTAAGATCAACTTAAGCTTCCCAGACTCTGCCTTGGCTTCCATGAATCACAGCTGAAAGCAGGCACAGAAAATCCCATACACAAGTACAACAATAAATTTATACCTTGCAGTTCTCTTGACATCAGGAAACACCATCAAAACACGTTTCAATTTAAGATACTCAGTTCAAGTTTATGCCAGATGAGGACAGAGGCTAAATGATTGCCATACTCCACTTTTGTACTTCCAACAAAGACACGCCACACCATTACTTTCCCTCCACTGTCAGGCACAAACATCTTAATTCCTTCTAGGCCCAGGATAATTGGTTTGAGAAAAAAAACCTCAGCCAAGTCACATGTAGCATTTTGGCGCAGCCATGACTCTGAAACACTTTCAGCAGCAGCAGACTGACAAGATAATTTCCAGCTCTCTCCATATTTCAGACACCAATTCTCAAAGCGTATCTTAATCCACCCCCTAGCCATCTAGTTCTCCTGGGTACCAACCAAGGGGAAGGTAAGAGGAGCCTCCAAGCACCCCAGCAGCCCGGCAGCAGTGCAGAAACACGGGCTGAGAGTGGGGCACGCCCTCCTGAGAGCCAGAGCCAGCATCCCAGAGCCCTGTTCCCGGTGACTCACCTAGGTGGGGACAGCCTGCTCTTGCTAAGTCACGGTGCCGTGCCCTCAGCAGGCCTTGGCAGAGCCACCGAGGCTCTGCCACAGCCAGCTGGCAGCATCCAGGCACAGGGCTGCCAACGTGCCAGTCTCACACCTTTGGACTCCCACAGGTGAACAGCAAATCTCTCCTGGCAGCAGGAGCCAGCCAGCAGAGGAAAAGCAGTGCCAGCTCCACAGAGGGGAAGGGAAACTCAGCACCAGCCTCAGAAGGGAGCTGGGTGAACCCACAGAGCAGTTTCTGGGACAGCTGATGGCTGTCCTGACTGAACTCTGATGGAAGCTCCCCCATGCTTTCATCATCTTCAGGGAAGTGGGCTGCCACTCTCTCCTTCCAGGGAACAAGTGAAAAGAGGAGAGGAAACAGCCTCAAGCTGTAACAGGGAAGGCTTAGATTGGATATCTGGAAGAACTTCTGCATGGAAGGGGCCACCAAGCCCCAGCACAGGCTGCTGCTGGGAAGTGATGGAGTCCTCTGCCTGGTAGTGTTCAAACAAAGTGTGGATGTGGCACTAGAGGACATGGTTAAGGTGAACATGCTGGTGGTGCTGGCTGAGAGCTGAACCTGATCTCAGAGGCCTTTTCCAGCCTTAGTGGATCCATGATTTCAATGGCTCATGGACTGCTGAGCTCCATCAGTGAAATCCCACGCTGGCCATCAGCAGGACCCAACAGATGAAATTCCTGTCAGCTGCCAAGAAAGGGGCAGAGAGAGGCTCTGGCATGGGCTGCAAGGTTGGATGAACAGGCTGCCCTTGGTCAGAGGAGAGGGAGAAGCAGAAGGGAGAGGTGACAACCAAAATCCCTGAAAAAGGAGCTCTGCAAATGCAAAGCTTTCTTAGCTTAGAGCTACACTTGCCTCAAAGTTACTTCAGAATTATTGTTTCCTACCCTGCTCTGCATGACAGGTATGGCCCAAGTGGCACATTTGAGATAACATTTCCCTGCCACTTTCCTCTTGAAGCCATAAGACAAAAGCTCCACCAGTGGGGAGTGAGTCTTCAGCTAAACGAGGCCAAAATCTCAAAAGATGCATTACCTGGCATCCAGACAGCACTGCTGCAAGGTAGTATTTGGTAACCTATTTTTTTTCTCTTTAAGATTCCCAATTATGAGCTCTCGTCACCAATTTTGACCTCCTTCATAACTTCTCTCTTACCAGCTATTGGGGTGGGCCAGGCTGGGAAGGCAGAGACCAACCCACCTGAGAGCCCATCTAAGGAAAAACCCAGACCCACAGCTCCCCTGGGCTTCAGATCCCATCACAAAAATGCCTTTAAGTGGCATTCTGAGTGCTTTGTCTCTCCCTCTGGCTTGCCTCCTTTTAAACAGACATTTGCCAAAAGACACTGAGCCTAGTGACAAAACTATGGCCAACACAACTTACTGCGACTGCAGCTGCTCTGCCAGGTCCCATTTTTCCAGCGTTTCCCAAGAATTTGCCCTAATGGCTGACGTGCTGCAACATGAAATGGGCCAGGTGAGCTGTCCATGGCGCCAAAAAACTTTTGGATTATATCAATAACATATAATGAAAAGAAAGCTGCTCTTAGCAGGCCACTCAACCTCCTGCATTTGCAGTAATGTGTCTCTTCTGGGGTTTTTTGGTGGATAATGCATGTTCAGGCATTTATTTTCCACCTTCAGGAATAAAAGCTTTCAGGAATAAAGGCTGCAGAGTCTTTCCAGTGTACAAGTTAACCAACTGCTGGTGCCAGCAGGGGAAGATGGATGAACCCCAGAGAGCAGCTGGCAGCACACAGGATGCTCAGGCAGCAGAAATGGTTAAAGCCAGGCAGGAGGTGTTTGTGTTCAGTGTGGAATAAAAGACACTGAAATGTTTGGCCACCATGCATGCACAGTGTGCAACACGGCTGCTTAAAATACATTCTATTTTGGCAGTGCCAGCACAGGAGAAAATTATTATTGAAAGGAACCTGGATAAAATGAAGTATCTATGGGTGAATACTGCCTCTGCTGCAGCATGGCAGTGCTGCCCCATCTCCTCCTGGGGCTGGGCAGGCTCCTGTGCACCTCAGGGCTGCCACCACAGCTTTTTATGTGTGCACAAGGTACATCAAGGGCTCCTCTCCCCATGGTTCACAGCTTATATGATGCTCAGGCTGGAAAACCTCACCACGATCTGGACTGCAGCCCCCAGCCATCAGAGAGGCAAACAAAACCACAAAGGAGCAGAAGTCCAGCCAGAACAAAATCCAGAACAGTTTCTTCAATGCAAGAGGGCACCAGCAGCTCCAGAGGTGCTTTAGAGGTGGGTAATACATCTTTCTGCAGGTGTTTGCCACCTTGAGAGCAACGCCCCTCAAGACCACACATAGTAAGAGATGGATGATGTCTCCAGCCAGCAAAACTAAGAGGGGGGTCACTGGTGCTTTTACAACACATGGAAAAGAGCATGGAATCATAGAAATGTTAGGGTTGGGAAGGACCTTTAAAGGCCATCTAGAAAAGGCCATGAACAGGGACACCTTCCACACCCCAGGTTGCTCCAAACCCCATCCAGCTCATCCTTGGACATTTCCAAAGATGAGGCAGCCACAGCTGCTCTGGGCAACCTGTAGAAATTCCTTCTTTATATCTGCTCTAGAAGTCTAATAGATACCATTTTTGAAAGGCAACATCTAAAGGTGCTGCCCAAGGCAAACAAAAGTCAGTTGGCTATGAAGAGAAAGGGCACCTCAGATTCCTTTGCTGATTAGCACTGGCTGCTAATTGCCAACCTTTACATCCAGGGAACATATTTCCCTGCCTGTTTAAGCAGGCAGTCCTTCACCTGCAGCAACGCAGCGAACACTGCTGCCCTCAGAGGAGCCCTAAAACAGCCTGGAAAAGGTGTGGAGAAGCATCCACATCCCAAGCTGCCCAGCTGGACACAGAGCAGTCTGCATCAGAGCAGTCAGAGGCGTGGCACTGCTAAGTGTTTCCATGTGCAGCCCACACCACTTTAATTAATCCAGGGCAGAACATCCCTGGAAAATCCTCACTTCAGAAAAGGGGATGGTTGAGCCACTGCAATAAAGAAGGGTTTGAATCCAGGGATGGCTCTCACCACTGCTCTGCCAGAGACAGAGGAGACAGGGGACGCCTCAGTGCAGATATTTACACCCTCAGCCTTCAGCAACACTGCTTGAAAACAGTATTTGAAGAGAAATGTACCCAAAATGTTCTTCAGACTTATATATCACCAGTCAGAATTTTTCCAAAGTCAGCTTTCTTTAAACCAATAGTCCAAACCCATGACGAGGGACCTGGAACATCTAGGATTTGTTTTCATGGTCATCCCTTCAGAAAATCACCACTGGCACAAGCAGCTTAACTGCACAACTTTATCCTGGTCTCTGCAGCGGGAGCAAAACCAGTTGCACTAAAAACACAGCTTTTCCAAGAGGGAAAAAGATCTGGAATAATTGAAGGCAGAGCCAGACCCTGTGAATAATTGTCAGGGGTCACTCCAGCTTTAATCCCAGATCTGACACTAATTCTCTGTGTCATGGAACAAGTCAATAAGTCTCTCCACCATGGAAATCATATTTAACCTACTTCTTTCAGGTTGCTTGGAGGATTAGTGCTCATAAAGCAATCTGAAGATTAAAAATCCTTTAAGTACTGCGGTTTGAATTGAGCCTGACCACAATGAGAACACCCACAAAAGCCCTGATGCATTTCTCCATTGTCAGTGCTGCAAAGGCTAAGAGTGAGCATAGCTACTGCATTGTGTTGCTGGAAATATAAAAAATGCAAAAAATAAAAAAATAAAATACAAAAATAAATTAAAAAATAAAAATAAATAAAATTTAAAAATAAACAATTTAATTACCACTAGGTTCCACCCCTCAAGTGCTAATGACAGTGATGCCAAACCGAGACAGTACCACTCTGCTTCCAAATGAGCAAACAGAAGTTGCACTCTGGAGGTGAAAATCAGAGGCTTGCAGCATTGTAACACAGAGAAAAGCCTTCTCTAAAGTGGTCTCTAAAGCCAAGAGTTCTTCCCATTTCTGTGGGATAACTGGAATTTGGAGCAGCATCACTGATGAGAGTGGCAGCAGCTTCTTTTACCTGTTGGATCTAATCTGGGTTTTCAGAATCCATAGCATTGTTACTCAGGCAAACAGAAAACCACCATTTAGGGGCAGTTACACTTTTGCCTCAGAGAAACCCAAAAAGATATTTTTCATCCAGTTGAACAAGAATGTTTAAGGATGTGTTTTCTGTTTACATTTTCAAATATCAGCTGCAAATACACATTTTCTGGTGCAGCTGCTGAAGTCAGCAGCACAAGGACAGATTTTCACGAGCTACACATTCATTTGGGTCATTTTTTACTCTGTATCTTTCATAAATGGCATGGATTATCCTATACAACCCTTTTTTGATCCTTCTTTTTTTTTACACAGAAAACTATATTTAACATAGATAATTTTATTTTTGTAGGGATAACTTTTGATGCAGTGGCACATACCCATGTGGGAAAATAACAGTTTTCACCAACAGTCTACACCCATATCAAAGCTTCAAAATACATTCCGGTCACAAAGAACGAGTTCGATTCCAAAGAGGTGGACTTGAGTTGAGCTTGATCATCCTGATGGGTCCCTTCCAGCTCAGCATGTTCTATGATTCTGAGATGCACTGGGGCTGATGCTGTCCCTGGCTACCCTGTGCAGCTCTGGAGCCCATCTGATCACACCCCACTGGGTTTCAGCAAGGAGCCAGACAGAAAATGTGGCCTTCAATGTCTCAGTTGCTGGGAAAAAGCCTAAAAGCAGCAGTTTGGCCCAGAATGGGCAAGGATGAGTACGCACATGAAGACCAGGCAAGGTGCAGCATCGACCTTCTCCTGTGCGGCGCGCTCCTCCAGCTCGGTGGGGCAGGGCTGCTCCCTCTCCTTAACACTCATCTATGCCACGTTCCCAAGGCCAGGACCAAACCTCATGGAGCAGACCACGACATCTCTGCAGAGGTCAGAGTGCTTCCAGGAGGTGTTCCAGTGCTCCAGGCATTTTCCCCATGGGAGCATTGGGATTCCCACAGGCCCCGGCCTGTTCATGCCCCTTCTCCCCAAACACTCCACACAGCCCACTGGAAATGCCCGTCCAACAGCACAGAAAACCCTCACAGCTCCGAATTTCTGTGAAATGCTGAGCTGTGTCCGGTCTGTATGACCTTCTGGCAGGACTGGTGCCCTGCACACCCCGTTGGAGAGGAGCACAAGCTCCATTCCAGCACTCCAGGCATTTTCCCCATGGGAGCATTGGGACTCCCACAGGCCCCGGCCTGTTCATGCCCCTTCTCCCCCAACACTCCACACACCGGGGTAAAGATGCCCGTCCAACAGCACAGAAAACCCTCACAGCCCCAAATTTCTGTGAAATGCTGGGCTGTGTCCGGTCTGGATGCCCTTCTGGCAGGACTGATGCCTCACACACCCTGTTGGAGAGGAGCACAAGCTCCATTCCAGCACTCCAGGTGTTTTCCCCATGGGAGCATTGGGACTCCCACAGGCCCCGGCCTGTTCATGCCGCTTCTCCCCCAACACTCCACACGGAAGGATGGAAACGCCCGTCCAACAGCACAGAAAACCCTCACAGCTCTGAATTTCTGTGAAATGCTGAGCTGTGTCCAGTCTGGATGACCTTCTGGCAAGACTGGTGCCCTGCACACCCTGTCGGGGAGGAACACAAGCTCCATTCCAGAGCTCCAGGCATTTTCCCCATGGGAGCACTGGGACTCCCATAGGCCCCGGCCTGTTCATGCCCCTTCTCCCCAAACACTTCACATAGCTGGCTGGAAACAGCCCTCCAACAGCACAGAAAACCCTCACAGCTCCGAATTTCTGTGAAATGCTGAGCTGTCTCCAGTCTGGATGACCTTCTGGCAGGACTGGTGCCCTGCACACCCCATCGGGGAGGAACACAAGCTCCTCAGCTTCATGGAAACAAGGTCAGCAATTCCTTTGTGTGCTGTTCCCAAGGAGAGCAAAACACGCACCCGGCCAGCTTCCCCAGCTCTCTGGCACCCTGATGCTCTGTTCTGTGCTAGGATCACACCACAGAGCATCCCTGGCTCCAGCCCAGGCCACCTGCAAGCTGCTGGAGTGCAGCAGAGGGAGGAGGCTTGGGGCTGCATCGTCCCAAAAAGCACCACACACAGGAAGGAGCTATAGAATGCTGTGCCAGCAGATCAGCTCTGGAGCACCAGGAGGACAGGTCAGTTCTTCCACGCCATGCCAGTCCCAGAAAGAAGTGACTGACCACCATCCTAAGCTACTGCTGCCTGGAAAACTCCCACACTGCCATCTGACTAATTAATCAACTGATGAATATTAGGAAAACCCCAGAAAGGGATTTTCACAAACCACGCTCTGGGTTCCCCATCCTGAGACCTCCAGAAGTTCACTGAGGGTGTGGGGTGGCCAGCAGTGGCTGGGAGGTGGGCAAGGCCAATGACAAGTCTTAGGGCTCTCATGTAATTATGCTGCTCATAAGTGCTGTTTTGAATGTTTAATGATACTTGGTGTTGCAGCTGCCTCCCCTCAGAGCTCCAGCAGTTCTCCTGCATCACAACAGTAGTTACATGTTTGATGTAAGCTATTATCCCTCCTTCCTGGTCAGTGATGCTTCACACACACACTCATTACTTTCAGGCCTTTCTCTACCTTAAGCTTTCCCATGCCAGTTCTGTCCCATTTATGGGTATTTATGATTTTTCTATAAGGGATGTTTCATTTATTATTAAATCTGCTAGCAAATAGCACAGGCCTTATTCCAAATTGCCAAAAAGAAAAAAAAAAATTACATTTAAAAGAAGTTCCTTAGCTGGCCACTTATCCCCAGAGCATCTCTGTCCTCTCCCACAGCAAATAAGACCAGCGGGTCTCTCCTTCAGTTCTTAGGAAACAATTCCTGGAGTGTCTCCCAAATGATTTTTTTTCTATATATCACCTCAAGAGAAGAAAAGCAATCCCTGGGGTCTTACACCAGCACCAGCACGTTCATGGGATAGCTCTTGCAAAACCTCCTCCCCCATCCCCATCCCACTTTCAGCTCTAAACAGAAGAAAACTCCCTCAAGCTTCACAACTTCCTGAATTCAAGGCTCTTGAGTTATTTTTCTTCTGGTCCCCTTTTTAGACCAGAGCTTTACTTTTGGGATGATCCCTGCTGCACAGCCCTGGTGAGGGGCAGCAGAGCTCAGCCCCCCAGCTCCCTGCAAGCCCCCAGCCAGCCTCATTCCGCAGGAGACAAAACCCTTCCCTGCCTTTAATATAACACAGGATTCAGCCTTATTTACTGTGCCAGTCTGATTCCCCTTGCATCTCTGTCGGGGGTTAATCTCTCTTTTAACTCCTATCTGCTCTCTCTTTGTACAGCTTTAAATCCTCCTGTAAAAGCTTGAAATGTGAAGTGCTATGAAAGGGCATCCCCCACTGTGCCCATACCCCTCCCTGAGTCTATTTGCTTGTGTGCAGGGCTGTTGCTGCAATTTCTGCTCTTTTCCAGCTCCAGCCTTGCCCCCCAGAGCAGGAAAGAGAGCTGTGGTGACCTCAGGCAGCCCCAGTGGCACCTGCCTCTCTGCAGGACACAAACATTTCCCCTGTGGCTGCAGGGAGCAGAGATTTTGACAGTGCAGTGCAAAGCCTGGGTGCTCTAACTTCCAATAAAAATGGAAAGCCACTGCTACACAGAGTTACCTGTCTGCAGTCCATGTTTGGTGGCAGGAGCAGCATGTGGGCACTGGGGCTGAAGGGAGGAGATAGCCTATTTCCATACAATTTACAATTCAGGAGTTACACAACAGATGCTGAGCCTGGTTGGAGCTGCAGACACCAGGCAGGGGTTATCTGGTACCCACTGAGCTGCAGTTCAGACAAGATATGCAGAACTTGAACTCATCCATCAAATCACTCCCGCATTTCTTATTTTATTTCTTCTGCAAGAACTGTCAACAAGACTGTGAGCAGATCCTCAAGTGGGGAAGGAGGAAGCTCCAGTCCAACCAACAGGTCACCAGGGCAGCTGCCTTCCCACTGACATTGCAAGGGTCAGGTAAGGCCTGCAGAGCCCTTCTGTGCTCCTGGCAAAACATCACACTGTTCTGCAGTTTGGAATTAGCAGTTTCATGTGAAACAGACCCAAGATATTTTTTTCCTGGCCTCATAGAACAGCTTTGCAGGGATGCACCTGTGAAAGCATTGGCCAGACAGAGGCACCAGGGAATAAAGCCCACAGCACTTGACCCAGTCCTTGCACTTCTCAGGAGGCTTTCACAAGCCATTTACTACCCAAGATCTCTGCCACGGTGAGAGCTGGACGCTGCCTCCCTTGGTGTCCATCACCTGGCATGGGCTGCTGCCATGTCACACCATTCAGAGCCCAGGCTGAATGGTGTGAGATTCAGGCTCCTTTTCTCCAGGCTGAGCCCCTTTCCAGCTCTCTCAGCTGCTCCTGGGGCTCCAGCCCCTTCCCAGCTCCGTTCCCTGCCCTGGACACGCTCCAGGCCCTCATGTGCTTCTTGCCATGAAGGCTCAGAACTGTCCCCAGCTCAGCCTCAGCAGTGCTGGCACAGAGCAGTGTGAAACGTGCTGCTCAGGTCAGGCTGACTGCAGCAGAAATGCAGGTTTTCAAGAGGGAATTTTTGCCAGACTCCAGGCTCCTGCCCAGAGGGATGACACATGGGGAAATTGGAGCCAGGATGTGGGCACACAAGGCATCTTTTGTTCCTCTGTGAGAAAAGCAAGAATCAGCCAGGCCATCAGCAGCTGTGCTGTCCTTCTGTATGACCATGGCACAGCTCTCAGATTGCTCCCAGGAGGGCAAGCACCTTCTGTGGCCCCCCAGCCCCACTGCACCCCTCCAGGACAGGACCCTGACCAGAGCAGGTGCCTGTGTGGCCCTGCAGGCAATCCATGTCCTAAGGCACTCACTGCTTCCAACCCAGGGCCACTAACAATCACTAAATGATCCATCCTTCTACCATCCCAGCACCACTACCAATCACCACCACTAACAATCATAAAATGATTCATCCTTCTACCATCTCAGCACCACTACCAATCACCACCACTAACAATCACTAAATGATCCATCCTTCCACCACCCCAGCACCACTAACAATCACTAAATGATCCATCCTTCCACCATCCCAGCACCACCAACCATCCCCATCACTATCACTAAGTGATCTCTTCTTCCACCAACCTTCACTACCACTAACAATCACTTAATGATCCCTCCTTCCACCATCCCAACACCACTAACAATTACTAAATGATCCATCCTTCCACCATCTCAACACCACTAACCATCACCACCACTAACAGTCATAAAATGATCCGTCCTTCCACCACCCCAGCACCCCTAACCATCACCACCATTAACAATCACTAATGATCCATCCCTCCACCATCCCAGCACTTTACTCCACTGCCTCCAGCAGCAGCACTTGGAGCAAACTGACTCCATGCTGCTCATTTTGTTTAAAACAACACTGTTTCAGTGAGCTGACTGTGTTTAGCCCCACACTGGGTATCTGGGGAGTTTCTAAAGAGCTGGCCACTGTAAAAATTAGAGGATGTCACATATGAATTTTAATCACTTGCCTGGTTTTGGTTTTTTCCTTTGCTTTTTTCATGTTTCACATGAAAGTGCTGCAAAAACATCCTCTTTGTGAAAAGCTCATACTTAAGGGGAGTTTTAACACGCACTGAATCCACTGCAGGTGTTCAGGTGCTTTATGAAAAATTCTGACTCAAAAAAGGGATCGGGTGTTGTTACACAACATCTGCAGTCCCCACCAATGGCTTTTAGTTTTTCCTTTTTCCTTTTTTTAAATTTTTGGGGTTTTTTTCCCTTTTAAATTGGCATTTTCTGATGACAGGACAAAAGCAAACACAGGATGCTACACAGTCACCTGTGAAGGTGCCTCCTGTCCCATCTCTTGGGCACTGAGGCCCTGGCACCCTGTCTCTGCATGGAAAGCTCAGAAATAAAAATCTAATTACCTCCACTTTTTCTCATTTAACATAGAGTCTTAGGTTTTGTGCCCTTTTCCCTTGCCATTCACTCAATCCCATTCAATCCCCTTCACTGTGCTTTCCCTGTGTGTTCTGGGCCACTAATGGACATTAAATATTCAAAAACCCCCAAGACTGGCTAGACTGTTTTCCTGCTCTCCGTCACCTTGCAAATTTGACCTTCTAAGACAGCAGGCTTGAGTTTTATTCCTGATCTATACGGATGCACCAGGCATAATCCAATTGTTTAAAAGCTGAACTGCAAAACAAGTGATATCTTTGTACCAGTTTAGGTTTAACAAGCCATGTCCCACCTCACCCCCAAGCAGCAAAGCTGAGCTGCAGACATGAGGCATCCCACAGAGTCAGCATTTCAGCTGGAAAAAGGGCAAAGAGAAGTCCTTTTCAATGCCCTTTATCCATCACCCAGGGGCTATGCCATCCACACCCCCTGCCCTAGCAGCTCCTCCACTCTCCTTGGAGCACCGTGGAGGGAAAAGCTCAGATCAAGATGCAGAGAACACAACACCCACCCAGGAGCGCTCAGACTTAAAACTCAGTGTGCCATATTTTAAGGCACATTTCAAATAACCAGGTAGATTCCTATAATTCATGTCCCAATCTCCTCTCAGCCCTGTCTGAAACCCTCTTTTGTACCCAAGCCTGCAATTACCATAATAACAGCCCAAAACAGAGAGCGCCAGAGGAGCACTGAGCAGCAAGCACCTTGCCTGAGAGCTCTGAAGGTGGTTATTTTCCCGTCCCCTTGAAAACAGAGCCAGCTGAACCACCCAGAGACAGCAGTTATCCTTTACGAGCTGCTGTCAAAAGTAGCTTTATTCTGATAAGGAGGGAAGCAGAGACAAGCGTCGTTGGCTAGAGCTGCTATCCCACTGCCTGCAAAATTCCTGAGGGATGTGGGAGAACAGCACCTAGCAAACCTCAGCACCTGAAGTTTGTCCCTACACAAATTTAAGCATAAAAGCCAGTTGCTGCCTTGTGTTTTAGACATTTGCCCTGGAAAATCCACAGGCCCCGTCCACACGGGTCAGCAAAACCCTGGTGTTTTCTAAAAAGAGCCCTGCAGCTCGCTGCTCAGTCTGGAATCACAGAAGGGCAAAATCCTCAGCCTCCCTTTTTCTGCAGGCAGCTCCCCAAATCCCTGAACTGTTCTCAAAGCAGTTTTGCCCAGAGCACAAGCACTTGCAGGAGTGCAGTGCAGGCTGGACTCAGTTTGGGTGCAATCCATCCCATCTCTGGCCATTGCAGTGCTCCTCCAGATGCATTTCTGGATTGAAATCTGGCTCATTTTTTTTTAGAAATGCATCCTAACTCACCACTAAAATCCAGAAACAGCAGAAAGAAAGAACCTTGGAAAAATGGTTCAGTGCTTGCTCTTGCTGTTAAAAGCCAGGGCTGTACAAAAATCTCAGCTAATTCACAAGCAAACAAAAACACACTGTGTGAGTCCTGACAACTATAATAAAATGATCCCTGGTACAACAATTTTCAGTTTCCTCTCCAATTCTCTTTTGGATCATGACTTGTTTCTTAGGAACAAAATCCTACATTTGTCCCCAGCAACACAAGAAGCGTGGAAATAAATAAAGTAAAACTCTCACCATATCCATCTGGTGAAGGGAGGGATTTGAGGGACCCACAAATATCTCCAAGTATCTGCCAGTTAACACCTAACTCAAAATCACAATATCTCCATAAAGCAACAACTAGCATTAGCTTCTGGATTTAGTTTGATTATCTCACCAAACTATCTGAAATGTGGTTTCCTCTAAGCTGTTAAACATGACATTTGCAGAGCGGTTTGAATTTCTTCCAGGAAACTCATCCAACAAGAGAGGGATCCCCTGCAGAACCCTTGAGTTCCTGTGGAGCACAGGGATCCCCATCAGCCCAGCAATCCGGGTGCAGTACTGGGACCAAGTCATTAGGCAGAATTAATTAGAAATACCTGACCTCCAGCACACTCTCCTTCATGACTTTGCTTTCACTGAGTATCTGGAGCATTTAATGGCATTTTTGCCCACTTTTGACCCAAACCCCTGTGGCTGGGCCCCTCCCCTGACCTGGCCATCTGCTTGTAGGCTTCCTCGGCCACGGCGAAGATGTGGGGGTCCATGTCCCCCATGTTCTGGCCGCTGTAGGCGTAGATGACATCCTGCTCGTAGATTGGCAGCTGCTCATAGGGGTTGATGGCCACCAGCACGATACCTGAGGGCAGACAGACAGGCAGGGGGTTGGTATTTCTGGGTTTTCAGGGCTTGGCTTAGTTGCTTCAGTAGGGTTTTTAAAATGCAGTGACTGAGAGTTAACAAAGAAAGTGAGTGGGGAAGGGCTCGTAATTGTTATCTCGGCATCCCCTTCAATAGCAAGGCAGTAAGCCTCTGTACAGCTACAAAGGAGATGCACAAAACTGGTGAGAAGAGCAAAAATATACAGTAATCTCCATTGTGTGAAGACAGGCTTTGCAGGAGTGGTGAGGAGAGATCAACACAGCCTGAGCCAGCACTACAGAAAAGCAATTCCTGTGCAACCAAAGCTCTGCTAGACCCAAACAAACATCCTGGGTTTTCCCCTGGCCTGGGTTGTGAGTAAAAACTCCTAACAAGGAATGCGCCCAAATCAAACTGAAATACATAAATCACAGGGAAGGAATGCCAGAGCCTGCTCTGAGGCTTTCATGTCTGCCTCCTCTCCAGCTCTGGGCACTGAGCTGGGAGCTGATGAGAGGCCAAGCCACACGTGTGCTCTCTGTGGGCTCCAGGGAGCTGCTCTGCACCCAAGCTCCACCTCTGGGGAGTTTTGGGTCAGGCAGGTCTCAGCTGTGCCTGCAAGGAGCTCCAGGAGCTCCTGGCTGTGGGGCCAGCGTTGCACTCCTGGCTGTGGGGCCAGCATTGTGCTCCTGGCTGTGGGGCCAGTGCCAAAGTTCCCAATCCCCAATGTTCCAAAATCCCCCAATGTCCCCAGTCCCGCAATGATGTCCCCAATGTCCTCACTGTCCCCAATTCCCCAGTGTCCCCACTGCACCTGGCTGTGGGGCCAGTGCCAATGTTCCCAATCTCCCAATGTTCCCAATCCCCCCAATGTCCCCAATCCCCCAATGATGTCCCCAATGTCCCCAATGTCCTGACTGTCCCCTATGTCCCCAGCATCCTCACTGTCCCCAATGTCCCCAGTGTCCCCAATCCCCCAATGTCCCCACTGCACCTGGCTGTGAGGCCAGTGCCAATGTTCCCAATCTCCCCAATGTTCCAAATCCCCCCAATGTCCCCAATCCCCCAATGATGTCCCCAATGTCCCCAATGTCCTGACTGTCCCCTATGTCCCCAGCGTCCTCACTGTCCCCAATGTCCCCAGTGTCCCCAATGTCCCCAGTGTCCCCAATCCCCCAATGTCCCCACTGCACCTGGCTGTGGGGCCAGTGCCAATGTTCCCAATCTCCCAATGTTCCCAATCCCCCCAATGTCCCCAATCCCCCAAAGATGTCCCCAATGTCCCCAATGTCCTGACTGTCCCCTATGTCCCCAGTGTCCTCACTGTCCCCAATGTCCCCAGTGTCCCCAATCCCCCAATGTCCCCAATCCCCCAATGTCCCCACTGCACCTGGCTGTGGGGCCAGTGCCAATGTTCCCAATCTCCCCAATGTTCCCAATCCCCATAATGTCCCAAATCCCCCAATGATGTCCCCAATGCCCCCAATGCCCCCAATGTCTCCAATCCCCAATGTCCCTTCTGCTCCTGGCTGTGGGCCAGTGCTGTGCTCCCAGCCCAGCCAGCCCATGGCTTGGGCACACTCCCACTACAGGAGCACAGGAGCTCTCAGCTTGCAGCAAACACTAGGAAAGGCAAAGGGCAGTGGCTGTCCCAGCAGCTGCCCCTGCAGGACAATGACCCAGCTGCCTCACCCCCCCCGAGCCCTGCTCCTGCCTGCTGGCTTCCTGGTTCTGCTCAGGTACACCCAACAATTTCCCCTGACTCACCAAAACCACAAAGCAAACCAAGCTGAAGGGCTGTGCTCGCTTCAGACAGGCACCTTCCTGCCCTTCTCAGCCACCTTATAACCCAAGCACGAGGCATGCTGCAGCCAGGCAGAGCTTTGCAACCAAGCCTACACGGCCCAAACGCCTGCATCCCCATCAGTGCTGTGCTCCAGATGATCATGAACCTTCTTAGAAGCTGCCTTCACAAAACCTCACTGATTTTGGGTGAGAGCAGGCCTGTGGGTGACTGAAGGCACATGTGCAGCAGCAAAAGGCTGCAAGTTATGCCAGTAATCCAACACTACACATCATTAAATACTGAAAGTTAACATTACTCAGATCCACAGAGGTGACATATTTCTAGGGCACTGTTTTAAAAAGTCATCTCCTCCTGCCAGTTTTCTCCTCTGCAACCCCAGTCACAGCTGTACACACCAGCTTTAACAGGGGGGAAAGGCTTCCCATTGACAGAGGCAGGGCTGAATGGGATATTGGGAAGGAATTGCTGGCTGGGAGGGTGGGCAGGCCCTGGCCCAGGGTGCCCAGAGCAGCTGTGGCTGCCCCTGGATCCCTGGAAGTGTCCAAGGCCAGGCTGGATGGGGCTTGGAGCAGCCTGGGACAGTGGAAGGTGTCATGGCAGGCAGTTGGAACATGATCTTTAAGACCCCTTCCAACTCAAACAAGTCTGGGATTCTATGAATTGCCTTCTTTCCTTTCTTCTTAATTTTTCAAGCTGCACCTTGTTGCTGTCCATGCACAGGTAACTGGTCTCCTGGATAGCTTTGGCAAGGCGCCCTCCCCAAAAATCACAAACCCAAGTTCACACCTGCCCTTCTCCTGCTCTGAATTTGGGAGTTAAATAATTCCCAAAGCCATGAAGGAAAGGAAGGAAATTGAGTCCTGGAAGGTGGTTGGGTTTTTTTTGGGTTTTTTTTTTTTTGGTTTTTTTTTTTTTTTTTTTGCATTTTTTCTGGAGGAAAACCTGCTATGGACATTCCTCAGTAGTATCTCTCTGTCTGGCATGCTGCTGCTCACTAGTTTTAACGTCCTACTTTTCCCCTGTGGGGGCTGCCAAGCACGTGCAAGGCTGGCCCCAAATTCATCTGACAAGATGTTCCCACCAAGAGCAGATGGACCATGAGCTCAGCAAGGTCACAGTGCACCAGCCCTCAAAAACCATCTCTGGTTTTACACACACTCAAAACTAAACCCACCAGCGCCAGGCTTTCCTCACGCTGATGGTCTCAAGGGGCTCCTCTGTGGCCCCACAACCTCTGAGGAGCTGAAGCTGTGCTCTGGACACTCACCACAGTAGGTGTAGATGTGGTTGGACTCGAGGAACCTGACTTTGAGGTTGTGCAGGACGGCAGGCTCGTGCAGGTAGCTGAGGGCTGTCAGGTCATTCTGCCCCACCAGGATGTCTGGGTTGCGTAGGAAGGGCAGCTCACTCCCTGGCAGGTCGATGGGATATTCATAGAGCTGAGGAGACACAGAAACACAAAAAAAACCCACAATAGCTCCTTTAATGGCTTGTAGCTTTTCCAGGCATAACTCCTGCTGATGTTAAACACTGACACGCCCTGCTGTAATTTAAATTAAAAGC